>JARHVA010004779.1:637500-977500 GCA_037957365.1 Torreya grandis
ATGGGTTATGATTTATGAACAATCATTAACAATGGAAGTGTGTTTAAACCCTCTTAGAACTGTAATAGTGACCTGATGTTGAAGATATGATTCAAAAGTGACCATGATGTATTTTAATTATTAGGTAATTATTTATATCTTTTATTTAAGTCTCCTAGGTACCTTGAGGTGGTGGTGGTTAGAGAGAAGAGAGAGAAAATATAAAGATAAAGACTTCTTTCAAAATAAGTTGTAGCTATAAAAAGTTGTATTGGATAAAGTTTGTATATTAATGATAGTTGAATATTGAGCCTCATATTTTATTCCCTTAAATTTTTTAAAATATGTTCTAGCCTTCATTTATTCTAAACTAGTCATCAAAATTAGCCAATCACTAACATGCCTAATGTTGGAAATAATGAAAAGCCTAGGCAATAATGAGAAGATGATTATGAATGTGTTATCATGATAGAATGATTCAAAAAAGTACATAGGGATTGTTTTTTGATATTATGTTTTATTAATTCTTGGTTTAAATCTTTAAATTTAGTAATAGTGGTGAAAATGATGATTCCAAAATGGCTTATCTAGCTCAATGAGGTCTGTGTATAGTGAGGCATAAGATTAGTCTACAAGATCAATATCTATCATTTTTACATATGATATTTAAATCTTATAATGGTATAATTATCTCATAGGATAATATATTTTAATAATTATTTGAAAGTGTTCATACAGCTATTGAAGGTCTAAGTCACCATGACCAATATTTTATTAAAACTTGTAGTTCTGAGTGAGTTAGGTGCAGAGGTCTTTTTGAGGATCTATGCACGAAGTTGAATTATATAATTCATATATTATTATTTTTGTGAATTTAAAGTCTTTTTAATTATTTTGGAATGATTATAAGTTAGTATAAGAGGCTAAAATGTTGAAACTAAAACTACTTGCTTATTTCTCGTTTGACTATCTATAGTGAGGTCAAAAGATTGTTCTACAAGACCAATATTTGACACTATAAATTGTTATATATATATATATATATATATATATATATATTATTGGTTTAGATATGTAAGAATTTATTTTTAAAGTATCATTGGTCATGAAAATATTTCCTTCAAGTGTTGAAGATCAAGTTGTTCATAACTAGTTTTTGGAGTGTTCTAGTAGTTTTATGTGGGATATTTGTAAAGAAGTGTTTGAGTAATTTTACCCTAATTTTTGAATATTAAAGCACATGGTTATGTTTTTAAAATAATTTATTTTATACTCATATGATTTATTTTCATGTTTGTGTGACTAAATTATGTGCATGCTTTAGTTTTGTTTGGTA
This sequence comes from Torreya grandis, assembly GCA_037957365.1. Taxonomy (NCBI): domain Eukaryota; kingdom Viridiplantae; phylum Streptophyta; class Pinopsida; order Cupressales; family Taxaceae; genus Torreya; species Torreya grandis. Next base: position 638,816 of record JARHVA010004779.1, read on the forward strand.
GACTTTCTTTAAGTTCACAGGCCTAATTATGAATAGTGTTACAAGGAGTGTTCACAAAGGGGTTGGTGATAAACAGTGTCATAGACCTTATAAAATGTTTAATGGGGTATATTTGATTGACTTTTTGAAGTATATTATTCATAAATTAAGGTAAAGTTTTCAAAGAAAGGCAAAGTGTAATGTGTCCTAATGTAGACCTAAAGGAATTAGGTCTCCGTGAGACCTAAAGGTGAAATGAGGTCTAATATAGTTATGATAGACAAAAGGGACTCAATACCCATTTTAGTGAATTTTATGATATATAATAATACCTATTCCATGGTTGACCTAATAGGTTAATGGTGAGTATCTAACCAAGTTCCATTTAAACATGGAATGGTATATATACAATGTGATTTTAGGCCTATTTATGTAAGAAGTGTGAAATCAAATTGAATAAGACATTATTAAGTAGAATGTGTATTTTAGACCATATAAATAGTGTATCTAAATTATTATTATTATTTTAAATAGGTTATGTGTATGAAAATCAAGGTCATATGACCTAATTAACTCAAGAAGAGAACTAGTTGAGCGCAGATGCCTAAAAGATAGTTTGAGAGGGCTATAAGAGAGAGAAGAGATGAAGAAGGTGATAATAATTTGTTTTATGAGAAAAAAAGTTTTATGAAGGTGATGAAAATTTTTAGTTAGTTGAGCTGGTACTGATTCATCTAGGGTTTGGTGACTCCTTGCAAGTTGGTGCTTGTTAAAGCCTAACTAAGTTTGTGCTTAGCTAGTTGGGGTTGGTACTCCATGTGGAGTTGGTACTACACTAAATTGTGATATTTTGTCTTATAGTATTTTCTTACATTTTTATATATTAGTGGTTTTTCTTCCCCTTAATATTTTTCCACACATATGATGTGTTGTCTTGTGTAATCTTATTTCATGCTTGTATAGTTGATTGCCTATGTATTTCTTGACTTATATGTTAATGTGATGGGTTATGTATAGGGAAGATTTGAAATAAAAATTTTAAGATATTGAATCACCTCCCCCTCTTAGTTATTTTTCTTCCAACATTTGGTATTTTATTAGGTCCTTTAAAGTAGGCCTAAGAGCCTAAAGGAGATCCTAAAAGCAAGGATGGCTAGTCAACAAGCTTAAGGTGGTTTCTCTAATAGTAAGGATCGATTCCTAAATGGGACTAATTATTATTTTTGGATCATCATAATGAGTAAATATCTAATTTTAATGGGCCATGATATATTATTTTCAATTTTAGATGGACACACCCCATCTCCTAAACCACCAACTGATGCAATATTCAATAAGGAAAGTGAGAGAAATTCCAAGGCAATGAATGCCATTCTATGTAGCCTATCAGAGGAAGAGTTTGTGAAAGTGATTCACTCTAAGTTATACAAGGTAATATGGTAAAAATTTAATACTATCTATGAAGGATAAACCAATGTGAATATGGCCAAATTTAAGAATCACAAAAAATAGTTTGAAAGTCTAAATATGAAGGAAGATGAGAGCATTGCATCCTACATGTTAAGGGTTGTTGAAGTTATCAATGTCATTATAGGATTAGGAGAAGAAGTGAAAGAGACTAAATTTTTTCAAAAGGTTTTGAGATTGCTAACTCCTAAGTTTGACTCTAAGGTGTCTACAATGGAAGAGATGTGAGATTTTGACAAGCTAGAGATGGATGTGCTTTATGGCATCTTAACTACCTAGGAGATGAGAGAAAATGAAGGAATACCTCCAAAGAAGGAAGTAGCTTTCCAAGTTGAGAAGAATTCAAAATGCAATAAGGTCAAGGATGAGGTATGTTCATATGTTGATGATGATGAATTGATATCCATATTTGGTAGGAAATTAGGTTTTGGATTTGGTAAGTACAAGGGCAAGTTACCTTAAAAATGTTTCAACTATGTAATATTGGTCACTTTGCATCTAAGTGTCCTAACAAGGATAACACTAAGCATGATAAATAACATGATTAATATCATGATGATGATAATAAGGTCTATAAGACTGATGAAAACAATAAATATTTAAAGAAGTATGAAGGTAGGAAATGGTCATTCAACAAGAAGAGAAGTTTCTACACAAAAAGAGATAATAACTCATCTGATGTAAGTGACACAAGTACATCTAATAGTGATGATGATGATAATGAACCTAAACATGACAATAATGAAACATTATTCATGAATATATAAATAGACAATGAGGGTTTCTCAAATGGGAAAGGACATATGGATGATGAAGAATTAGATGAAGAAGAAGCTAAAGTGAACCTTGAGGTATAACTGGTGAGTTATCTAGAGGATTTGAAGCTCCAAAGAAGGAAGAATCACAAAATAATATCATTAGTTAAGGCATATTAAGAGTGGACTAGTTTTTTCCTAGGAAAGATTGAGTAACACATCCAAGAGTATGATGAGATCATCAATAAGATTGATGCAAAAATGGAGATAGTCACTGCTAGATTAAAATCTAAAAAATAAGAATGAACATCCTTGAAATTTGATTTGTATCAAGCATCTAGTAAGATGAAGACCTTTATGAAGTTTGAAAAGAGTATTGATGATCTAGATAACATCTTGAGTAGGTAAAAATCTGCAAGTGATTAGACATGTCCTAGTTTCAAATAAGACCAAAAGGAGGTAGCTCAAGTCAAGGAGAAGGTTAATAAAGATAAGGAAGTCAACATGAAAATACCAATCTGGAATCCTAATGCTATGAGGTAGGCTAATTCATTCAATGGTTACTATTTTGTGTGAAATCAATTTCATCATAGAGAAAGAGAGTGTAGAGGACCCTCTAAAACTGAATATGCATGGAATTATGAAAGGAAACATCAATAAAGAGGTATGAATGAGGTTTTTTTCTATAATTGGAATAATGTGGGACACATTAAAATATTATATACTAATATATTTATAATTACATCAAGTCAAAACAAGAGGTTTGAAGCCCCTAGAGTGCAAGAGAGAAGGAAAATGAATGTGTGGAAACCAAAGACAATAAAGGTGAGTCATGATCAGTCTACAAACCCAAGTGGATTATTTTCTATAATACACCATACTTCATATGTGAAATAAATTTAGGAATTTTCCTTATAATCTTAGATTTTTGACCACATGGATTGTGAATAAGTCAATCCAAAGAGAATAATAAAGATTAAAAGGATCCTAAAGGATATTCAATCTTGTGAGAGCATGGAGATCTTGAATCTCTTGAGTTTGTGTTATTTTAGTGACCTATGGAAAGGGATGAGTCCATTAGGCTTCATAGAGACACTCTTTAGTTATCATAATAATGATAGATGCTTGGTTTTAGGGAGATCTATTCATATTTTTCATAAGCTCATAGTGTAGTTGTTGACAAGAATAAAATAGTTTCTTAGAATAGTTTCCAAAGAGGGAAAATGAGTGGTTCCATAAGTTGTAGTATGTATGACCCTTTGTCATTAATGTCAAAGGGGAAAAAAGAATAGAATAATGGAGATGAGACTGATCATATCGAATAATGTTTTTCAATAAATGACAAAGGCGGAGTTTATTGAGAAGTGTTGTCATTGATGTAAAGGTTGATGTCATTGATGTCAAGTTATATCTGGTGAAGTTGCATGTTAAGTGGCCTTTGAGGTATGATATTGTGTAATTGATGTGACAAGTAATCCATGTAATAAGAGAAAATTTTAATGAAACATAATGTATTATCTAATGGTTAATGTTAATATTATTATAGTGGTGTGAAAGTGTTGTCTGAAGAGTGAGGTATGATCTTGTGTACTTGATGTGACAAGTAATCCATGTCATAAGAGAAAACTTGAAGGAAAACTAATGTATATTATAATGTTTAAATTTAATATTGTTTGAAGATTTTTCTTGTTTTATATCATTAAGGTAAGCATGTTTAAGTACTAGTTCTAGAGTACAAGGTGTCTTGAGAAGCCTAGCCTAGTCTCTATGAGAAGGTGTGCATAGTGAAGACTAGTGAAGTAAGCAAAATGTTGTGATAGGTTGTTTATAATTTTGTGATCACATAATTAAATTATATATACTTTAATAAGTTTTTCAAGGTCAATTTTCAAGTTTCAAGTGCTTGAGAAGCCTAAACGTGGCACTAGTCATGTCATGTAAAGTCCTAGTGATAAGGTTTGAGCATGGTGGCTTGGTGATATGAGTGCACATAGGAATGAATGGATGTATGAGGTTGTTTTATAATGTATATGAGGCATTTTATCTCTAATGAGAGTATCAGGGTAAGCCTATATGGGCAAGACCTTTATACCAAGTTTGCACCTAGACCTCTCCTAGACCCTACTTGGCCTAATGAGGTATATTGTTCTATTATCAAGGCATATTAAGGGAGTATGAAAATGTTTAATAATTTTTGAGGTTGATTGAGTATATTAATAAGGTTTAGGGTGCATATAAAGAGGTTTGAAGGTCACTTCAAGCCTTAATAAAGTGTGAAGTCTCAAGTGTAAAAAGTAAGGTGGTGAGAGCATGGCCTAATAACTCATGAGGTTTAGTTCCCAAGACAAGTATGAATGGGTGAGATTTTTTAGATGTTTGATAGTCTATCCTAGGTATATTAATGAATTTTTAGTTAAAATTTTTATGTTTAAGGCAAGAAAAAGTATTTTGAGGTCTCTCGATTACAAAAAATGAAGGGTTTTTAACTTGAGAAGGATTTATTCATTTTTTTATCTCATAAAAACTCTGCATGGGAACCTAATATATTCATGGTATATTTGGAATGGTCCTATCTCAAAACTATAGGATTTATTTTTTGGATTGAGGGGATATGCTTTATGAACAATCGTTAATAGTGGAAGTGTGTTTAAACCCTCTTAGAACCCTAATAGTGACCCGATGTTTAAGATATGATTAAAAAGTTCTTAGGATGGATTTTAATTATTATTTAATTGTCTATATCTTTCACTTAAATATCATATATACCTTTAAGTGGTGGTGGTTAGAGAGAGTATAGAAAAAATGTAAATATGCAAGCTTGTTTTTAAAGAAGTTTTTGTAGCTGTAAAAAGTTATATTGGACAAATTATGTAAATTGATGAAGGTTGAATATTGAGAATAATATTTGATTTAAATTAAGGTTTATTAATATTTTATATATATCTAAATTATTATAAATTGGTTATCAAATTTATCTAGTCGCTAATAGGCCTAATGGTGGAAATAGTAAAAAAACTAGGCAACAGTGAGAAGATGATTAGGAATGTGTTATCATGATAGAGTGATGAAACAAAGTTAATTTAGATGGTTTTTTTGAATATTATGTCCTTTTAATTCTTGTTATAAATATTTAAATTTAGGAATAGTGGTGAAAATAATGAAGCTAAAATGGCTTGTCTAGCTTAGTGAGGTCTGTGTATAGTGATGCATAAGATTAGTCTACAAGATCAATATCTATCATTTGAATACATGATATTTATATATAATAATGGTATAATGATATCATAATATAATATAATTTCATAATAAATCTTTTAAATTTTTAATATAGGTATTCAAGGTCTGAGTCACCATTAGTAGTTTTTAAAGAAAATTGGTAGTTTAGAGTGAGTGAGGTGTAGAGGTGTTTTTGAGGATCTATGCACTAAGCTGAATTATATAATTAATATGGTATTGTTTTTTGTGACTTTAAATTAATTTTAATTATTTTTTAAATATTTTAAGTCAATATAAGAGGTTGAAATTTTGAAACCAAAATGGCTTGTCTGGTTTTGGTTTGACTATGTATAGTGAGGTCAAAAGATTGGTTTGCAAGACCAATATTTGACATTAGACCTTGTGATATTTGTATTTTAAATTGGTATATATATTTAAAAGGATATTATGAAAGTATAATTTTTCATGTTAAATATTCTTTCAAGTTTTGAATATCAATTTTTTCATAACTGGTTTTTGGAGTGTTATGGTAGTTATAAGTGGGTTATTTGTAGAGAAGTGTATGAGTCCTTTTACCCTGAGTTATGAAGTATAAATCACATGGTGATGTTTTTAAAGTCATGTATTTTTATTTAATTTTATTTATTTTCATTTACATGTGAATAAATAATTTACATGCTTCAATTTTGTTTGGCAGATTATATGTAGATTCATGGGCCTAATTGTGAATAGTGTTATAAAGAGTGTTCATGAAGGGGTTGGTGATAAAAAGTGTTATGGAAATTATAATATTTTTATTTCAGTATATTTTATAAAATTATTAAATTATATTTTTTTAAATGAAGATAAAGTGTTCTAAGAAAGGTAAAGTGTCACGTGACCTAAAGTAGACCTAATGGAATTAGGTCTCCATGAGACCTAATGGTGAAGTGAGGTCTAATATAGTTATGATAGAATAAAAGGGACTCAATTTCAGTTTTATTCATGTTTATTAGATGTAATAATACCTATTAAATGTCTTATATAATATTTTAAGGGTCATTATCCTATTAATTGACATTTGAACAAGGAATGGTACATATACAAGGTAGGTTTAGGCCTATTTGTGTAAGTGTGGAAGTGACTGAAATAAGACATTAGTAAGCATAAGGAGGTATTTTAGACCATGTAAATAGTGTATATAAATTATTATTATGATTTTATATAATTTTTTTGTATTAAAATCAAGGTCATATGACTTAATCAATTCAAGAAGAGGATTAGTTGAGCAAAGAGGCCTAAAAGATAGTTTGAGAGGGGTAGAAGAGAGAGAAGAGATGAAGAAGGTGATAATAATATATTTTATGATAAATAAGTTGCTATCAAGGTGATAAAAAGTTTCAAGTGGCTAATTTGGTGTTGATTCATCCATGTTTTTGGTTTTTCCTTGTTAGTTGGTGTTTGTTAAAGCCTAGTTGAGTCAATGCTTAACTAGTTGGGGTTGGTGCTCCATGTGGAGTTGGTGATTTAATAAATTGTGATATTTTGTCTTTTGGGATTTTAGTAAATTTGTAGGGATCAATTTTTTTCTTCCCCTTTATGGTTTCCCACATATATGATGTGTTGTCTTGTGTAATCTTGTTTCATGCTTATATAGTTGATTAATTATGGATTGCTTGATCTATATGTTGATATGATGGTTCATGTATAAGGAAGAATTGAAAGAATGTTTTTAAGACACTAATTGACCCTCCCTCTTAGTTATTATGCTTCCAACACATAAAACCTTCTTGTTTCATTACCTTATCTATGGGATTAATATGTGACTCAAGGAAAAAATCATACTCATACCAAGATTGGATGATTTCCCTGGATAATACCATTATTGCCTCAACAATAGGTTGCTCCTAATTTTATATGAATTATTCATGCCTATTAGATACTACCTTATTAACATCTTGAGTAATTTCACTTAGAGATCTATCAGTTTTAAATTAATTTCTTTCCATATCATCTTGGTTTATGAAGACAACAATATTAAATTTTATTTATTTTTTTAAATCTATATCTTGCTCATCTTGAATAGTTTCATACTCATCATATATTTCTACATAATTAAATTTAACCTCTTGGTGATGAGTAGTATAATTTTTTAGCTTGATAGGATAGGTTTACTCCCCATAAATAAATTCATCTTAATTTTATTGAGGTGATATCCTACCAAATCCTTCAAACTCTTTAAGTATGTCTAACTACAACTTCCACATGTCTTTAAGGCCTCTTTGAACTTATCTATGAGATTTAACAAGATCATCAATAATGATATTCTCTTCAGAATATTTCTCATGCATATATTGATCATGCTCATTGGTCAAGGACACATAATTATCACTTTCCTCATGGGACATAGGTTTACCATCTCGACTAGAGCAAAAAAATTATGGTTTTTCAAAAAAGGTGGCTTATTTTTCATCACTTTAAATCATACCAAACTCAACTTAAAACCCACCATTCTCTTCAGGGAAAATAATCTGGTCAAATGTTTCACATGATTGAGTAGATTAGTTGACAAGGCTGAAAAATATCTTATTAAAGTTATATATTATACCCATGAAGTTCAACAATATCAAAATCCAATGTATCCTTAAGAAGGCTTACTTTATGTTTAGTTGCAATTTATTCAATTGTTACATTATTGCCCTTTCCTTCATCAAGACTAGAATGGTATTCCTCCTCTTCCATTAAGAATGGAATCTCATCTACCCACTTAATATCTATAAATTCATGTTTTTCTTGTTATATCAAACCTAATTTGTTTTCTTATTAATCCACCTCAAAGCCATACCAACCAAGATGATCCACTTGATCATTTATGACATCTAGAAAACTATCCAACTATTGGCTAAAAATTAGATATTTATACTCAACCTTGAAATTTTATGCATGAGAACTAGAAATTTTTGGAAGAATAACTCTCTTCAAAACCTTCTTGATATTCTCCTATAACATCATCATCTTGTCTCTTCAAGGTATCCACTTCATCATTCTTTCTTGACAATTTCTCCTTCTCAATTGTATGTCCATATTATTACCTCAATGAACTTGACTTTATTTCATAAAAGGAGAGGGTGGGAGGGTAAGAGACTTCATTAGTTTGCTTTAAACCTAATAGAGTGTCTTTCCAACTTAATATTTCTTGTAGACTAGGCCGATTGGATGCTTCTTAGATAACTACAACTTGAATGGTAGATGGACTTAAGGGGCTTGTAGGATTTTTTGTATTGAACTCCAAAATTATTACTCCATATTTATATTTATATTTCATATGAATAACGTACTTATAACTTATAAATAATTTTGGTGTAATAGTTATGACATATTCTCTCTCTTTACTTTGGATGGGCATAGGAGAAGATTCATTCTCAAGTACAGGTATGACATAATCATGATTTATTTTCCAATAATGTGTCAAATATGGGATGGTTTGAGTATATTAATGAAGGGTTAATTAATTTTTAGTATATATAGGATTTTCTTGGGGAATACAAATCTTCCAACTTAAAATATTGAGGCTAATGGACTCATTAAGTGACTCATTGAGATTCTTTTGATTTGTATTGCAACTAGGAGGAGATTTAGAGTAAAGGAATGTGGAATTGGGATAGGAGAAGATTTATAGGACTGAATTAATTTAGTTTTAATATGATACCATCTCATGATCCTATATTTTACTAAGTGTATCAGCTTCTTAACCTTTATCTTTTTATTGGTTCATTAATCTTCCTTCTCAACACCTACCCACACTCTCCAAAATCCTTGAAATATATATTTAACCTCTTAAATGGGATAAATATGATAATATAAAACATATTATACTTCTCTATTAGTCATTTTAATTATCCTTACAAGGTCTAGTATGGTTTGTTTAAATCTAGATAAAAATGAAGAAGGAAAAATAATCAATTTGAAAAGGTTGACTAAAGGGATAGGTGGGATATTCATAAACTTGGTAGGAAGTTGTTTGAGTGATAATTAATGATAATAAATGAAAATATTAAATTAAAAAGATAGATATGAAGGTACACAAAAAACATTTTGATCATATGAGTAATAATAAATACCAATTTTATATTCTTGAGGAACTTAGTATCCATATACTAGCTGAGATTCACTTGGAGTCTCTATTGGTGATTGATTTTTTACCTAAAAATGATGATTTATTTAAGGACAAAACTAAATATTCATTCAATGGATGATAATCCTATCCCATTGGGCATGTAAAAATCATTATCCTATCCAAACGAGTGTGCCATAACTATTATAAATCAAATTTGTACCCTTGGGAGGGTGGTTCAAGACCTCTCAATTCAACTATACAATGGGATTAATCATAGGTTATGGGTGACCTATAAGTGAACTAATCCTTTAGATTATAGGGATAGGTCCCATTTATGTATCAATTATGTTCACTACACTACATTACTATCTTACAAAGGGAAAGTGAGAGAGATAACATAAAAGAAACATAAAAAATGATGTGATACACCAAATTAACACCCTCTAATTGACTATCATGAACTAATAACATGGATTAGGCCTGAATCTAATCACATTGCTAAATAAGGACCTTTAATCAAGAGTATTTTAACATGGAGGTCATAGATAATAAATTGAATGAAAGGGTTGGTTAAGAGGTCTAACCAGGGAAATAATGATTGAAATACACTTTAAAACTATGATAAAAATATACCAAACTCACCATGTGAATTTCAAGAAGACAATCCATTTGAAAACAAGTAGGAGAGGAAAAATGAGAGAGAGTAACTAACATTCATCAACAATAACACAAGCACACTAGTTAAAATCATGTGAAGAGGTAAGGATCATATTTATTAATAATTAAAATGCATAGTAAAATTTTTTAGTTGAATAGGTATTTTACATACTCCACCAAAGGATCTTTACAAAGCCAAATAATGCTATATATAGAGAGAAAAGAGAGGAGAGAGACAAAGGGCATATAAGAGAGCAATAACAAGTCTCAATCACTCATGAAAAGAGTTATAATCAAGGAGGCTATATAATAGTCTCATAAAGTACTCAATAACATGTGTTTCTCGATTGATGATGCTTCCTCTCCCAAAGGGTGTAGGGGTTTATTTATTTACTTGACACATCTTGTCTTCTTCTTTAAACTACCCTCCTCTTGGATTTAAAAGTGACAAGTGGCATTATTTAGTCATCAAATCACGTTATAATTCCATTTGATATACTAATTTACACCTTGTATATACTTTAGGATTATCCATACTAATATTATAGTGATGATCATATCTTCTTAGGTGTCTTGAAACCCATCAATCTCACTACACTGCTCTTTTCTTAAATTCCTCAAATCTTGATTTCATCTTCATGATTGTAATCCCTATTTATAAATCACCTATCCCTACATTAAAAACTTGTACCAATTTGATTGAATGCCTTAAACACTCTCAATGAATTCATTTTATACCTAAATCCCATATTTGTATCCATTTCCTTATATCCCTCAAAATAAACATAAAACCTTGTGTAGAACATTATATAGATGATCATGGAAAAATAAACATATGTTTTAATACCCACTATGATATTCCTACTTTTAAAAAAAAATTGTGACCAAACAATAAGTGCAAGTGTGCTTACTCCACCTGTTTCTCTTCTTAATTAGCCCTCAATTAGGTCTTTATGCTAAGAAAATATGATTTGATTATAATTAATTATCACACATATAAAAATTTAAGAGAAAATTTGAACTAGTCTAAATACATACTCATCATGCTAAAAGTTTAAATTGAGGGTTTGACAAAATTTTCAATGCTTCTAAATAGCTTGAGATGATCATTATTAGCCCTTTTCCATACACTTTATACCCTACACGTGCCAACCAATGGATTGAGAAGGTGATCAAGATAGGTATGAATGTTTTTTATGTCATTTCAAGGGTCATCTAACCTTTTATAAGTGTTTATAGATACTATCTCTCTCATCAAGCTCTTAGAATGGTTTAGGTAGGGTTTAGAGGAGTTAGTCTTCTTAGATATGGTTCATAAAATTGAGGGCCTCAACTTATGAGACATTTCAAAATTTTGGAATTAGGGGTACTTTTTTTAACATAATTTAGGATCACCTAGTCTCATGTACAACCTCCTTCATGTTTCAATAAAAATACTATGTCACTTCAAGCTCCTTTTGAGGCTAAACAAGGTTTTGAGATGTTTGTCTTAATGATTGTTCATAATGTATTAGATTCTAGAGAAAATATAAATGATATAATATTAGTGTATTATATCCAATTTAACACCTAAAAAAACCATTTCTACCCATTCATTTTCTCAATGAAACTCTAAGGCTCCAAAAGTAGCCTTTTGTGTAACCATTCCTGCATTCTTGAGCTTATGAGAGAGGAATTTGTGTGTAAAGACATGAAAGTTTTTTTTAAAAAAATTATACAACACCATAATGTATGTGAAACTAAATATGACATGTTTTAATATGTTTTTTCACCATCTCATTTCTCAAACCCCATTACTACCTTTGAAAAATTATAACTAGGGTTTAATGGTAGTTTGGTGCAAGTAACCATAATATCCTATGTTTTCCATTTTTATTACTATTTAAGGAGTCCAAAACCTCATAAAATTTTCCCCTTAATTAATAATCACATTATTATATCCTTTATTCTTCCATATAACCCTCAATAAACAAAACCTTCTTTACAATTTTACACGCAAGCCTGTGTGTGCATGTTTAGGCCTACTAGACTTTAACATGATTCTCAAACCTTGAAATTGCCTAAATTTATCTTGAAAATAATATGAATGTCATTATAAAATATTTAAATTAAATATATGCATTTTTTCCACTTTCCACTTCATGATTTTACATCTATCTTTCATTTATCTAAACATGCATGTCGGTGGTAGTGTTATCTCCTTGATTGTAATCTAAAAATATGCCTTCTCTTCATTATATTTTAGTTTTTTTTAATGATGTTGACATTATTCATATGTTAATTTTTACCCTATTAATACCTTATGTACTATTGATTCCTAATATGTACCATAGGTTCCTAGAGTGTTTAAGGAACACTTTTCATTTTTGAATTCATAAGAATTCAATACACGAGTTGTAGGTTGTGATATCTTTGTATCCTTAGTGTAATAGAGGAAAATCAAGTCACCTATTTAAAAATATTTATAATATTTTATGATTGGGAACCACTATGGCCAAATAGTATATCTATGCAAAATATGAAGTATTTTATGCTAAGACTAATCTAAAGACTAATCTAAGATGGATATTTATAATGACAACTAAAATAGAGTGAATTGGTAAAAAAAGGAGAAAAATGAAGGGTGGGGTAGAGAATTTTTTTTGATAATTTTTATTCCAAACATCATGACAAAGTTTATATTTCATCTATGCATTCACTTAACCACTGTATGACATTAATTTTTTGCTAAAATTTATTTATTTCAAGTCTAGAGAAAAATAGAGAAGAATGGTAGGGATGAGTGATTAGAATGAACCTGGATTAGTTTTTGTATCATATCTAGATGTTGTGATCATTATTATTTAGCTGGGAAGGACTACATACAAGTAAGAAAATACTACCACAAAATGTTTGTTAGTAGATAAATGAGTGGGCTACCAAGCTACACGCTTGTTCTAGGAAAAACCTCCTTAGAGATGATAGTCCACTTTTGAGAGACAAAAAATTAATAAAAAACCAAAAGAGAGGTAAGGAGAGACTAAAATAGAGATAATGTTACCATTATTTAGAACTTGAGTATAGTATAAAGTAACAAAGTATAGATGATATGTTATGTTTATATTTCAGAAGTTGTTTGGGCAAGTTTTGGAAGGGTTAAGAAATCCATAGTTTTTAATTTTAGTTATTATACCAAGGTTGGTAAGGAAATAACCAATATCAAGTATGTTTCTAAGGTGATGGGTGAAGGTGACTGATGTCTATTAGGCTATCAAGGTCGGTAAAGAAATAATTACCTAGGAGCTTGTAGAAGGATTTTTTGGGTTTGGGAAATAGTTTTGGTTAGGTCTAGAAGTTTGGGGAGAGTTGTGAGAGAGTGAGTATGGTTTAGATGGATATGGTCAAAGGTTTGGTGTGTTAGGTCAAGGGTAAATAAGCAAGGAATCTTTATAGCTCCCTCATGGGGGTTTTGTCAGAAATGTGTAAAGTAATGAATAGTAGATGTAAAGTGATAGTGAAGTAACTACTTAAAAGACCTATAGAATAAGTGATATACTTAGTTTTAATGGTGATAGAATGATAAGTGTCAGATGGATGGATCGTATTAGGTAGTCCAAACTAATGCCTTGAATGGATAAAACAAGTAGGTATTTTTGGTTCTCAAGAGACTAGTTCCTGATCTAGGTTGATGCAAGATAACAATAAGCTAGGATGTCAAAATTTGAATGATGAGAGTTTGGATGTAAATAAGGAGTTTTCTTGATTTATACTGACCTAAACATTAGGTTGGATTTTGGCTTATATAACTGATGTCAGTGATCACACCAATGTCAGCCATGGATTGACGGACATCAATGGCCTTAGAAGAGGTAAAAATACTATTTTGGCCAGTTTTCTATTATTCCTCATGCCAAGTGTGGCACCCATTACAAAATGGTAAAAATAAGAGGTTAAGAAGGACTTAGTTGGTTATGAATTTAATTTTAAGGTGAGAATAAGTCTTGGGTAATTGGGATAAAGGGACTAAGTCTTGAGGTGACTCATTAGGTGAGAATCAATCTTAATATGAGGTGGTCAGGTAAGGTGGCATAAGGTGTTTTTAATTAACTTAATTAATTATTTTAAATTAATTATGTGAGGGGTTAAAACATGGATTAGGGAGGCTAATTGTTATTATTGAAAATGGGCTTAAGGGGGGGTTTTGACATAGTGAGCTACACATGTGTGTGTCTCAATTCTAGTGTCTACATTTTCCCCTTTTTGTCTTATAATTTAAGTTGTAAGACAAAAATAGGATTGAGATGCTCCAAGTATTAGATGAGGTATTCCCCCTCAAAATAGGAATTGATGAAGGAGAAATTAAAATCGGGTACTAGTTTGATAAGAAGTGAATTGGGTGAGTAGAGGAGAACATGGTATCACTACTTATACATATACTACTATGAGATAGAGTTGAAAAATTCAAGAATAGGTAAGTTTTAGGAGGACTCTCATAGAAATAACCAAATCATAGCTTGTAAGTGATAGCTAAGAAGGTCAAAACAATAAAAATTTTCACTCTAATGGTCTATGTGTGCTAGGTATTTGAGGTAGGAAGTGCCCCTAGGAAACACAAAAGGTTACAAGTAAGAGTTGAGCTTGGTTTTCATCTAAAACACCTAATATACATGTGTGTGTACAATAGACAATGATAGTAGAATAGCATAATTAATCAAGATAAGTAATGGAAGGTTGGTGTAAAAGGGTCAATAGATGAGGAGATATTCATGATCTGCAAGTAGAGTTATTGTGGGGGAAATTTAAGTGATCTCCAAGGGTGATTGTCAATGTTGGGGAGATATATGTGATTTCCAAGTTATTGATTGTGGTTAGGGAGATATATGTGATCTACAAATTTCCCTAGATTATGGGTAGAGTCTAAAGAATGGTGTTAGTTATTAGTGAAAACATTAATTCAATGGTGTTGATGTTAGTGGCATCATCGAGGTCAATAATAAATAATGATGATGTTAGTGGATTAGGGGAAAGTTGTCGATATCAGTGGGATTAAGTGTTGATATCAATAGATTATTTCAAGTATGCCAATGTCAGTGGGTGACCAAACTTGACAAAAGGGGTTTTAGTGGCCCACCAAACTCATTTACAACATTTGAATTGAGAGAAAAAAGAGTTATGAGAGTGATTGAGATGGCATAGCTAGGAGGGGACCCAATGGGAGGCATGACACCATAAGAGCTAGTTATGCCAGCCTAGAGGAGATAGAGAGATGAGGTAAGATCTAATGTGATTGTATTTGAAACTTGATTTGGTTATTTTTATTTTGTAGGCTAAGTTAGAGGTGGGGGGAAATAAAATGTTAGTAGAGGGGTAGGAAATGGGGTAAGGCAAGTTTAGGGTATGTTAGGAGGGATTTAGGGTAGGTTTTAGGTGAAAATTTGAACTTTTAGTGATAGGTCATTCGAACCTAGGGCCTAACTAGTAACCAATATTGGTGGGGTCCATCGACATTAACTAACATGGCATCGATGTTGGTAGGTTTCTACTGACATTAGCCAACACCAAGCATAGATGTTAGCATTAAAACTAACATCAATGATTGTGAAGAACCATAAAATAGGAGAAAGGATTAGTTTGGATCCCTAATTGAAGTATTCCACTAACCTAATGGTTGAGCTAGCCTTAAAAGATCTTGTGTCAACTTAGTGTTTCTTACATATCATAATTGAGGGCCTCAGGCCAATGTAGTTCTTCTAGATCCTACGAAAAAAGATCTAAGGTATGGTTAAAAGTATGTTAAAAAAGAGAGTTTGAGATAGGTTAAGAGACCTAGGTCCTAAAATAAAGGTCATATGGTTAAAGGGTATGGATATAAGCCATAAGGCCTAGAGTTTTGATAAGAAATTGGGCCTAGGGTGGAGAGAGAGAGAGAGGTATTGAAGCCCATGGTATCGAGGGTAGAGTAGGGTAAATAGTTAGGTGGGTATATAGCAGATCTAACCTTAGAAGACCTTATATCGACTAAGTGTTACCTACATAGCTTGGTAGAGGGCCTTAAACCAATGTAGTTCTCTAAGAGAGAAGGGAAAAGGTAGTGATAAATTATATTAGAAAGTGTGTGACTTGAGTTATGTGTGTATGGATGAAAGTGAGGCTAGAGTTGATGTTACATGATCAACTATCAATGCTACTAACATATATGAGGAGGGATGTCACTCTAGAGGAATGGGAACACATAGTAGATATGGGGTTAAGAAGAGTAATGATATTGTAGAGTCACCTAAGATGTGATCCTGATGATAACATTGATTGAGAGGTGGGATCACACCACCAACACCTTCTATCTACTGACTAGAGAGTTGACAGTGACCCAAGAAGATGTATATAGGATATTATGGTTACCACTCCATGGTGAGGATATCTTCACATGCTCAAGAGAGGAGCACGATATGCACATGGTGGCATTATTTGGTGAGCATGTTAGTGAGGTGACCTATCATATAGTGAGTTTTGCCTATGAGCCACTATATATGGCTGATGAGGAGTAACATCGATTGAGCATCTTGATGATGATAGGGATCTAAGTGTATGCATTACTAAATATATATGGTGGGATATTTTTGATTGCATTGATGGGTGTTCTATCATAGATGGTTGAGAAGTGGACTATTTGTAAATGGGGACTAGTGTTTTTGTCATAGTTATATAGAGAGTTGTGGGGTTTGAGACTGTGATGGTGATATAGTTTTTGTGTTGGGAATTTACTTCATTGCTAGGCATATGAGCATATTATGGTGACATGACCATTGGGGCTAGTTACCATGATTTCAGCCAACTTTAGGGTGGGTTTCAGGTGGTGGAGAGATGGGATGGCATAGACTAGAGTAGATGGCATAGTACATAACATTACTTATTACAGGTGCATAATAGAGGGATTGATCCCTATAGACATTTTGTGGAGACCCTACCTGACATACCCTATATTTAGAGGATAGGCATAGTATCTTGTTGGCTTATAGATCTCATTATGGGTTAGAGGGAGATGATCCAGTGAGTTAGAGATGGTACATGTGGCATGGGTCAAGAGGTAATTTGGCATGATATAAGATGTACCACTTACCTTCCCTTGATATAGGAGGGATGATATATAGGCACCACTACCTTTACCCTAGGAGATAAATAGACCAAATTTTGAAGAAATACCAACAAGGTCAGGTGTAGTTGATCTAGGGTGTATAGTGACATATATGGATTGGTGGGTAGGTTTACATCCTATGATGGAGGTCAGGAGGCCACCACTAGATTTATAGGGGTTGGTTAGAGAGAGAGATGCAACCTTACGAAGCATGAGATGTAGT
Organism: Torreya grandis; assembly: GCA_037957365.1. NCBI lineage: Eukaryota > Viridiplantae > Streptophyta > Pinopsida > Cupressales > Taxaceae > Torreya > Torreya grandis. The sequence goes on from JARHVA010004779.1 coordinate 656,320, forward strand.
AGTACAGGCTAGAGATATAGCTCAAGCATAGGTATTAGTCTTATAGGGATAGGTGTAGACATTATAGGGCTAGGTGGGGGAATTACAAGGCTAGGTTGGGGCACTACAAAGCTAGGTAAGGGTGTTATAGGGTCAAGTGACTACATTGACAGTGGAGAGGGATAGTTTGAGAGTAACAGGTTAGGCTACTCCTCCTCATCCACCATAGGGACCAGTATAGGTTGGGCCTTTTGTCAGTGTTATGGGACCCCCATAGACTATATCTCTAGTGAGATATACTTCTACCCTTGATGAAATTGCCTATTATGAGAGGGCCATCAAGGAGTTCTTAAATATTTAGAGGTATTTTGAGTTTAGAGAGTAGGAGAGATCTATGTCACATGCCACGACATCTAGCTCATGCAGATGTAGATGGCTAGAGAGTGGTGATGAGATTGCTTCTTCATGACCACATAAAGAGCCTTAAGGACTTGAGTGTTAGAGTTTGCTTATGTTATATGCATGTCAACCAAGGAACCATAGATGAGAGATGTATATTTTGAGAGAGAGATGATATTGTGATTAAGTATTGATGGACATGTATTATGACTGTATATATATGAGATGTATAGTTATTATGATTTTGAGATGTATCTATTATTATTTTGATGATGATGATGTAGATGATTATTTAATATTATGTTAATTTGATTTAGATTAAAATTTCCCATATGTGTGATGGTATATGCATAGTTGATTTGTTAGCTTCACCTTAGCATTCATCTGTATTTATGATGGTGTATGCTTAAAATGTATATGTTGGGTATGCTATTTTAATTCAGAATTTTTCCATATTTGTGATGTTCTATGCTTAAAATAAGTGCAACAGGCTTGATAGTGCTTGTATAGCATTTTCATCTCAGTAGAGAGATCGACATGTGATTTGGATGGGAAAACAAAGAGTTAGAATGGTCATGTATTGGTAAAGACCATAATCATAACATAAATAGGCTCAAGAATATGACCCTCTTTCATGATTTCCATTAATGGACCATTTTTTTTGTTAGATAAGTGTCATGTTCACCTTGTTTTAAGTGAGTTTAAATTCCCTTGAAAGAGTATGAGGGAAAAAGGGTAAATGAGTGAAAGTGTTTGGGTAGCATAACCTTCAAACTGGAGATGGCATTCCCCTATTGTGGGTCACTGAGAGTGATTATAGGTAACTCCATGACTCAACTCTCTTTTTTTGTGTATAAGTTGATCAATGTGGGAAGCCTCCAATGGGATTTCGTATATGTTGAAGTGATATGAAGATGATCAATAAAAGAAGCTTTTCATTTGTATTTCTCTTTGAGAAAAAAGCTTGGCTTAGCCACCTTCAAGGGAGTGGTCTAAGTATTTGTTTTTTAGTTTAAATAGTTGTCCTTCAAGGGAATAGTTTACATTTGAGAAATATGACCTTATAGATTAGAACTTGTCTAGATACCCCCTTTTTTTTAGTCATGGACAAGTATATAGAGGCTTAGGATTTTTCCACTTTGAGGGAAAAACCATAGAACTTCATAATTTAATTGAGTAGGATTAAGCGTTAATAGGAAGGGAAATGAATGTAATTGGGGTGCTCAAGGGATGAGCTCAAGTTAAAAAATGAGGTGAAGTGATGCTTATTTAACAAAAGAATAGTTGTAGGTGTAAGGCATTTAAAGGCTTAGGGTCTGGAATTCCTTTGAGAGAAGACAAGTGATAAGTTCCTAATGTGAGTTATGACGTAGAGTCTAAGCTAATTAGGATCAAACTTATCCCATTTTGTTTTCTTCATGTTTGTCACATGTTGATTTTATTTAAAGACAAGATCTCTAATATTGAAATCATACTCTTTGAGGTATTTATTATAAGCATGTTTGATATGATCTTGATAGATTGAGAGGTGGTTGAGGGATATGAGATGATGGTCATCAAGAAATTTGAGTTGAGCCAAATGTTATTGGAAAAAATCATCATTAGTAAGTTTATATTTTAGATAAATGCAAAGGAAAGGAATCTAAACCTCAAGAGGTAAAGCAACCTCTATCCCATAGACCACGAAAAAAGGTATAACACTTGTAGGGGTTTGAATGCTAGTGCAGTAAGCCCATAAAGTAAAAGAAATGTGTATGTGTCAATCCTTGCCCACATTGTTGACTATCTTCATCATTATTTTGGTCAATGTTTTGTTAGAAGTTTCTAATTATCCATTTTCTTGTGGATAGTATGGTCATGGGAAGCTTAATTTAATTTTCAATGCATCATAAACAATTTAGACAGTCTTATTTTTGAAATTTTTTCCATTATCTATTATAATTTTATAAGGGACACCAAAATAGCAGATGATGTGATAGTTGATAAAGTTAAAAAATTTGTCATCCTTAGTGGAGATAAGGGGAATGGCCTTGACCCACTTGGTGAAGTATTCATTGGTAGTAATGATAGAATGATGACAGAGGGAGGAATGAGGGTTAATCTCCCTAATTAAATCTAGAGGGAGGAATGGCCTCATATTTATCCATGTTTTAGTAAATTCAAAATCTAATTTAAATGACAAAGGCATAAGCTCACCATCTACAGGAATAAGAAAGACTCTCACACCCCCCAATGTATTGAAAATTAGACCTCTCAAAGAACATCATCATTTGATAGGATATGTCATCAGTGGAGAGCACTGTGATAGAATCATCAAGGAATTTGAGGTTTGAAGGTTGGTTATAAAGAAAAGGGGAAACAACTAACTAGTCAGTGATTGTTTTCCCCTTAATAGACTTTTGTTGAATAAATTTGAAGTTGAATTCAGCAAGGAGCATGAGCCACTGAGCTACACATTAGTTGTGATATGGCTTGGAATGCATGTATTTGAGGGGATCAGTATGAGAGACCATGTAGGTTTTGTGATTTAGGAGATAATGGTGAAGCTTGGAGGTGGAAAAGACCAATGTGAGGCAAAGTTTTTGAGTATGGGTATATCAAGTCTCATAATCAATAAGTGTACAACTTATGTAGTGACCTAACTATTTGTGATATTGATCATCTCAATGTGTAATCATAACACCTAAATAATGGTCTATTGTAGAGATGTAAAGGTATAAAGGCTAATTTTCCTTAGGTGGAATAAGAACTAGTGGGGAAAGGAGATATTGTTTGAAGGTTAGTTATAAAGAAAAGGGGAAACAACAAACTGGTCAGTGATTGTTTTTCCCTTAATAGAATTTTGTTGAATAAATTTGAAGTTGAATTCAGCAAGGAGCATGAGCCACTAAGATACATGTTAGTTGTGATATGGCTTGGAATGCATGAATTTGAGGGGATCAGTATGGGAGACCATGTAGGTTTTGTGATTTAGGAGATAATGGTGAAGCTTGGAGGTGGAAAAGACCAATGCGAGGCAAAGTTTTTTAGTATGTGTATATCAAGTCTCATAATCAATAAGTGTACAACTTATGTAGTAACATAACTATTCTTGATATTGATCATCTCAATGTGTAATCATAACACCTAAAGAATGGTCTATTGTAGAGATGTAAAGGTATAAAGGCTGATTTTCCTTAGGTGGAATAAGAACTAGTGGGGAAAGCAGATATTGTTTGAGTACATCAAAAAATTCCTAGCAATCTATATTCTAATGGAAGGAGACATCCTTTTTGAGGAGATGGTGGAAGGGTTGGCAATGATGTAACAACTGGGAGATGAAGTGGTGGATTGACTAAAGTTTGCCTTGCAGGCTACAGAGTTGTTTGATATTAGTAGATGGAGGCATCTCTATGATTGATCTAACCTTAGCAGGTTCAACCTCAATACCATAGTGAGAAATGATAAAACCTAAGAGTTTACTAGAAATAACACCAAATACATATTTCTTTAGGTTTAGTCAAGTATTATATTAGACGAGATGAGTAAATATGGTTTTGAGAATCATCAAGTGATCTTGGTGAAGTTTAGACTTGTCAATCAAGTCATCTACATAATATTCCATGATTTTATGTAGGAGATCATGGAAGATGTAAGTCATAGCACATTGATAAGTGGCATGAATATTATTTAGAATAAAAGGCATGATATAATAATAGAAAGTCCCCCGTGGGGTAATGAAGGTTGTTTTGTGTTGATCCTCAAGAGTGACCTAGATTTTATTATATCTAGAGAACCCATCTATAAGGGATAACATCTCATGGCTGGTTGTTAGATCAATAAGTTAGTCAATACTTGGTAATGGGAAGTCATCTTTTGGACAAGTGAGGTTTAAGTCATGATAGTTAGTGAAAATATGGATTCCCTCGATCACTTTTGTGATAGGAACAATATTGGAAATCCATTGTGAATAGTCGATGGGTTGAATAAAGTTAATATAAAGGAGACATTGGAGATATTTGACTAGGAGAGAAATATAAGGATGCATCTTATAAAGCTTCTGCTTAACAGGTTTAGCATCTTGATTGGTGACAATGTTATGGGTGATGATAGAGGGGTCAATAATAGGCATGTAATTATAAGACAAAGTGAAGGATTTGCTATGGTTATTAAGAAATGCAACATAAACAACTTGCTTAGAGGAATCTAAATATTGGCCAATCTTGAGGACATGAGGGTTATTATAAGAGGGTATATTGACGTCAATGGTTGATTCATTTAACAAGCTTGTGTTTTTTATGGGAGTGATAATTAGATATAAAAATCATCTACACCCATGTAAGTGAAAATAGCATAATCATCTTAGAATTAGATAATATTAAATGTGGGATAGTTTTCATCAATTATTTTAGGATGAATGAGAGGAAGGGACCTTGTTTCCTTACTCTGGCAATAGGTGAGAGGCCCCAAATGGATGGAATTTATTGAAAAAAATTAGGAGATATAGATACCTTTGATTTAGCAGGTGATGGTGGAGAAGAATGTGGAGAGGGAGAGACTGGTTCTTCAATAATTGGTACATGGGAAGTTTTGGTAAGTTTAGTTGGTTCATCATATCCCACTTCATGCCTCTTTTTGGCATTTTCAATGGTTTGGATAGTGGGATATTCAATAGGTGTATGGACACCCTACTCATAAAAATCCAAACCAAATACTTTATAGGCACACCTATAGAGATAGGTGTGATCAAATCTAGGGTTTCTCAAGAAAGATAAGTCACAAGTAAATGGTTGTGGTGAAAAAGATAGATTATCAATAGAGGAGCTTGATCAATTCCCCCATATGTTAAACTAGTTTGAGGGTTAGGGGGTCTATAAGGGATGACCATTCCAATGTGGGGATCATAATTTGGGTGCATGTGAGGCTTTCCATACTCTTATGGAGTATAAAACATGTCAAGTGTCAACAAATGATATTCATTGAGTTATAAATGTTGAGAAGTTTCTTCCATGGGATCCTTGTCACGAATTTGTGTTGTCAATATCTATGTAACTAGGGAATTGGAGCTTATGGAAGCTTCAAAAGTATCATGTGGGGAAGATGAAGCCTTCAATGTAATAAAAACATCATTGGGACTATAAGTCATTTTTCATGTTTTAAATGGAGGTGGGTCAGTAGGTATAACTTGCACTTACCCATCATGCTCAAACTTGACACAACAGTACAAATTTGAGGGTACACATGCCATAACACATATCCAAGGTCATCAAAATAGTATGTTATATTATAAATATCATTTTATAACATATAAGAGCTTATAAATTGTGTGGGGACCTACATAGATATCTAAGATAATAGTGCCCATCATAGTAGCTATGGTATCATTAAAGGATTGGAGTACCACATTGGTTTGAGACATGCAATTATTGAGAATGTCTATCTATTTGTAGGCATGGGTGGAAATAATATTAATAATATATCCCCCATCAATCATGACTCTCTTGACATGAGTTTTATCAATATATGTGATAATAAAAAGGGCACAATCCTAATCTTCAGGGTGTTAAAGTAGAATTTTTGAATTACTAAAAGAAATCAAGGAGATGGAATTAAGCGAGCTGAACAAAGATGTAATAGGTTGGGAATCATTAGGTCATACCTAAATTGATTTCAATAAACTAATCAAAGCTTGATAGTGTTGGGATGATTTTTTGATTAACTCATATAAGGACATTTTAATAGGCATTTGGTGAAGTTGTTTTACCATTAAACTTTGAATAACATCCAAAGATGTTGGTTTCAGGACCTCTAACATGGAAACCTTGGGATTCAAAGGAGGAGTGTCTTTGGTGAAGGGATGAGCCCAGGGAGTAGTGACCTTTTCCTTACCTTTATCCTTTTGGTTTTTTGATCATGTGGCCACATTAACTGTGTTGATTAGAAATATAGGTGAAGGAGGTGGAAAAGAGGGTATGACTACATCTTAGGGTTTGAATTTAGGTGGAACAATAGGAGACATTGTGGATTTTAGAGGTGAAATAATAATAAGTTTAAAGATAGTATCAACAAATAGATTATCAACATCAAAGTGTTGATGAATGATTTGTGTGAGGACTTTACAACTCTCAGTATCGTGTCTAGGTGAATGATGATATAAACACACTTATGTATCATTAAACCAAGATGGCTTCATTCAAAGAGGACTATAAAGCTTAATGAGAGGAAGATATATTATGGAAGATTACAATAACTGACATAGGAAAAATCTTTTATAGCCTACAAGTGGGCTTGAACTTGTGCTAATAGGAGTGGACACCTTCTTTTGTTTAGGAGTCATAGAGGTGATTTTAAGTGGTGAATTGTTTGATGGTAGTGGAGTTACATGTTTTTCTAACACTTTATTGGTGTTAGGTATCATGGTGTCATATTTGAAAGGCCTACTATGTGGCAAAGGTAGTAGTGTAGGTAACTTAACCTTTTATTTTGCTTGGGTCAGCAATACTCCAACTAAAGTAGAGGGGTGTGGTACCAAAATTGATGGTAAAGTTGGGGGTTGATGAAGGAAGGATCGATGAGATATAGGGATATTAACATTTTAATGTAGTTTAGGTCATGAAACTCCATCTTTTGGTTGAGGTGTTAAATTTAATTTCAGCTATGGATGAATTAAATTATAGATGGGGCATATGCCTAAAGGCCTGATCTACTTTAATGTGGTAGATGCCTATGAGGGTGAGGGTTTTGACATAGATGGATGAGCTTCTAGTGATTTTGGTGAAGAAGCTTTAACTTTGTCAAATACCTTGGGGTAAAGGGTAGTGAGAGGGTTGGTGCTAAATGTTGACACTCATTGTGTTGGTTAAAGAGTTTTAAGTAGGTCCCAAAATGTCATGCGATCTAGCTTCATGGAGTTAATAAATTATATACTTTTCACCAACCACAAGAAGGGTTTAGATGTAGTTGATGTAGGCCTTATGATTATATATTTAAAAAGTTGAGGTGTTTCAAAAAGAGGGAAATTATTGGTCTCTGCTACATTAGGCTAGAGACTAGAAAGAGCCATAGTGGGGTCTTCTTCAATACAAACAAGAGAAGAGGCATGGTCTTCCATGGGTAGAGGAGAGGTAGGTGAAGAGGGTTTTTCAAGGGGGTAAGGCAAAGGTATTATTTCCCCCTCAACATGAGGGTAAAGAATAGGTAAATTATGATCCTCCATAGGTAAAAGAAGTGGTAAGAGTGGTGATATTGGAGTAGGCACAATAGGTCTCTCATCTAATGTAAGAGTGGATAACATTTACTCTTCCAGGTGAAAAGGTGGAGTGGATGGGGTATTACTCTCTATCAATTGAAGAGAGGTAGGTGAGTAAGGTTACATAATAGGGTATAACATAAGAATGATGTTCCCTTCAACATATGGTTGTAGAATAAGTAAGGTGTGGTATTCAAGTGGTAAGAGGATTGGTAATATTGGTGCAAAGGGAACTGGCAATACTAGCTCCTCTAGTAGCAAAAGAAGTGGTAAATGAGGCTCTTCCTCACGTGGGAGTGGAATGGGTAAAATAGGATTTTCTATTTGTGGAGGAAGAATAGGAAAAATAAATGCCATTGACTATGGGGGAGGAGTTGATAAAATGGGTGCATCTTATTGAGTGGGAGGTTGAACTAGAGGTAAAGGAAATACCATATTAATAGTATTGATATTATGATCACCTGAGTTAGTTGTAGTCTAAACAATATTTTGATTGGGTGAATGGTTAGGAAAAAGGTGTTTGAACACATCCATACTTTGATTATGGGGTGCATTAGGATTATCCAAGATGAGATCACCTCTATCAAACATGTCTTAAAAATTGTTCTTTAATGTCTTAAAATTATTAGAATTATGGCCTTTAACTTGACAATAGCCACAAAACTCATCCTCCTTATACTAAGTTGGAATAGGATGGGAGGGGTCAAACTGTATAGGAGGTTTGATTTGAGGAAGGATTATGACACTTTTTTGCAATAGGTTTTCCAAAATGGATTTATATGACTCCCCAGCAGGAGTGTATTATTGTTATTCATACGATAGTTAGAATTGTTTGTTTAGATTTTGGGAAGTCAAGGAATTATATTGGTTTATGGTTGTGGAAGAAGCTGACTTAATGACCACCGCATTGGTGGAGCCTTTATATTTCTTTTTATAAGGAGAAGTTTTAGAAGAGGAGTCATTTGATTTAGAATTGGTGTTCTTACTATGTAATTTGACTATGATTTTATCTATAGCTTGAATCTCAAGTTTCCACACCATTGTAAAGGCTTCATAAAATCTGAAAAAGGTCTAAACTCAAAGTGTGGATGAAATGTGTTTAGCACATGCCCTTGAGAAGAGATCAATAAGCTCAGGTTGGGTTAAGGAGAAGGAAATTTGATTGATCAAGCCTCTCCAAAGTGAGACAAAATCTACGATAGACTGATCATCAAATTATCTAATAAAATAAAGGTCTATAGTAGAAACCTTTTTAGAATTGTTAATAGAGAAATGGTCTAGGAATATTTGTGTGAGTTTGGTAAATGAGAGAAGGGAGTGTTGAGTTATAGAGCTATACCAATCCAAGGTAGCACCTAAAAGAGACATAGGGAAAGTGTGAAGTAGTAATGCATCATCATGCCCTATTAAATAACAAGCATGTCTAAATGCTTGAAAATTCTATTTTGGGTCATTTTTACTATAGAAAAGAGTAAATTTGGGGAGTTCCCATTGGCTTTGGTAAGGGAATATATGCATAGAAGGATGGATGGGTTCATTTCATATATAATGATAAGATAACTCATTCTTTGAACTAGAAATAAATATCCCTAGATTAGACATCTTGTCCATCAGCATCTTGATGAGGTCTAGAGGGGGATTAGTCTCGGAGATACCTCCTAAGTTATAAGAAAATTGATAGGAAGTAGAGGGAGAATATGACATAGCTTGTTGTGGTTGTGTTGGTGCAACATAAGGATAATGAGTCATAGGATAGGGGTAGAAAGAAAAGGGGCTTGTCCTATTGGGTTAGAGACTATGCTTTGATTAGATGTTGTTATTATAGGTTGGGTTATTGGCATGGTGAGACTAGATTAAGGGTACATCATAACTCATGTAATTATAGGTGTGAGAGTAGATGGAATAGACATCACTAAATTATGGAATGGGGTGAGACTTGACTAAACTGATTGTAGTTGTGAAAGTAGGGAGGTCATGCCAGGGTTTAGGTGGGATTAGGTAGTTGGTGATGCTAAACATTGGACATTATTTATAGTTGTGTTACTTGTCTAAGTGGTGGTTTGATTAACCATAGGGAAAATAGTGGAGGTAGCTGAAATTGAAGTTGTTTCCATTAGAGAGGTTGACATACCATAGATTGGGTCACCCAAAGAATTATGGGTTTAGCTCATGGAAAGGTAATGCTAAAGGTCTGCCACATTGCAATCAAGAAATTTATCAAAATATTGATACCCTTTAGGCACAATGGGATTTTTTTTGGGGTTGGGAGTATGCTATGTATCTAAAGTATGCTCCATTTTAGACTCAACAACAAGAGGGGAAGGTGGAAGTGGTTGTTAGCTTACATAATCGATAAGAATTTTCGCTTGAGCTCATGTCAATACCATGCAAAAGGAAGTTTAAATAGTCTTACTACTTTGTATTAGTGATAGAATAAGGAGAAAGTAGGTTCAGGTATAGGTAAGTGGGTTATTTTAGCTTGGTATTTTGAGAAATTCAAAATTACACAGTCATCAACATTGGTCACTTGACCGATGTTGGTAGTAAAATTTTACCAACATCAATGTGATTAACTGATGTTGGTAGCTAAAGTCTGTCAATGTTGGTATAGTTAATCGATGTCAATCACTATGATAACCTAAGATATGGAAAATCTAATGTTTTATAAACCTAGAGGTAGAATCTAGGTAAAAAAGAGGATGGGATGGGTTTGTGTAAGAAGGAAGAACACTTAGATAACCTGATATAATAGGTTATACAAATTAAGTATTAGAAATAGTGATGATTTTGAGAATCAATGAAAAAATGTCCATACCAACTCCAGAATATAGAAGGTAATAAAAAAGCAAAAAAAGAACATACAGACATGAACTATAAACTCTTAGAGATTAATTTTAGTCTAATGTTGGCTTATTCCTTAATTAGATAGTGAGAAGAAAATTTGGTTGTTGAAGGTACTAGAAAGCAATCTAGAGCTTATTTTAGGTTAGTTTTAGTGCTCAAGAGGAAATATATGTTAGAATAGGTATGTGTCTTGTTATATGAGATTTATCCTCATACTTCATAGACCTAAAGCCAAGCTAGGATGCTTAACCAAAATATACCTTCTAGCTAGTGTTTATACTCTACCAGAGAATGGAGTAAGTTATCCCCTTGGTGGTGAAATCCAAGTATGGTAGCTGGGTAGGGTAAGGTGATCCACCAAGTGATGAAATATTGATGGGTCTTTTGTCATGTGAGTTTAGATGTTTTTTTTCTAGTGTGATTTGGTTGTGTAACATAGGTGTACTAAAATTATTTCATAATGCTTGTAATTAACTAGGTAAGCTAATATGTAGGAAGCAAACAATGAAGTCCAGTAAGTTTTAAATAGAAATCTAAAATATTTAGATCTAAATGAAAACAAAGATGAATTAGGAGTAGAGAATGAAATTAACTATCCTAATGTGCATTCAAGAAGAATTAAAGAAGAGATTCTTTCAACTTGTAAGAAAAATTATAAATTACTTTTAAAGGTAAAGAGAAAAGAAGAAAATTTTAGTTTATTTATTTTAAATAGAAAACAAAATGTTCAATTTTTAATTTTGAGAGAAAAAAGGAGGAGAAAGTGCAAGAAATGAAGTTTTCACTATAATTCACCTATATGAATACTTAAATCAAGTAATGAATCCAATGAAAACTCTAGGATCCCATTGGGCATGCCAAAAATGTTTCGCTAAAATTTGTCTATTTTAAGTTGAGAGAAAAACAAAGAAGAATGGTAGGGGTAAGTGATTAGAATGAACCTAGATTAGTTTACACATCGTATCTAGACATTATGAGCACTCCTTTTTGGCTGGGGAGGACTATCTACAAGTAATAAAGTAATACAACAAAATGTTTGTTAGTATATAGATGAGTGGGTTGCCAAGTTACATGCTTGTTCTAAGAAGTGTGAAACTTCCTTAGAAATGACAGTCCACTTTTGAGAGATAAAAGAGTAATAAAAAACTAGAAGAGAGGAAAAGAGAGAATAAAAGAGAGATAATTTTACCATTATTCATAACTTGAGTGTAGTAAAAAGTAATAGAGTGCAAATGGTATGTTCTGTTTGTATTTAAGATGTTATTTGGGTAGGTTTTGGAAGGGTTAGAAAATATATAGTTACCGACATCAATTATTATACCAAGGTTAATAAGGAAGTAACTAATATCAGTTATGCTACTGAGGTCGGTGGGTGAAGGTGATTGATGTTGGTTAGGCTATCAAGGTTGATAGGGGCAATAATTACCTAGGAGCTTGTAAAAGGCTTTTCTAGGTCTAAGAAATGGTTTTGGTTAATTTTGGAAGGTTGGAGAGAGTTGTGAGAGAGTGAGTATGGTTTAGATGGATCTGGTCAAAGGTTTGGTGTGTTATGTCAAGGGGAAGCAAGCAGGGAAGCTTTATAACTCTCTCATGAGGGTTCAGTCAAAAATGTGTAAAGTAATGAATAATAGATATAAAGTGATAGAAAAGTAACTGCTTAAAATACCTATAGAATAAGTGATATACTTATCTACAGTGGTGACAAAATAATAAGTGCTAGATGGATGGCTCCTATCAGGTAGTCCAAACTAATGCCTCGAATGGAGAAAAGAAGTGGGTGGTACTAGTTTTCAAGAGCTTGGTTTCTAATCTAGGTTGACTTACACAAGATAATAGTAAGCCAGGATGTCAAAAGTTGAATGTCAAGAGCTTAGATGCAAATAAGGAGTTTTCTTGATTTCTATTGATTTGAACATTAGGTTGGATTTTGGCTTATATAACTAATGTTTGTGATCTTACCAATGTTGGCTATGGGTTGACTAACATCAGTGGCCTTAGAATAGGTAAAAAAACTATTTTTGGCTAGTTTTCTGTTACTCCTCATGCCAAGTGTGGCGCCCATTACAAAATAGTAAAAAAATGAGGTTTATAAGGATGTAGTTGGTTAGGAATTTATGTTTGAGGTGAGAATAAGTCTTGGGTAGTTAGGATAAGGGGACTAAGTCTTGAGTTGACTCATCAAGTGAAAATTAGTCTTAGGATGAGGTGGCCAGGTAAGGTGACATAAGGAGTTTTTAATTAAGTATTTTAAATTAATTAAATGTGTGAAGGGTAAAATCATGGGTTAGGGAGGCTAATTATTATTATTAAAAAATGGGATTAAGGGGGGTTTTCAACAAATGGAGTTACACATATATGTGACTCAATTTTAGTGTCTACAATTAACTAACATAAGCTCAAATCCTATCACACATTAATAAATAATATAAGGAATGTTCAAAATAATGAAAATAAGAAAAAAGTTCACTTTAAATATTTACCCCTACAATCAAACAACATTAGCCCAAATGGAAGAAGAGTAATAAAATGAAATAACCCTAATAAATTTCAATCAGCCTAGAATTGGCAAAAGATAATAGCTATTCATTCAAATGTACACACCAAGAATTCATAAGAACCATTCAAATTTGGAAGTCAGAAAAAATAAGTGAGAGAGATTCCATGATAACAAAAGGCAAAAGCAAATTTTGACAAACTTTGCAGAATTCCTTGTTTATATTAATTGATCAAAGTTTATAAAGTAATTTTGGCTCTAAGAATTCCTTCTCTTTATATAATTGATAATCTTCCTTTTATATAATTCAATGAATTATGTTGGTTAGTCATATCCAATTATAAAAGTACAAGTGTTAGGATAGTTTTCCTTTCTATAAAAGTTCTAGAATACACTAGACTCTTCCTAATGGACTGACCTATAGGTCATGTACTTGAAAAGTTGCACATGCCTTTACAAAAGAATATTCTATTTTCAAAAAATATAATGTCCTTATACAATATAATATCTTACATAAACTGGTTTGACTTTGGTATCCTTGAGTTGATGTAATTGTTTACCTTCTCTATAGGATCTTCATTTTATAATGTTATTCATTAATAAGCTATAGTATGATAACATGCCTCATGAACAACTCCATTTCTTACTCTGTTAGGCCCTTGCAATCTCTCTTATTCCTTGATTCCTCACTTATTACATCTAAAGTCTTATAGATATCCACATCTAATGTCTTATAGAGCTCCACATATTCCCTTGAATCATCTTCTAGAGCTGCCATGACTGTGATTTCTATTAAATTGCTCACTAGTGGATCACACTTTAATTTCATATTGAATTATGCTCACACTAATGGTAATTCTAAGGATTGATTAAGTTAATCATAGAGGTTAACTAGGGCCTTTGTACATGTTAGGGATTTTTTGAAGGTTTTTATAGTGCTTTAATGGAAAAAATTAGTTCAAATGAAGTGAGCTTTGTGTCTTATTTTTTTTAATTTATACCTTTACCTTATAATGGGTCCACAAAATTTCCTAAATTAAATTGTCTAGCTTATGTGGCCCCATCATGGCATCAATACTTCATTGGATCTATATCCTTAGAAATGTCCACATTCACCTCACCATTAGATCAATTTGAATGGACCAACATGGTTTGTTAATCTCAATCTTGGGAGTTGAATGCCATTAGTTGATTTTACTATGTTTTTTATGGCTATGACAAATGTAATTACCATGTTTTCTCTTATATTTATTGAAAATTATACTTTTATCATTCACCATTGGATCATATTCATCTGAGCAAACATGTGTCATTAATCTTACATAAGATGATTAATCTTTAACTCAAGATTAGAGCTTTAAATTTTTATTTTTGATTATGCACCATTAGATCTTATGGGTATGAATCAACATGTACCATTGATCTTTGAAAGATGTTTAGGCTTTAATTTTTGTCACACAGTCATGTCACTTGTCATTTTAGCATTTACTCTAAGCTTCATTGAAAAGTCTACATTGATCTCACACCATTGGATCATCTTAATCCGAGCAAACATGTGTCATTAGGTCTTGATCCAAGAGGTAGAACACCATTGGATTCTCAATATTCTTTTAACAAAATGGTAACACATGTCACCACTTTGCTTATCTCAAAGCTTTGTTGAAATCTTGACTTAATGAGCTTTGTTAAATATTCCTCATGTGAGTAAATGTGGAGTGTTGATCATATGGATAAGAAATATATTTAATTTAGAGCTTGGGAATAATATAAAACTTAAGATAAAGTTTTGGACCAAGGTTTTCATTCTTATTAATAAATATGAATAAAGCTTTAGGCTAAAGTCTTAAGCTAAGTTTAAGACACATTAAGGTGACCTCGTAAATTATAAAAGACTCAGCATAAATTATTAGCCTAAAAAAGGAACATAATCAAAAGTTCATTATGAAAAATAAAAGACATACCATAAATTCTTAGCCTAAGGTTTTTATTGTATTCATAGAAACAATTAAAACTTTAGGGTAAAGCTTTAGGCTAAGTTTATGTCATAACAAAAGGGACCATGTGCTTAGTTTCCCATTTTGGTCTCATGTTGTTAGACCTTTTCTAGGGTGAATGTGCATCATTGATCAAAATCCTTGACTTATTGAACCCATGTCACTCCATTAGATTAAATTTGACCAAGTAAATGTGGGTCATTGATCCTGCGAACAAACACAATGTTTAAGTCATCCTTGAGAATTACATGGAACTTAAGGTAAAGTATTAAGACTAAGATTTTTTATTTATCTTAATAAACATGAATCAAAAATTTAGGATTAATATTTTAAGATAAGTTTATAACAAATGGACCATGCTTTACTTAAACCAAGCTAGTAGATAAAAGGGACCAAGGGTCACAAGATATAAAAGGGACCAAGTATGAATTTTTAGACTAAGGTCTACTTGTGCTAATCAACATGACTAAACCTTAGTATAAAAATTAAACTAAGTATTGAGAAAAATTAAAGTGTTCCTAGATAAATTTGAATCATATTTTAAAAGACCTAGGATAAACATTTTTAGACTAAGGTTTTACATGAGTAAGACATGGATTCACTTAATTAATTAAATACCAAGGGTTATTCAAAGTAAAGAATCAAATTATCATTAAATAATAAAACTTAGGTCCCCAAGATCATATTACTTGGTATCTCGGTGGGATTTATGCACTCTACATTATCATTTTCTATCAGGATATCATGCTTTCTCCACATGGTAACACCTTATTTGGTCTAAGTTCCTTTTTAAAATTAAATATCCATCTCTCATTTTTGAATCATTTCTATCTAGGAAAATGCACTCCATTTCATCTTCTAATTGAGTTCCCATAGTGGTGACATTTGTCACCCTCTCACTCATCTTAGGGCTAGGTTAAAAGTATTGACTCAATACACACCATTAGATCAATCTTTCCCAAGCAAATGTATATCATTGGTCCTATGGTCAATGAAAATATTATGTTAGGTTCGAGGATATATAGAAATTAAACTAAGGTTTTGGACTAAGGTTTTATTTGTATTAATAAATATGAATAAACCTTTAGGATAAAGTTTATACTGAAATTAAAACATAATAAAGTGACCCAATGAACAATAAATTTAGACAAGATAAGATAAAATGGTATAAAGGGGGCTAGGACATAAAGGGACCAAACATGCAAAATTTTAGACTAAGGTTTGGTCATGTTAATAAACATGAATAAACCTTAGTATACAAATTAAACTAATTCCATGGCATATTTAAAGATCTCCCACATAAATTATTCCCACCAATTTGAATTTAAATCAAAGAGCCTAATCTATGGTTTCTTTACCAAGGGTTTCAAGATGATCAAAATGAATTAAACTTGGATTTTGATAAACCAAAGGCTAGTAAAAAGACCAGATTAAGATAAAACCATAAAATCTAGACATAGTCCATTCAAGGATAGATCCATTAAACTTGCAATCTATAAATGCAAAAATCCAATGCGATAAAATTAGATAAGATCAACCCAAAATCATGAATATTTAAGCCAACCAAATTAGGTGTGGATGATCTTCAAATAATAATAATGTGCAAGCATGATAGTGACACTTTGACCAAGTGAATTTTCAGTTTCAAGGTACAAATTTTCACAATTTGACAGAAGGGTCCCCATTTTTCAAAAATTGGGATATGTTGACCTTAAAAAATGGTGATTTCTAGGGGGAACATAGTAATATGTTAGAATTCAGAGACTCTAGTTCAAACTAATAACTAGGTTACTCATTCCACTTGATCAATCACCATTATTTAGATCAATTGATGTTAAAATAAGTTTTGCACATGGAAAATTGCGATCAAACATCAAAACTTAGCTATGTTGTGTGTCTGATTTGATTCCACTTACTGTTTGCTATGGGATTTCAAAAACATCTTCTAGACTTCATGAATTTAACCATTAACATTAACTTGAAATATATTAGGTTATTAATTAAGAACCATGTTTTATTAGGGAAGGTTTGGACATTTCTCTACTACTAACCAAGCATCCATAGCCCTAATTGATCCATACATCCCTTCTTAGGGATAATGATACACTACTGCCACACGTCTGACCAGGATCACCTCAAGTGCTTCAGTCCCTGGGCCATATATTGGTCTAAAAGAGGACCTAGATCACTCCAAAGCTTTTGGCATGACTACTAGTCCTTCTATTGGTATCAGAGCTAGGTCTCAAGGTTGAGTCCCACAGAAGCTGGTGGGCATGATCCATACATCCCTTCTTAGGGATAACGATACATTGCTGCCATGTGTCTAACTAGGATCACCTCAGGTGCTTCAGTCCCTAGGCCATATAGTGGTCTAGAATAGGATCCAAATCACTCCAAAGCTTTTGGCATGATGACCAATCCTTTTATTTAATAGAGGATTGGATGTCATGCCAAAAGCTCTAGAGTGATCTAGGTCCTCTTCTAGATCCCTATATGGCTAGCCAAGAAGCACCTGAGGTGATTCTCAGTCAGACACATGGCATGCAATGATCACCTCAGTGGGGATACATATCCTTGAGAAGGGATGTGGATCATGCCCACCAGCTTTGTGGGTCTTGACCTCAAGACCTAGCTTTGATACCAATATAAGGACTAGCTATCACGCTAAAATCTCTGGAGTGATTTGGGTCCTCTTTCAGACCACTATATGGCCCAAGGATTGAATCACCTAAGGTGATCTTGGTCAGACATGTGGTAGCAGTGTGTTGTTATCCCTAAGAAGGGATTTATGGATCATGAATAGAAGGACTGGCCATCATGCCAAAAGCTCTAGAGAGATCTAGGTCCTCTTTCAGACCACTATATGGCCTAGGGACTGAAGCACCCGAGGTGATCTCAGTTGGACACGTGGCAGTAGTGTATCACTATCCCTGAGAAGGGATGTATGGATCACCAATAGATATACATTTGGCTCCACTCAAGGCCTTACTCCACCACCAACTAGGTGTCCATAGCCTTGGTGGAGATTACCAAAATCACGTCTCCTTAGAAAGATTTTAAATTTTGTAATAGAGTTATTTTTTTGTATTTTTGACTTTATAGCAAAGGTTGGTAACCTAGTTAGCCATGTTTAGGGATTTGGTCAAGTGATAGATCTTTAGACAATCATCATTAGTTAAATAAAATTTCCTAGACAATAATTTTTATGAAGTGTAGTCATGATTATGTTATAATAATTTAATCCTTCACCCTACATGTATAACCCTTCTTAAAATCAAGCTTAGATTAGAACAAGGCTTAGATTTTATGGAACCATTATCCTATTCACTAGTCTTTACCTATTTCTCAAAACCATAACATTAAGCTCACATTTCCAACCCATGGTCAATCACATGCTTAATATTCACACCTGTATTCCTTAACTATGGATTTTCTTGAGAAAATAGATAAAACTTGAGCTAATAATTTTCCAAAAGTACTTATTTAATGTAAGAAACAAATCATAACAAGAAAATAGACCAAACAAACAAACAACAAGAAAAAAAAATACTTACAAACACTACTTAAAAATAAGCGATAGGAAGGAAAGGAACATGAAAGAAACTAAACGAAGCCCTACATTAACTCCATAGAGAACCTACCTCCAAGATCAAATGGACATTTGTTTAGTCTACTATAGAACCTTGAAATAGATTGCTTCTATTTTAAGGTATATTCTTATGGATAACAGAGCTTGTATGCTTTTGTCTTCTAGGTGATGCATCTTGGTTTCCCACCTCCATTATCAAGCATATGGATTGAAGATATGGATCAAAAATCCAATCATCTTCTTACCAAATTATTATTTCTTGCATTAAGAATGTTGGATCTATTTCATTTAAAGACTGATCATGATTTTTCTCATTCTCCTTCCATGGGTGGATTGTGAACTCGGCTAGTATACTTGGATTGATGTCTTCATTAGGATCTAGCTCATATTGAAAGGACTCTTCATCATAATAAGTTGAAATGACATGATTCATTTTCAACCTTACCATTTGAGTTAGGTTGATCACCTATTTCTAACCTTTTGAATATGTCATATGAAAATTATTGATATGCTACACTTGGTTCATCTTCATCTTATGTGTAGTATGGCATTTCTTCTATCCAATAAATTCCCACCTCATCTTAATTTTGGATCTTTATAATAATATTTTTGTTTTAGAATACCTAAATTTATTTCAAAAAATATTGGTATAAATGTTGTCACTGGTCAACTTATTTAGAGGTATCCTCAATTTTAGTAATGTCCTCATATGAATTATCCTCACATCTATCTTCTAAAAAGAGGTTAGCTTGTATATGATCTTGTACATAGGGATACCCATCTTTAATAGTTATTACTTATTCTAGAGCATCTTCATGTTCAATTTATTCTTTGAATAGAAAATCAAAATCCCATGCCATGAAGGATTTAGATGTCCTTGTAAAATTAGATGTCCCTAAAACATTGTCTTGATTAAGTATAGTTTCAAATGTATCTTTTTCATTTATATATGCTTCAAAGACATTACAATGATCAACTAGACTTATATCAAAAATATCCATTTCATGTACATATTCAAATTACCTATTATTATTTTTATCATAAAACTTATTTGTAGGCCTATTAAATCTTTGAGATCATAGTTTCTGTTAGAGTTTTCCCTAGTATTACCCACTTGCTTCTACAACTAAAGAAAATTAGTGCTCAACTTTTGAACCATCTTAAGTATGGATTCATTCTCATTATTTGGTGCTTCTAAGTTATAAATTTGATTTTTATTACTAATGGGGACTAAATATCTCTATCCTAGTGGATGAAATCCATTTGTATCATTATTCAAGAGCCCTGACTTTTTGTTAGGATGGGCATGGATTAAAGGTAATTAGTTCAAGACTAGTGTCTGATTTAAGGCAGACACATTCTTATTAGCATTCAGAATGATATTTAGTGCTGGGAAATTGGGGTTGACATTTGGGATATCATACGCAAGCTGACCTTAAGGCTACATTTGATTATTGATTATTATAGAATTAACATAGTCCAATGTTAAGGTGTTTATGACTCCAACAGACCTTTTAAGAAACACAAAATTCATGGGATCTAAATCATCCTTGTAAATCTCTAAGGCTAAAAACTCATTAGGTATATAAGGGGCTATGGTTATATTGAACATCTTCTATAATATAGTGTTCAAGGCTCTAATGGTCTCACTAGAATCTCTCTTGATAGTGGTGAATTGATGATATATAATGTATGAACTAATGATTTTACCAAATTAATTAATAGAGATTTTGTTAAAATCATCCTAGTTAGCTAACTAATTTTTTGGAAGGTTAAGGAGCCATTCATATGCAACATTTTTGAAAGTAGATGGAAAAAATCTACATGTTACATCTTCATGAATAACATTTAAGAGTTTTAAAGTATCCTTACATATTTTAACATGTTATTTAGTTGTGAAAACATTATTAAGATTGAAAGAAGACAAATACCTTTCAATATTTCTTGGTAAGTGATGTACCTAGCCAGGCACATTGATAGAAGATTCACCTAACCATGCCATTCCTTGAACACATGAACACCCTAAACTAGTGAAGTAGGTTGGGACCTTGAGAATTTATGCTCACCTTGTTTGACCTAGATTTATATGAACTTACAAAGGGAGAAGAGGTGATCTTGTTTTTGGTCTTTAGTAATTCTAGTTTGTAGACTTTGATACCTATTTCAAATATGGCACATCAAACTGATCTTTGAAAATAACAATGATTGAGTTTGCACATTAAGCTATTTTTTCATAAATACATGTAAAACATGACTATATTTAACTAAATAATATCAAATATATGTCTAAACTAATAAATGAGATGGATATTTACACATCTAAGCTCAAGTAATCCTAGATATGTAAATAATTAGTCAATTTTTGAAAAAAAATTGCTATTACTAACCTTAAACATAGGAAATACACCAATTTTGAAATACCTTTATAAAAATATCCATAAATATTCAAAGAATATTGATCTTTAGCTAAAGGAAGCCGAAAGACTGGTCAAAACCCATAAAGATCAATGATATTTACATAATTATGCTCAAAGGAACATAAATATGCAAAGAATGCACTAGTCTTTGATCAGAATACACCAAAATTAACAAATATTTTACAAATTCACAAAGATCTAGCTAAATGCCCTCCTTCTAACACTAATGAAGCTCTTCATATTGATTCCTAGATATGTACCACAGGTGCCTAAAGTGTTTAAGGAACACTTCTCATTTAAGAATTCATAGGAATTCAATGCATGATATGTAAGTTGTGATATCTGTTTATCCTTGGTGGAATAGAGGCAAAGTAAGTGGTTTGTTTCATAATAATTATAATATTTGGTGTTTGGGAACCACCATGGGAAAATAGTAGATCTATGCAAAATATGAAGTACTCAATGCTAAGAATAATGGATTATGATCAAGAACTAATCTAAAGACTAATCTAAGATGGATATTTATAATGATATCTAAATTAGAGTGAATTGGTTAAAAAAGA
The DNA here is from genome assembly GCA_037957365.1 of Torreya grandis. Classification (NCBI taxonomy): domain Eukaryota; kingdom Viridiplantae; phylum Streptophyta; class Pinopsida; order Cupressales; family Taxaceae; genus Torreya; species Torreya grandis. Next base: position 677,827 of record JARHVA010004779.1, read on the forward strand.
ACAAAAGGAAGCGTAGAGTAGAGAATAAATGTTGCTAATCTTCGTTCCAAACATCATGACAAAGTTCAAATTTCATATAGACATGCATTTAACCAATGTATGACATGAAGTAGCATAATATCAAATCCTCTCACACATCAAAAAACCATCTAATGAATGTGTTAAATAATGAAAATAAGAACCAAGTTCACTTAAAAAATTTATGCTTGTAAGCAAACAACATTATCCCAAATGCAAGAAAATTAAGAAAATGAAATGAACCTAAGAACCTTCAATGAACCTAACATTGGCAAAAGTTAACAACTCTACATTAAAATGTACACACCAAGAATTTATAAGAACCATTCAAGTATGGAAGTCAACACAAAAAAGTGAGAGAGAAGCCATGACAACAAAAGAAAAAATCAAATTTGGACAAACTTTGCAAAATTCCTTATATTAATTACTCAATGTTTGCCAAGTAATTTTAGCTCTAAGAACTCCCTCTCTTTTTACAATTTATAATCCTCCTTTTATATAATTCTAGGAATTATGTTAGTTAGTCGTATCCAGTTATGAAGGTACAAGTTTTAGGATAATTTTTCCTTCTACAAATGTTATAGAATACACTAGACTCTTCCTCATGGACTGACCTATAGGTAATGTGCTTGACAAGTTTCACATGCATTTACAAAAGAGTATTTTATTTTCAAAAATATACAATGTCATTATACAATAGAATATATTAAGTAACCTATCTTTACTTTGGGACCCTTGAGTTGATTTAGTCTTTTTCCTTCTCTATAAGATCTTCATTTTATAATGTTGTTCATTAATAATCTATAAGTCAAAAATAGGCCTCATGAACAACTCCTTTTCTTGCTCTCCTAGGCCATTGAGGTCTCTCTCAGTCCTTTATTCCTCACTTCTTACATATAAGGTCAAATAAAGCTCCACATCTTCCCTTGAATTGCCTTTTTGATCTACCATGGTTGTGAGTTATATAAAATTGCTCACTAGTAGATCACACTTAGATTCTAGATTGAGTTATACTTGCACTAATGGCAGATCAAATTCTATGGAATGATTTAGGTGATAACATGGTTGAAATAGGGCCTTTTTACATGTTAGGGACTTTTTCAATGTTTTTATGATGATTTAATGGTGTTAATTAGTTCAAATGAAGTGAGCTTTGTGTCTTATTTTTTATTTATTTATACTTTTGCCTCATAATTGTTCCACAAAATTTCCTAAACTAACTTGTCTAGCTTATGTGGCTCCACCATGAAATCAATACTTCATTGTCTCTATATCCTTGGAAAAGTCCACCTTCGCCTCATACTATTGGATCATTTTGTATGGATCAACATGGTTCATTGATCTCAATCTTGGGAGTTGAACACCATTGGTTACCTCTGATATGTTTTCTATAGTTATGACATATGTCATTACCACATTTGATTCGAAATTCATTGAAAATAATACTTGGATCATTCACCATTAGATCATATTCATCTAAACAATCACATTCCATTGATATTTCATAAGATACTCAAGCTCTAGCTTAGGACCAAGGCTTTGGCTTTTCAATGTTGATGACACACCATTGGATCTTGTGGGTATGAATCAATGCATACCATTGATCTTTAAAACATGCCCAGGATTTAATTTGTGTCATGTAGTCATGCAACTTTTAATTTCTACATTTTCTTTGAGTTTCATTGAAAAGTATATGTTGATCTCACACTATTAGATCATATTCATATAAGCAAATGCATGTTATTAGATCTCAATCTGAGAGGTGGACTACCATTGGCTACTCAATATCTTTTAATGAAATGGTGACACCTATCACCACTCCCTTATCCTAGCCATTCATTGAAATCTTGACTTAATATGCCCCATTAGATATTCCTCATGTGAGAAAACATAAAACATTGATTCTATAGACAAGAAAGATATTTAATTCACATCTTGGGAATAATATAAAAATAAATCTAAAGTCTTGGACCAACATTTTCATTTGTATTAATAAATACAAATAAAGCTTTAAGCTAAAGTCTTAAGCTAAGTTTAAGACATATTAATGTGACCTCATGAATTATAAAATACTTGGAAAAAAGTCTTAGTCTAAGATATCAACATAATCAAAAAGACCTTGCAAATAATAAAATACGTGGCATAAATTCTTAGCCTAAGGTTTTCATTGTATCGGTAAATAAAATTAAAACTTTAGGTTAAAGCTTTAGGCTAAGTCTATGTCATAATAAAAGGGACCATGTGCTTAGTTTCCCATTTTTATCTCACAATTTTAGATCTTCTCTAGGGTGAACACACATCATTGATCAAAATCCTTGAATTATTGACCTCATCTCACACCATTAGATTAACCTCACTTGAGTAAACATAGGTCATTGATCATGTAGATAAACATAATGTTTAAGTCATGCTTGATAATTACATGAAACTTAGGGTAAGGTTTTAAGACTAAGGTTTTTATTTATGTTAATAAACATGAATCAAAACTTTAGGATTAAGATTTTAAGTTAAGTTTATAAAAAGGGACCATGCATTAATTAGATGAAGCTAGTATATAAAAGGGACAAATGGTCAATGGATATAAAACAAACCAAATATGAATTTTTATAGTAAGGTTTAGTCATGTTAATAAACATGACTAAACCATAGTATTAAAATTAAACTAAGTCTTGAGAAAAATTAAAGTATTTCCACGTAAATTTGAATCCTATTTTAAAAGACCTAGGTTAAAAATTTTTAGACTAAGGTTTTACATGAGTTAGACATAGATTCACTTAATTAATTAAATACCAAGGCTTCTTCAAAGTAAAGAGTCAAATTAGAATTATATCATGAAACTCAATCCCTTGAGATCATTCTACTCGGTAGCTTGGTAGGATTTTTGCACTCTTCATTATCAGTCTCTATTGGGATAGCATGTTTTTACCACATGGTGGTACCTTATTTGGTCCAAGTTCCTTTTAAAAAGTCAATATCAATCTCACACCATTAGATCATTTCTATTTGGGCAAATACACTCCATTGGATCTTCTGAATGATTTCTTGTGGTGGTGACATTTGCCACCCTCTCTCTCATACTAGGGCTATGTTGAAGACTTAACTCAATACACACCATTAGATCAATCTTGCCAGAAAAAATGTCTATCATTGATCCTCTGATCAATGAAAATATTAAGTTAGGCTCAAGGATATATAGAACTTAGATGAAGTTTTTGGACCAAGGTTGTATTTATATTGATAAATATGAATCAAACTTTAGACTAAAGTTTAGACTAAGATTAAAACACAATAAAGTGACCTAGTGAATAATAAAGTTAGACCATGCTAAGATAAAAGGGATCAAATGGGGCTGAGGACATAAAGGAACCACGCATAAAAAAATTTAGATTAAGGTTTGGTCATATTAATAAACATGACTAAAACTTAGTATAAAAATTAAACTAAGTCCATGAAATATTTAAAGTTCTCCCATGTAAATTATTACCACCAATTTGAATTTAAATTAAGGAGCCTAAGCTAGGGTTTCTTGACCAAGGTATTCTTGATGATCAAAATGAATTGAACTTAGATTTTGATAGACCAAAGGCTAGTAAAATGACTAGATTGAGATAAAACCATAAAATCCATACATAGTCCATTCAAGGAAGGCTCCATTAAATCTAAAATCTGGAAACACAAAAATATAATCATGAACAATTAAGCCAACCAAACTAGGTGTGGATGATCTTTAAATAAAAATAATCTACAAACATGTTAATGACACTTTGATCAAGTGAATTTTCAATTTCAATGTACAAATTTACATAATTTAACACAAGGGTCCCCATTTTTCAAATATGGGGGTATTTTTACCTCAACATATACCTTATTTTAACTCAAACATAATTCACCTTGGTGGCTTTTCTACTCTCTCATTATAGGCTTATGCGTAGATAACTAGATCTCTTGGAAACAGATGATCTTTTAGGATTCTATAGGTTATATTAGCTTTATTTAGGTGATATTATACCCATGTAAAATTCAATAACATTTAACTCTAACCCATAAAATTTATTATACCTTCAAACACCCCTAGAAACATACTTATTTTACTCTTTGATGCTAATAGGACTATAGTTAGTTCATTAGGCTTAAACTCTTATTTTTACTATGTTTGCTCTTTATTGAGCCTAATTTGACCCATGGTGGAATTCAGATTGGAATTAATCTCTATTTTTAATTTTTTACCATCACTTAAATAGACTCAATATAATTGAATCACTCTCTTGGATAACTCACCATCCTCCTCTCAATCTACATAGTCCAACTCAGTCTATACAGTTTTCTTGAGTGAAAAATATATTAAACATAATTTTCACAAGTGTTAAAGGAATTTTTAAGACTTTTATATTATTAATATATCACTAAATATATATTCTAAAATTTTATTTATTCATTATAATAAGCTTTTGATGTTAATAGTGACCTACAAATCTGTAGCCTTGTAGGTTAACTAGTCTTTTTAAGCTCTACTTAGAGAAGAAACAATAAAGACACGAGAAAGTGATATTTAACACATATTATAGTTCAATTTTTATTTATGAGATCAACATGTTTTTTTAAGAGATCAAACATACCACTCAAAACTAATTATCACTCTTTCCATGTAGTCGTGGTATTCACTTTCTCAAGATGCATGATGAATGCTTATGGGCGACTACAAGTCACTAGCCTATTAAGAAGTTTTATTATGAATTAGGAATTTATTATATCTTAAATTGATATTAATATAATTCAAAGGAGTTAATAGGTGATGTGGGATCTCTACCAATGTAAACATGACTATTTAAAACCCTAAAATATCATAAACTCCATGCTTTCAACATACAATCTACTCTAAACATGAAAAATATTCATTATTGAGGTCACACATTAAAATTTTAAATTTTAATAGAATTTTTAATGCCTATATATACCCTATATATCCTATCCAATTTCATTCATGATTCAAATTAGCTTCAAACTACCATTTCAAGGAGAAATCTAAGCATATGTGGGTTTTCTAGGGTTTGAGACCACCTTGTCTTCATAGTGATTATTCATAAAGGAGAGGATAAAAATATGAGAAATATGTTAATTTATTTTAATTAAATTATCACCCCATAGTTTTTACAATAGATTATGTCACCACTCTCTCCCCTTTATATGGAATGAACATCTAAAACTAGCCTTTACAAGCTTGCCAAGGAGATGATAAAAAAGGAAGTATTTTATGACTTATTTAGACCTTTACCTACATTAAAAAACTAGGATTTTACTTGAGGAAGATTAAAATACATCACTTGAACCACTTTCACCTTAAAATAATCCTTTTTGATCTATACCTGTGCCTAAAACTACCTACAAAATAGTTATTTACTCTCTCTTGTACATTGAACTTGCAAAAAATGACTATGATCTAAATTTTAATAACATTAATGACATATATACACATTATATATATCATTTATATTTTTTTTAAATTGTGTTTTTACATAAATTTCATCTTTTTTAGTTTTGACATTAACTTGACAAGCTTAGGCATGCATTAAACTTGGCCACATGCACCTTCTTTTGCATGACATTTACCTTAAACCATACAAAACAATCCTAACTTATTAAAAAATGTATAAAATGTTCATGAAATGTTTTAAAAGGTTTGGATGACTTGATAGGAACTTACGAACCTTTTACACCTTTAAAATCAACTTTTTCATATCATGATATGGTCATATTAGCTCAAGACTAAGAAGGATCATTACCTTAATTTTGTTAGATTTACCTTAAAGTTTTCTAAGAATGAATTAAAAAATATATTCAAAGTGGTCAATTAAGGTGTAGGTTTTATTTCCCAAGTGTTTTGTGAACCTATCTAATGGTATCCAAACATTGGATAATATGGTCCAAGTCTATGTATGGTGTTATCTAATGCCTAGTATTGTATTTTTACTTCCTCATTTCACAAAATCCTATATAGGGTATATTGATTAGCCTAATGATAGTTTTACCTAATATTTATACTCTATTAGAGTATAAAGTGTGGCATAATGCATGGTGATTAAATCCATGTCACTGAACCCTAATTACTATGGTAATGCATGGGTGTTAATTCCACACCACAATTCCTATTATAAAATAAAAATTTGGAGATTTATTGATGGTTTATGATCTCCAAGAATTGATTTATAGGTGTAATGGGAGAGCATACATTGTTGTATCCTTAGGAGATAAATAACTATAAAAAAGAGATACACTAATTTATACACACAAGCAATAAAGATTATTAATCCAAAATTAAAGTTTGATAAATAAAAGGTTTTCAAAATGGTACTTTATTTGACTAATGTCTTGTAAAATAAGGTGTTGTTAGTTTAATTATGGTAAATCATGGGCAAACTGGAAAATAAAAATGTTAGAAAAAGTGCTAATTTATTAGTAGAATAATGTCATAGACAAAGAGTTTAACGTTTCATTTATTAGTATGATGTCATAACTATAAGGATGTGTATTTTATATAAAATGTAGCTACATGGAAATAAACTAGTAATAAAATCATAGAATTGAGAGATGATTCTACAGTTATTATAAATGAAATCATATATACCAAGAACATGATATTGAAAAATAATAAACAATTTTATACCTTAAAAAAATGTCATGGTTTAGAATGATGATGTCTTGATTTTATAATTTTAATGTCATGTCGATAAAGCTACAGTTATTACCTATACAAACATAATGATAGATAAGACAGAATCATGCCTATGTTGAACAATATTATAACTATTGATTACAAGTGTGCACTTCTATATCCACAAGTTCATAATAGTAGATAAACATAAGTTAGAGAAACAACATAATGAAAAATATCTAGAGTGTGATTGTTTGATGTTTAACATATTTTTAGTCGATGAGTATAAATTATTAGTTAACTAGTACAAAATTTTGTGATATATTGAATGATGTGATTATAAAACATTATAAGATAAATATACCAAAAGCTTTTATATTTCCTAATATAATAACCAGGTAAGATTAAATGATATCAAAAAGCTTATAAAAAAATAGGATAAATAGACAAAAAAAATTGATAATTATTGAGAAAGTGATAATAATGTAATGTATTATCTAATTTATATAATGTCATGGATATTGATAATAATTTCATAGATATAAAACCAAAATTTTAGACCTCTAAAAATTAATCACATAGTAGACAATTTCGTACCTAGTGTAAATGATCTCATGTTGATAGGTAATGATGCCTCCATTCTATAGACATGGGTTCGTTCCTACACCCAAAATAATCATAGATAATTAAAAATCATATTTATGACCAAAAAAATAATGGCTTAGTAATATAATATTTCACTTCATGAAACATAAAATCACATAAAGTAAAATAGACAACTAGATAGACCATAGTGGTCACAACTATTGGTTAGGGACAAAGTCATAGCTATTTTATACAATGTCACATTTGTAGTTAACAATATTGTTCTTATGTAAAGTGGTATTGTGTCTAGGACATGTATGTGAAAATGATGATATTTTGGAATATTTTAGCCTCAAATTTATCAAAATCATCCCTAAAATATAGTTAGATCACAAACCAAACATAAGGTTATCAAAAAGAGGGTTCCCACTATGGTCACCAAAAATGTAATAGAATAAAAAATTAAAATTGAAGTGCAATATCAATAACAATAATCAACATGAAAATGACCAAAATAAAATTTTAAATATATTCTAAAACTAAATATTGGTCAAGGTAGATGAATTAGAAGAAATCATTAATTAAAGTGAACGAAATTATACCATCATATTGCTCTAAATTTACCTCCATTTTTTCATGATGTGCACTAAATCTGATAGAGTTTTGGTGTTTTAATGTTTGATTATTATAATGATATGGATTCTAAATACTTGGACACAATGATATCGTTAGAATGTTGTTCATACATAATTTTGATTTGCATGGGAAGATGGCATTTTAAATATAGGGTGGCAAGGGAAATGGAGGGCTAGATTTTGATCTATCAATATCTAAGTAATTAAAAATTAATTGGAGTATCTTAGAAGGATATTGGGTATGAGATATAGGTTATTATTATGGTTAATTAGTATTATATTAATATATTAAGTTGAGATTAATGAATTTAAAATTCCTAAAATGTGATTGTGCATGTCTTTAGGTGTAAATATCAAAGGTCTAAGAATATCTAAGTAATTAATAATTACTTGGAATATCCTAGAAGGATATTGGGGATGAGATATAGGTGATTATGATGGTTAATGAGTATTATCTTAATGGAATAAGATTATATTAAGTAATTTAGAATTCCTAAAAAGTGAGTGTACGTGTCTCTAGGTGGATTAGAAATATCTAGAGGGGTTTTAAGCTAATGAATTATGATTATATGGGGATTAGTAGGAATTTTAGTTGTGTTTTATGTAGGATGTGAATTTAAAATTCAAAAATAATGAATAAAATGAGATTAAGGATAAATGACATGAGATAATTAAGGATTAATAACATTATGAGATGATATAATGTTAGTATGATAATAGATGATGTTACAGTAATGATAAAAGAGTATTAGGAGGATGAGTAAGACAAGTTAGATAAAATTAGTGATGAGATGGAATTGAGAAAATTATGATGTATACACATCTATATAAACACATCAAGGCCTTTCAAGGCATAATCTATAAATCTTTTGGAAATTATAACGTACAATGAGCAAAAGAGAACTAATTATTCCAATTCAACTTCATATTTATTATAATAGTCATATGACAAGTCTAAAGCTATTTTATTGCAAGTCAAGGTAATTAATTGTCAATAATTTAATTCAATATATCTATTTTTATACATACATTGAATAAAAGTATTCACATGATGACTCTAAGATGGAGAACTATGTAGGCCTAAGACCCTTTTGGGGATATATAACTAGTACTAATATCACACATGATTATCTAAGCATAGCTCAATTATTACCCTTTCCTCATTCCATACTTTTTATTTTATCTCTATTTGGTTTATTTTATAAGAACTACGGTTTTAATTTTTTAGGTATTTCAAATGGAAAATTGGGACATGTAATCAATCTAAAAGACATCACAGACATGCTCAAGCACTGAGATATAAAAATCATTTACATAATCAACCAAAATATGGCATAGTCAATAGAAAGGCCATAGTGTGGCCTTGTCCTCATAGTGTGTCCTTGTCCTAGTATAATTTGAAATTTTTATTTCAATTGGAACATATTTTAGGGGTTTCTATGATCATTTTCATCAAAAATAATACTACACAATCAACATAAGTTCATTTTGAGCTAGGTTTGCATATATTATTGTTAATTTACTATTTATATCTCATTTAAAATTTTAAAAATTATTGTATTCCAATTTTAGGGTCTATATATTATTTATCCTATAACAGTTTCAATAGTTTATTTATTTATTACATTTAATTTGTAAATTCAAATAAATAAATTATAAATTTTTGTGAGCCCTATCTTATTTAGAACACGCTTTATTTTTTCCTTGATTTTTATTCTAGGATTTCATAAATTTTTCTATAAATTCTTAACATAGAAATAACATATATTTAAACCTTTATTTAAATATGAAAACTCAAGTCAATATTATTTGACCTTGGATCTCATTCTTACATTAAAAAATTATCTTATCACCTCAGATAACATTTGACACTAAATATCTTTATTTTGAATTTGGGTTAAATTTTGTTAATCTCTATACACAAAAATATTTTTATTTATTCTCTTTAGTTTATATTTGATTGTTATTTTTTTGTTAACTATGTTCTGGTAGTTGTAATACTACTTAGTAACTATCATTATAGGGTAATTATTATTCTATTTTATAGATAGTATGGTGTGATGAGTCCTACCCCAATGCTTAATCTATTGTACAATACTAATCATGAATTTTTATTTCCTCATACCTCACAATAGATTATAAATGCCTAGGATCATACAATATGAATCCTCTTTAGCCACTTTATTTATGGTGCACCTAAGATGAATGTATCACCTAGGGAAGTTACTCTCATTATACCCTCAAAGCAAAATTATGGGTTATAGGCACATATTTTACTATATAGTTAGTGATATAAAACATTAAGTTGACACTAATCTATGAATTGGCAAGTGTCATCACAAAAGTGGTCAAAATTATAGGAATCCAATATTAATATCCTTTGAAACCATTTATTTTAATCCTCCTATATAAAAATTAGATTGCACATACATTAAACAACATGGTAATGAAATATTCTACAAAATTATTTAGGATTATGGTATAGATATTGAAAATATTATTATAGAATATATTTATCCACCTATTTATATGCATGATCTAGTTACACATTAGCATATTATAGAATAATTTTCTCCATCTACGTATGAGCATGATAAAATTATACATGCACATAATCAAGTAGTTTCAAAGTGCATGGTACAATGATCTAGTAAAAAAGTGACACTTAAAAGAGGTTTCTATATCTTAAGGCACCACATGTTATTCAATGAGCTTCAAGATAGGTATAAGAAGCTACATATTATCCTATTACACATGAGGGTATAATTTTACATGGGTATATGAAAAGTTGTTTATATATTTATATTACATTATATTATTCCAATTCAAATTAAGAGGCATAGTTAGAACTTCCTCTTCACATGAATTTACTCCTTCACACAATGAATTTGAGTATACATATATACATTCTCTTGATGATATCCTTGGTTTGACACAACCTCCTACTTCCTCCCAAGTCATTGATTGGGATGAATCTCTTGATTAGCTACTCATACATTTTATTTGTATATAGTTTCTTTGATTTAATTCATATCTATTTCCTATATCCCTTATCCAAGCATCATTTTAGCCCTTGGATTTATTTTCACTTTTGGCACTTAGCCTATTAATTTTCAAAACCAATTCAAAGAATCCCAAAAATCTATCTTGCATTGATTTCAAATGCTCAATCCACTTTTCAACTATTGCATATATGCCATCCTATGGCCTCCTTTGCATTTACATGATCACATATTTTTAATTTTACATGAGCACACATAGTTTCTTGCCCATTTAAGAAAATATGAATTATTATTTATATTAATTAGTTGTGCTACATTTTTATGACTCATTTACACATATATTGGGGGCATATCATTTGCATTATTTCTTTCCATACCATGCTTTAGCACCTTCTTGTATATTGTTCAAATCCCTTACATTTATTATATTTTTAAACCCTTGGTTTTTATCCCTTTTCAAAATTTTAAAAATATAAATATTGAAAAAATTCAAATAAATATTTATATATGTAAAAAAAAAATTAAATTTAAAATCAAGTCCTCTAAGTATTTTGTTATGTTTATATCTTACTTATCTACATGTTTTATTTATTATATGTTAAACAGATAAAATATTTAAATTTTTATTACACATTTATTTTCATGAGGTATGTGAGTGTGATACAAGACATACTATTACATGGTTTTTTGATGATAGGGTTCCCAAAGTTGCTAAGCTAGGGACATCTCTTCATTCTACATGAATAACTCAATAGGTTGTATCTATCCACAACCTATCTAACATGTTGAGATATATATAACACAAATTTGTTTATAATCACTCAAACTTTACATTGTGTTACATGAATATTCTAATTTTTTACAATGAAATTAACACATATAGTTGATGTAGACTAATTTCATTTTCTCTATGATTATATTTACATTCTTACTTTAATAAATAATAATCTAGGACTTGATTTATTATTTTATGTGTCCATTATAATTTTTTATGAAAAATATACATGTTATTAATTTCATAACACCCTCATACAATTTTTGTGTGCTCTTTGGCCTTATGTGTTTATATGTCATTCGCATGTCCCTTATATGTGTCCTTTAGGCCTGATGGGTGACATTCTACGAAAATTGTATGAAATTGTGTGATATTAATTATATGTTCATTACCTAATACTATGGTTCCATGATTCCTATCATGCATTACTTATATTTTCTATTTTTACTATTTTTCCATGATACATATCATGCACATGCTACTTATGTGCTTTAATGATATATCTATCTAACACATGTTTTATATAAAATTCAATGATAGATTCAATAGTATGATGGGATATAATTTGAATGTTCATATGATACTAAATGACTACAAATTTCACATATTTTAAATTTATATTTTGAGATTAGTAAATTGCAGGATACATCTCTCAGTTTAAAAGGGGGGCATCACAATGAGCTTATCTTGAAAATTCAAGTACTCATGAGAAACAAATTTTACATTTATGTCATCATATATAATGATTCAAAAAAAATGATTATGGGGGCATGTGGCATGTGTGTGCATCATTCCTACAATTTATTAATTATAGATTCACATATACTTAATGCATATGCATGGGCATGTGAAATATAGTTACAAGTTGTAGGTTTCAAAAGTTACATTTTTAATTAGCATTAAATATAAGTACAATATATATACAATATGCATGATATTCATTCATGTTCATTTTTCTACATGAAAAAAATTTATTTTCATATTTTAAAGTTCAAAAGTTTTAAAGGTATAAAATCTTCAAATATAATTTAGATCCATTTATATTAGTGTAATTCATTTCATTTTATAACTGGGACACATTTGAGTTAATTGATACTCAATGTGTATGGTTTCACTTTATCAATCCATTTATTTTGGTTTAATCCATTTATACGATTACATTTGAGTCTAGTGAAATTCAATATATATGTTTCAATGTAGTGAGACACATTTAGTGGTTCCACCCATTCAATTATTACATAAGACTAATCTATGAGATTTGAAGCATACAATATTTACAACTCAACGAATTTAATTTTTTTCTTAATATTAGACTTGATCACTTTAAATTCACCTTACATTCAAAATTTCTCCAAATGTCTCAACAAGGGGGTACATAATTCTCTATTTTCAATTTACAAGGTAATTAGATTGTATATTCTTTTAGGTGTTTTGTACTGAGACACCTTTTATGATCAAGATTCACACTAAAATGTAAAGCATTTATACACACTTAAATTTAAATATCCTTTACTCTAGTATTTTCACTTCATTATATCACTAAAATACAATGGGTAAAAAATTATAAATAAAATATAATCATTAAATGTTTGATAATGTTTAATCATGGCATCTTTACCTTACTTGGCATATTCTCCTTTCCATTAACTTAAATTATATATAAGATTATTAAATATTATATTTACTACCTTTTAATTATTGGAAACATAATTCAATAAAAAATATTATTATTATAGGTTCTTGTCATCCAAATCTAAATTGTTTATGTCCTTTTCGGATATGACCACACTAGGTAGTTAATGACACACCACGGCCTTGTCTACTAGTGCAACATTATCTATGACATTCTAATGGTAAATTTTAAAATTTGATTAATTTAAAATGATTTTATAAAGTGTTTTTAATGTAAATATTACAAAATTTTATCTATATAAGTACATAAATGACTCTCAAGGTAACATCTAGAAATAACTTGGAAATTATACTGAACATTGAGAAAATGTGCACTAATTCTTCCAATTCAAGTTTTAATATATTCTAATATTCATATTAAGAGTATAAATATATTTTATTATAGTTCAATGGTATTAATTTTCAATAATTAAATTTATTATATATATATACACACACACACACACACACACACATTCATATAGAGAATATCAATATTCACACACTCACTGTAGGAGGGATAACTACTTCAACCTAATGCCCTTTTGAGATATGTACATAAAAATTAGATTACATAGTTTTTTATGAGGATATAAAATCTATTCCCATGCCATAATTCCCCCCACTTCTATTTGATATATATTCAGTTTATTATTTAGGAAATATGGTTATAATTTTATAGGTATTCTACATGATAAATCAGGACACATAATCAATCAATAAGTCATTAGAGATAAGCAAAGACACTCAAACATAAAATAAATTGCATTATCAGTATAAAATTATTTAGTGTGGCCCTATCCTCATAATGATGCCTTTCCCTAGTACAATTTGAAATAATAATTTTAGTTACGACATAGTTTAGGGGTTAGTATAGTCAATTTGCATGAGTAATCAATCTATATAGTCGACATATGTTTAGCTTGAGATAGGTTTGCATATACACTTGAAAAATTACTATTTATAGTTCATTTTAAAAAAATTATTTTATTTTATTATACATTTAGATTATATATATTCTATAATTTAAATCATTTTAAGTAATTTATTTTTTATTAAATTTAACTAATAAATTATAATAAATAGATTAAACACTTAACAAATATATAAATAATACAAGGATAGGGAATGTAGATGGTTTAATGTTTATTTTTCTGATTTCTAGTAGGAATTCATTTGATATGAATTGAAGTGGTTTTATGGTCACTTGGCTTAGGAAAATTATTAACATAATCCACCAAGACACTACCAATAAGGTTTAAACACATGCAACAATAGATATGTCCAATGTCTACTAGAGCTATATTTGTGGGGATTTTAGTCTAATATACCATATATCACTACAGATTTTTGTATATTTATTTTATAAATAATTTATTTCCCTTGGTCATGTGCATATATTCAAAAAATTCCACCTTCCTTTAAAACCATTGCTTCTTTTCTTACACTAGATTGGCCTATAAAAATGAGTTATAAATATGGGTTGGACAACCCCAACCTCACTTTTATAGGTGGTTGAGCCTTGACTATGATTAATTTTAATAAAAGGGATTAAACCACATGTATCAATCCCACCTATGTGTATTTTTATCACTCCAAATGTTCACCCATATATAAAAGGTTCTCTTCATGTTGGAACACAACACTTCCATTCCTAGCACCTTGCATTTATGAATCAGAGAGAGATTCGATGTCTAGATATAATAATGGGATCATTAACCTAGGTGTGGGAATTTTTTTATCCTTGGGATGAACCTCTGAAGTAGTATGACTTCCTTTTATTCTAAATGTACCTAGTTTAGGACTAGTGTATAGACCTAAAAAAATGGAATGAAATATAAAAATAACATTAAAATTAAATTTTAAAAGGTGGAAAAGGGAGAGAAAAGTTAAGAGGTTTTTTGGAATGTAAAATGTGATACACCAAATATATATATATATATATATATATATATATATATATATATATATATATATATATCACCTCACCTACCTAACAACATAATAAAACTAACAGACTATCTACAAGATCTTAAAACTAAGGACACTACACAAGTGTTTTACATAGAGGTAAGGGAATAGTATGTAGCATTAGGAGGGGTGATAAATGGTCCATATAAATATTTATGTATACCCATGTTTACACAATATGTGACTTGTAGATATTTATAGTTATATGCAGAGGTATGAAGGAAAGATGACAATGAGAGGTATAAACATCCATAGACAAGGATTAACAGCCATGAATACACATAGAAAATAGAGAATGAATAAAATTGAATCATTTATTATTAGTCTCAAGGTCTAAGGAAATATTAAAAACTCTGATGGGTAGAGCTTTGTTATACCACAATATGTCTCTTGGAGGGCAAATTTTGACAATGTTATGATTCCTATAAATGTCAAATTTTTCAATAAAAATCAAGGTTTATATAGCACTGGGCAAGGCTCTACATGATAAATTCACTATTAGAGGTGGTATATAGGAAATTAAATTTGCAAATGGTGCCAAAATCCTAAGGTCAATTAAGAGCATAAAATTATTATAAATAATTGCTATAGGCCATGCTCATTCAAATTAGTCTAACAATCTGATCATGAAAGTATTTGGAAGGTCATTCTCAAATATTTAGGTGATTTGCATGTTTATAAAGGATAAAGATATGCTTCTATAATTAGAGGGGATGTGTGTGCATGTTATGATGCTCTAATAGGTGCCTTTTCATTTAACCTCATTTTGACTTGACCTCATTCATGTCCAATCAAAATCAACTACCATCATTTCCTATATACCACTTGTATATCCGTATATGTTCACTTGACATGTAATATGTGTAGGCTTTGCTTGGATCTCTATATGGCATCTCTATGCACATAGTCAATTGTATGTATCATGCACAAAGGGTATGCACTGAAGGTTGTATAGAGAGATAGTTATGTAGTGAAGCTATGAGATTATGAAGGGTACTAAGGGAAATATTTTATGGAAATACACAAAGCCTTAACTCCTATTACTAGTATCTTATGTTGGTCCTTATATTTTTCACCTTATATCTAGAACGTATATTAGTCTATGAAAAAATGGATTGTAGCCTAGATCATAGTCTACATTTCATGATGGAATAGATGTGAAAACCTATGATTTGGCATGGGACATCATCATTTGAGTTTGATAACCCTCTAATAGTGGAGTGCATGAGAAAATCTATTCTTTGGATTCACACTTTTGAATTCAAATATTTACCCTATGCACCTTAATCATTCACATTTAAGATTTGAGATGTTATATGTGGATACATGTATTAGACTTTACTGTGAAAGGATGGGTACTAAAGTATAGTATTACAGAGATTTTTTAGAGCCATGAAACTTCATAGGGAATAATACTCAATCTATAGTGTAGTCTATGAATAATGGGAGCCCCAATGCATTTTTTTGTGTTTGAGAATGAGACCTCATCTCTTGGATTTAAGAAGACCCCTAAATAAGAGTGTAAAGGCAAAATTAAAAATTCATATGTGTGCATGAAATTGGATCATGTACTCTATTTCTTCATTTCTTAACACTTTTTAAATCTTGGGGAACTTATGCACATGGCGTGTGCATGCATTTAATTATATATTTAGTATATAGGTGCAGAAATATTTATGTGAGGTTCATAATGAGGATTTATTTATAGGCACATATAGAAACTTATCTAAGGTGTGGATATGCATCAACTATCATCCTTAGGTGCTTATGTGGAACATCCATGCATAATCTTATTTCTGAGGGAACCATCACTACACAAGCATGAAAAAATTTTCTTTAGTGTCCTATGGACTCTACTAAGGCTTGGGTGACCTAGAGGTTTAACATTTTTAGTGACGTTTACTAGTTATTGTACTTCTAAGAAAGAACCTAATAGCATTTGAATTGATCCATTAGGCAAGGATTCATTGATGATTAGAATATTTGTTCACTTTAAAGTGAAATTCCTATGCACATAATAATATTACCTTGGATTCATATGTGTACCTCTATAAATTAGTTTTATTAAATGTTCTTTAGTACTTTATCTACTTGATAATGCTTTGCCTGCTATTAAATAATTGTGACTACCTAAAAATAAATAGAGAAAACAAGGAACAATAAATGTGAGAAATCACTTAGGGAAAATGAAATAATAAGATAAACTATGACTATATACATGTGCATGTATGAACATAGGAAAATAAAAAGTATAATATACTATGTATAGACTAGAAGTAGAGGCCTATTCTACCTAGGTCAAAACAAAATCATCATATATCTCCTTCATTATGTGTGAGTGCATTGATGTATGATGGGAAAAATTGAATAGGATCTTTTTTTACACAAAGGGGATGCACTTTGATTTCTTTTAAAATATGTCTGAGGGTGATTCACCTAGGATCCCTTTTCATGAATGGATCTAACCAATAGTGCATAGTATTCTCACTTAGGTGGAATATGTCTTCAAAACTGAGCCAGTCCCTTACAAATTTCATAATGCCTAAATATGATTTTTGATCATGTTGAGACTTATAAAACTTAGAAGTTCATCCCAAATGATTAGGAAGATCATGAACTTAACTAAACTCCCTCATTAATTACCCATGTGCATTAGACCATTGGGATATGCTTCATCTATTATTATTACTTTGTTTGTGCCTACATCTAAATACACTCTTGGATCATTATGTAGGCCTTTGATACTAATTGGCTCACTATGATTTTTTGATATAACTATAGTCTCAATCTTGGGTTGATCCTATGCACATCACATATTCTTAAGAAGGCTTAATGGAATTTTGTGTGAAGAATAAAATCCTTTAATGACTTCACCCTACATCCTAGGAACTTCTAATTTGATTTGGGATTTGAACTCTTCAACCAACTCATTGAACTACTACCATAGGCCTACAAGTTCCTCCTTTCATAGGTAAAATATGGCTAAGATATATCCTTACACATGGTCTCTTTCTCCAAACCCATATCATCCCCTAACCCACTCATCAAATAGGAATTCAAGAGCATCTCTAACTGATATAACCATCCCATGATGGGTACCTTCCTCCTATGATCATGATTATGCCTATGAGTTGATCCCAAGTAGACTAGGGGATCCTTATTGAAACAAGTACTCCCAAAAGTATTTCTCACTTTCTATTTCATCTTCCATCACATAAGGTGGTGGATCCTTGAATAAGTTGATGTACTTTTTATTCCTCTTCCTTGAACTATTTTCCTTCATCTTCCTCTTGTATCAAGTCTGATCCTTTTTATTTATTAACATAAAGAGATCCATTGATAATTATCTCTTCCTCACTCTCACTTGAACTACTCTCCTCTTCATCTATATGATATTTATTTATTCCCTATATAATTGGGATTATTTTAAAAGGGAAGATGGTAGGAGGGAAAAATGTTTCCATTGGTGAAGAAGGAGTGGCCTTCACCATGTTGGACATCCTAAAATAAAGATGTTCAGTCCAAGAGGGTTGACATGATTGAGTTTGAGGATCTTAAGGAAGAATAGGATTTTAAGTTGGCATAGGTGCAGGTTTCTCTATAGAATGATAACCTATAAAACTTAGGATTTTAAAATTAAGGGGAATTTTTGAGAGTAAAGATGGATTATCCTACTTGAATCTAGGGACTTTGAACATGGAAGTGTATATCTTCATAGGTTAGTCTGCATTTGTAGGATAATATTATTTGAAGTTGGGGATAAAAGGGGCTACTTGGGGCTTAATCTCTTATGTTTTCTTGAGTAGTTGACCTATCTACACTTCCTTTATTGTGATTTATCTATCAAGGTATTCCTACTCATACCTTTTATGTTCTTTCATATCCTACGAGTTGATGTAATCTTGGTAAGTAAACTCCTCATGTTGCATGTTACATTCAATCTCCTTTTCAAACTCCCTCATCTACTAGGTGAAATTTAGTAGGATTTACTTGATGATTTGCTAGAGCTAGTTAGGAGGGTAATAATTTTGATTTGGAGTAACAAATCTCATAAAATTAGTCATAAGCATGATAAGGATGCCATAAGGGATGAACTGGGGTGGGAAGAAGGTAGACATTATGAGGAGGCTAGTATTTTGTTGGTCTAGGCCAATTTTGGATGAAACCAAGAGTAATTTCAGTCTAATATGGGAAATAAGAAGGCATAAAACCAATATTTTCATCAAATGAGGGGGGAATGACATATTTTAAGGCACTTAAGCTACTTAAACTAGTGAAATAGACATTTTGAGTCACAAAGTGCTATGTAGAGTGTCTTAAAAAAATTTAATTACTAAGAATAACACCAATTTATTAGCCAACCTATAAAATTAATCCCATTGGGCATGTTAAAAATTGATATTACTCAAAACATGAAATAGTATACAAAAAAATATCATGTGTGCTTCTACATGACACTTCCATGCCTAACACCTTAGACTTGTGTGCCAGAGAGTGATTCAGTTTCTTATTATAATAATGGGATCATACCCCAAGGTATGGTACTCCTATGCTCCTTGGGATGAAGCTATGAAGTAGGTAAAATTCTTTATATTCTAAATGTAAATAGTTGAGGACCAATGCACAAACCTACAAAGAGTAGAATGAAATCTACAACTAGTGTTAAATGTAAATTTGATAAAGGGGAAAAGGGAAAGAAAAGGTAAGAGGGTTGATGGATTATAAAAGGTGATATACCAAGAATAGAGTGAGAAACTCATCCACTTAATGACATAATAAAACTAACATACTAGATAGAAGATCTTCAAACTAGACACACTACATATGTGTTTTGCATGGAGGTAAGGGAATATAACACATCATTAGGAGGGGTGAAAAATGGTCCATAAATAATTCCTATGTATACCCATGTATACACAACATGTGACCTTCAGAGAATTTTTATTTTATCTAGAGGTGCATAGGGAGGATAGTAATGAGAGGGACAAATATCCATAGATAAAGATTGAAAACCATGAATGCACATTAAAGATAGAGTAAAAAATAAAATAATTTATTATTAATCTCAAGGTCTAATTCAATATTAAAAAAATTGAATGGGAAGATCTTTGTTATACCAAGAGAGGACTCTCGGAGGGAAATTTTTGATAGCATGATGATGCCTATAGATTTTGACTTTTATAATAAAAATTAGGGTTTATATAATATTTGGAAAGTCTCTATGTAATGAATTTGATTTAGGAGATGGTAGATAGGAACTTGAATTCAAAAACAACACCCAAAACCCAAGGTTGAATAAGAACACCAAAGTCTTTGCAATAACTACTAAAAGCCATGCTCATTAAATTTATTCAAATAATCTGATCATGGAAGTAGCCAAAAGGTCATTCATATATTTTTAGGTGGTTTGAATGTTTATTAATGATAGAGATATGCTTATATAGTTAGAGGGAATGTGTATACATGATTTGATGCTTTGATAGCCACTTTGGAATTTAACCTCATACTGAATCAACCTCATTCATGTCCAATAAAACTCAACTACCAATGTTGCCTATCTACAACCTGTAGATCCCTCTAGGTTCACTTGGTATTGAAGATGCATAGTAAATTTATCTTATATAAATGTTGAACACTAAAGGTTTTACAAATATTTAATTATGCAATGAATCTATGAGCTTATGAATGGAATCAAGGTAAATCTTATGAAAAAATTCACAAGGCCCTAACTCCTCTTATGACTAGTCTCTTCTGATGGTACTCATAGATTTCACTTTTAATCTACAACATATATCAACCTACAAAATATATGATGTGTAACCTATATCACAGTTTATGTTTCATGAGGGTGTAGATGTCAAACCCTTTGATTTGGAATGAAAATTCATCATTTAAGTGTGATAACCCTCTTGGAGTGGAATGTGTGAGAATATGTATACTTGGGTCATGTACTTGTGAATTTAAATTTGTGCCCTATGTACCTTACTTGTGCATGTTTAATATTTCATATGTTATACATAAATATGTGCATGAGACTTTATTTTGAAAGGTTGGGCACTAAGTTACAATATCATAGAGATGTTTAAGAGATAAGAATGTTTGTAAGGAGTAATGTGCAATATAGAGTGTAGTATTTGAATAATGGAAGTGTCTTTGTGAATTTCCACATTTGAGCATAGGCCCTCATATCTTAAAATTAATAAGTCCCTTGAATAAGATGACATACACAAAATTAAAATATAACATGCATAAATGCAATTAGATCCTATATTTTTCACACTTCCTTGCTTACCATTACCTAAAGTTTGGGGATCTTGTGCACATAACTTGTACACATGTTTAATTATGTGTTTAATTTAAGGGTATAGAAATATATATGCAAGATGTGTAATGAGGATTTATTCATAGGCATGCGTAGACAATTATTTGAGGTGTATATCTACATCGACTTCCATCCTTAGGTGCTTATGATTAATATCTATGTGTAAGCCTATTTTTGAGGGACCCATCACTACATAAGCATGAAACCCTTCTATGTAATGTCTTATGATCTCTATGTAGGTTGGGGTGACCTTGAGGGTTAACATGTATGTTACTCAATAGTTTTCCACTATAATATAATGAAAATATTTATTTTTTTACACTTTTCAATATGAAACTTTGACCTTGTAATTAGTGTTCAAACTTGGATTATATATTGTTCCTTTAAGGGTCTTAATACTTGAAAACTTTTTGATAGCCTTCAAGGATGTACAAATAAATTTATAAATTATTTAAAAATAGGAGTTAGATATATGTGGAATTCAAATTGATATTTGTGTGTGTGTGTGTGTGTGTGTGTGTGTGTGTGTGTGTGTGTGTGTGTGTGTGTGTGTGTGTGTGTGTGTGTGTGTGTGTGTGTGTGTGTGTGTGTGTGTGTGTGTGTGTGTGTGTGTGTGTGTGTGTGTGTGTGTGTGTGTGTGTATTCTCTCCATAGATGAAATGTGAAATGTGTGGTTTTACCCAAGGGAAGGATTTAAACTTGAAACATAACTATCTAAGGAACTTGGGATGCTATAAGGAAAGGTGAAAATTTATAGTAACTATAAGTATATTTTTTTGGCACTATCCAAGAAGAAGGAAATAATGATCTACAATATATCTATAATTTACATAAGATAATGGAGAATTTAGGCACATACTAGGGATTTGTTATATATGAATGACAAAAAATTTGGAAGGCCAAGATCATATGTAAATGAATGTCTAAGATAAAATGTGAGAAATATTCAAATATATGCACACAAGTCATAAATGTTAGATATAGTTTAAAACTAATATTTTCAAGTATCTAATACTAAGTTTATGTGTCTACAAATACCCCCATTTTAGTCTAGTAGTTAAATTATATATTAAAAGGATAAAATAAATAAGTTTTGTACTTGTATTTAGTTAGAAGTTAATGTTGATAGGTATGTCCAAAATATATAGCTTAATCCATATAAAATGTTCAAGGAGACATGTAGAAATTAATCTCCACTCAGGATATAAAATCTAAAATAATATAGATCATTGAAATATTTGAAATTAAAAAAATAAGGAATGAAACACTCATGGGTATGCAAACCAATATAACCTATAAATTCATTAGAGAATGGGGTGATTATGCCCCAAGGAGATGCCATTACTAAAAACATGGATTGAGAATATATATTCCTTAACCTTAATTATTAATTGATAAAATCTATCAATGTAGCATCATAAAAATATTGATTTCAATACATAAAATATCATCATAATGATGTTGGTAAAACCCATACAATGTTTTTATATAAAGGGTGGAGCCTCATACCAGGCTCATATGTAAAAGGTATAACCTTTCATCAAGTTTGATTTTAAAGATAAAACATCTAAATCAACCATTTTATAGGGATTTTAGATTCAAAGTGCTTATGAAGTATAATCATTCTCATTATATAAATAGAGAATTCCATGCATGAAAAACATCCATCCCACAAAATATGATATATAATATAATCAAATAAATTTGAATCATATACTTTGTTCACTATATCTCATAATACTATAGATTTACCCACATATACCTCACATATGTGTCAATTTGTCTCAATCTAAATAATAAATCTGCCTTAATCTATTCATATGAATAATGTAATTTGACCCAAAATTTGAACTAATTGTATGTCAATACCTAAATATTTATGAAAAACATGCTACTATAGCCAATTTTTAGGTGAGGGATGAAGCCTAAAAATTACTCATCTCAAAATAAAATACATATGGATCATGTTATATAAAATGATGTAAGCATGTAAAATGTGTGTGCTAATATGATTAGACTATTTCATCATATAAATATTTGATCATTCACATATATATAAAACATGTAACCTAATGCATACAAGTATCATGTCAAATATATATAAATTAGGTAAGAAGTGATAGTCATAAAAGTAATAAAAACTTAACAATAATAAATCCAAAAGATGTGTGATATAAATCATGACATTGCACACAAGATAATAATGTTTTATATGAATAATGTCACAAAAATATCAAAAACCATGTTTCTAAACACATATGAAAAATAAATCATGATCATAATTCACACAATAACTTCATACATGAATCGATGCTAACCTAACTTAAACACAAAAAAATCAAGATATGGCCATGACATAGGCTAGAGGAAACTCAACAAAAATAATTCATTATGTGATAACACATAATCAATGCACTCATATAAACAAATAATATAGCACTCAATATCACTCATGAATGATCATGTAATGTGGTAGCCATCAATATCTATGCATGGAACACACAATGTAGTATTCAATGATCGCACATTTAATACACATTACTACACATAAAAATTATCACATATTATAATCCATAATCAAATATCACACCATGTAATAATAATAATAATAATAATCATTGTACATGAATATAAAAAGCAAAGTTAGTCTACATAATCAATCCATGTCATCATCACAACATAGAAAATTACACTACCCATATAGTTCAACACTCTAAATATTATACATAAGAGTATGTCATGATTAATTAGTCCAAGTATAAAAATATGATTAATGGAATTATCAAACAAATATGTAACATGTTAAGTGTATAGATAAATCCCTAGCATAGGATGCCCCAAATGTAGAATGGTATCCCCTATATGTAAGGATAATGTACATGCATCATAAGTAAGCTATGTGTCATTGATCCCCTAATTTAAACTATGAAAATAAATTCCATAGAAAATGGATATGTGATCTACCATATATATTATAAATAAAATAAATCAATATGTAACTAACATTGACCAAAATTGACTTTTTAGTCAAATTGGGGAACCTATAGGTAAAAAATTGATTTTATAGGTCTATAGGGGGTGTAATATGAGTGTCATGAGGTGTATTACATGTTAATTAATCTAAAATGATGTTATATTAGCCTTGGTCAATCATTTTATATGTCTATTTATCATTTTTAGGTCATTTTGTGATAAAAAAGGTGCATTTAATGCTTTATATGGGTTCATACAAATAAAAGTCAATTTTCTTAAAGAAAAAGAAGAGTTTGGAACTTGTATGATATCTTTGGGATGTGTGCCACTTCAAAAAGGTTTAAATGTGACTATTAATATTCCCTATCTCATTCCCATGCTTGGTTTGATTTTGAAGTGTCATTTGGAATCCAAAACTATTCTACACCTTTCTTGGCTTTCTAGACACACAAAAGTGACTTGCAAGTTTGTACTTGGTATGATCAACACAAGGGGTTTAAAAAAAATGATATTAGAGGTATATTACAAAATCATTCATATTCCATTTTATGTTTGGTTAATGAGGAATGGCGATTTGATCTTTATTAATATTTCCTAATAAGTTGACCTTTGAAATTTGCATGCTAATCTATGCAACCTATGGGTTTTGTCTTGGTTTGAAGAATTTCATTTGAACCAGTTATTAAGTTTAATGACATAGAATTTTGAATTCCACTTATAATTTTTTATAATCTTATTTTCAAGCTTTATGTTGTTGTGATGAGCTAATAACCTCAAGTTTGTAGAGTGATCTTTTTTTAGTGCAAAAAGTAAATTTTTATTATTTTGAAGAGCTTCATGTTTGTTCATGGTTTTGGGAGATTATGATAATACCTATCACATTTTTCCAATGTAATATTTATTCCTATAACTTTTTTAACTTACCTTCTAAATAAATTTTTCCAATATGGTTTCAGCTCCTGCCACTGTGCACGCGAACCCAAATTTGAAATCGGATGCTGTGATCCAAGCGGCTGGTGAGGCTGTGGTTGCCGTTTTGGAGGAAGTTCTTCCTGCTAGTAGAGGGAGGAATCAGATTTACCTCAAAGGGATTCCAGCTGTGGGGATTGAAGAAACCATAGCTGTGTGTCTGGCCTATGTTCCTGGTTCAGGGCATGGACTAGGGGGATGATCATATGCGGATGTGGCGGCCTTCAAAGCAGAAATACATGATGCTCGGCCTCATACAACACCTGTACCTACCCGTGTATCACCTGTAAGTGCTTTAAAACCTATTAGGGTAACTCTAGACCCTAAATTAGCAGAAAATATATTCCAAGAAGAAAAACGGTTTTCCTCTTGTGTTGCCATTTTCCGTTTTCGTGGTTTCTGGCCCTCTTTTGTAGATCTATAGAATTGGATTGCTAAGAGTTGGCTGCATATTAAAGATGGTCAAATCCAGCCCTATGCCAGGGGTTTTTTTATAGTAAAATTTCAAAGCCATGAAGATAGGCAGTCTATATTGTGCCACAATAATTTTTCTTGGCAGGGCAGATTTCCTCTTTTGGCCAAACCTTGGCATAAGGATTTTAATCCTCTCTCAGAATCCTTTAACAAGATCCCTATATGGGTGCGGCTCCCTTATCTTCCGATACATTTGTGGCAAGAGGCAGTTTATAAAACCATTGGAAATGCTATAAGGGAGTTTCTATATGAAGAAGACAGTACGAAGAGCCACCATTCGACTTGTGCATGATTTTAGGTTGTTCTGGATGTTTCAAAGGGCCTTCTTGAGGTGATATGCATTGATTCCCTAAGGGGTACCTGGACACAAATATTGGATTATGAGGGGATTCCTTTTAGGTGTAGGATGTGTCACCAGACGAGACATATTGCTGCCTGTTGTGATGCTGGGAAAAACATTCCCAGACGTTCACCTTCTTGGTGGCCAAAGGATTTCTCTGAACATAGCATAGACAAACTACCTTTGGAGACAACAATAGAATCTGAGACCGAGAATGAGGAAAGTATGTAATCCGAATCAGAAGATGAAGAGGATTCTCTGGAGAAGAAATCAAATGAAGCCTCTGAGGAGGCTGTAGTTAATAATACAGCTGAGCCTGTGGAGGAGATGGTGATCTCTTCCCCTGTTCTGGAGGATCTTTCAAAGAGCCAGACTATGTTAGACTATCACAAGGAGTTTATGCCTGCTGGTGTCCAAAGATCATTGTCATCTAAGGCATGGGTTGCTGAGGTAGCTAAGGTTGAAGATGGCTAGACTGTAGTTAGAAGAAAGAAGTCTAAGCCTCTGGTCCCTCCTCTTGAAATGAATCTTCGGTCATGCAAAAAGAAAAATCTGAATTTAAAAGATTCATCCAAAGTTCCTTTCTACTGATTGGTTTTTTGGGGGCAGTAAATCAGTCATTTTTTTGGTTTGCTGGTTATGGATCTAGAAGCTTGTTTGGTTCTCTTTCAGATCAGTGTTTTGACGGCTGTTCTTTCTTGTTCTTATCTGTCGGTTACAGGTCCCTGTAAAACCTGGTTTTGGTTCTTTTTTGTTATCAGGTTCATGTGTTAACCTGGTTGTGCTTTAATGTTTATCTTTCTCCTTGTACAGGGTTTCGGGGTCCCTTCAAAACCTATTTTTGCCTTAATCTAAAACTTACCTTCTAAATATTTTTTCACAAGCTTGCAATCCACTGTCATACCTAGTGAACTTCTAGCTCTTTTTTCATTTTCTACCATAATTGAAACACATATAATGGAGGTATATATAGTAATCATAAAGGCCTACATATGTTTAAAAATTGTTAATAATTAACTTAAGAAAAAAAAATCCATTATTAATCTTCAAAGAATTTGTATAAGGTGTTCACAGTCATATATAACACTTACATACAGTTTGCCCTTTTGGATAGCCACCTATAGGTGCCCTCATAGAACCAATCATGTTAAAAATAAGTGTTGAGATATTTTAATGTATTTTAATCTTATTAAATGCATCTGAAACTTTTTTATAATGTATAAAAAACATTTAAATACATAATTCATGTTCACTACCCATTTTCTTTTTCAAAGTCTTGTATGCATGATTTTGTCCACCTACAGATGGCTATATAGGGATCTAAGATGTTTAATAAAGATGTGAACATTAATAATGAAAACCTTTATAATTTATAGCATGTTATAAGTATATCAACTTGAAAATTTGGAATACTATAGTGCTAGACAATTTGGAAGAACCTTCAAGTAATGATGACTGTAGTTTTGGAGAATAAATCCCTAAAGTAGGCAAAATAGAGCCCTCTATCATTTTGTTGAAATATTATAATAGGGATATCAATAGTTTTGAAGGTAAATAATGGTTGAAAATTATATTTTCCATGAATTAAATTATCCTTTCAAAAATAGGAGTCAAGAGAGTTAGTGAAAGGTACAAGTTTGAGGGTCCAAAGTTATGGTTTTACACACTAAACTCAATTAGTTTTATCGATAGGTATAAACCATAATAGGCCCTTTTCATCCAAATTTTTACTATGAAAACATGTTTCATGATGGAATATTTTAACATGATCTAATATATAATTCATTATGTAATAGGCCACTCAAGAGGAATGATGCATTGGTTCTTGTTTCTATTCATACCTTAATTTGTAAACAGCGCCTAAGACATCCCACTATAGCAGGACCATCAAACGTGAGGAATGATGCATTGTTTATTGTTTCTATTCATATATATTATATTTAATATTTCTCATAAATCCATGGAATATTTCTTCACATCATGACCAAATTTCAAATGTGTCAGTGCATACCTACAAGAAACATTCCTTGAAGAAGAAACACATAAATATAGTTGACTACTTAAGACTAGTCCTAGCAAAAATCCACTTCAAATTATGAGAAATACAAGTAGAGAATAAATTAAATTTCTTTTTAAACTTTAAGTAAGGTTATAACACTATATTGAAATTTCTTAAACATGCAAACATCACCTACAAGGAGAGTCTAAAGGGGCACAGTACCTTAGTCTACTAGTGACCCATTCTCGAGGCCAAAAGTAGTGATCTAGGAAAAATGAAGAAGTGAAAATTCAAAAATGTATTTTTGTGATAAAAGGGTGATTATTTTAGTTTCTAAAACATAACACACAATTCCTAGGAGGCTAATAGATACCTACATTAGCGTCAGATTGTAAAGAGTCTCAGTCAATGGGTAACGAGTAAAGGGGTTGATTTCCTTGAGGTAGATATGACATTAAGATGGTTCCAAATGGATCTAACATGCATAAAATGAACCTATAGGACAATATTTAGGTTGATAACATCGTTATTGAAGTAAAATGTGACAAGAAACCTATAGTTTTCACTATTTAAAACATAGACAAAGGGACACTAAGGATAGAGCAGTCAAGGTGTGAGGGAAAGCATAAGAGGTTGAAATGATTTTCAAGATAAGGGAACCTGAATAATGATTAATATAACCTAATTAAACTATCATATTGTGTTTTTAATATATGAAGTGTTCTAAAAAAACAAAGTATAGTCCTTATGATGAAACCCTACACAATCTACCTAGTTAAGGGTCTATTTTGGTTTTATGGAAGGTTGAAAGGTAAAATTATTTGATGAAAGGATGAGTTTCTTTTATAGTGTCCCAACCAATTTTATAATATCATAAAACAATAAAGTGTGCTTTAGATAATAGTGGAGTGCCCTCTATTTTGTCTCAGATAAAGGGTACTCCCATCATGCTTGCAACTGGTAGTTTTAAGGAATGAGGATAGAAAAGTGGACTAGAAGCAAAAAAAGCTTTCAATAAGGTGATAAAATTTTAAACACAAGCATATAAACATGGGAGACCAAGTAAAAATTAAAAAAACAAAGAATATGCTTTAAAATATATAGGTTATAGCTACGCATGATAAACATTTTTAGGCCTAAAAGCCAATTAGAGGATCATCTTCATTTATAGTTTGGAGTGATCAACATAAATTTTTGAAACATGTTTTATGGATGCTAATAGACATGATTAATCCCTTATTATGTAAGATAAATCATCAAATCTTATTTTAAGATCTGAGTTACAGGTAAGCCTACTAGGCAAGGATCAAGCCTAATGCCCAAATGAGGAATCACCTCCACTTTCCACATGAAATAAGCTTAAAAATTGATTATATAGTGTATATTAGGTCACATTAGATGTGTTTGAGATATTTTTAAGTAAAAAATTCACAAAAATCCATTTTTGAACTCAAAACTCTATTAAACATGCAAGAATGGAAGAAATAATCTCAAATACATTCAAATGCTCACACCTTCCAATGGGATTTTCATGGAGACCAAAGGAGTTTAAGGAAGCTAGGAGGGGTCTTAAGTAACCAATTTTTTAAATTTTTTTGGAACTCCAATGTCAAGGTTTTATGAACAACCTTAAGAGGTCAAATTGCTTAGAAACCCTTCGAAAACCCTTGTAGAGACTTGATTGGGAAAATGATCTTGGAAAGATAATCTATTGGACTAGTTGACTAGAATAATGATTTTAGGTTGCAGAGTACTCCCTATATCTGCCTCACATTATTTTTGTCTATATGAACTTGTAATGATGGGGTAAAACAAGGTTTTTCTCACTATTTTATGTGTTTTATAGGTTGTAAGAGGTTTCAAGAGATGAAAAGAACATTTATCTAAATACTATGACTTAGTATATGTCATATTATAACTCTCATTACTTGTAATAGATCCTAATTATTGAAACCAAGTGCTTCAACTCAACCAATCAAAATTGGCATAATAGACAAGCTAGGGAGAAGTGTGAAAACTTCAAGTGGGTGGATTTTTAAGATGTTCCTAATGATTATGAGACCATGTATGGAATTTAAACATGTAATTCAGTTCCTTTTTATATATTTTCATGGGAAACTGATCTCTTTTTAAGAACTAAGCATGTAGGGTGCATGGAAGAGTAGTTTTTTAGACAATAGATGATGATTGATCCCTTTCAAATGATTCCATATGACCACGACTAAAAAAAATACATAAAGAGGTATGTTTTATGTTTTTAAACTTAATTAAAATCATTATACATTGTCCCAATCAGTTATAATTCATTAAAATAAGGCTAATCAAGTGGGCATTTTTTTTAGTTAGGCCGAGGAGTTTCTTGCCATCTTTCATAAGGTTTATGACTTGGATTGATACTTATAGCTCCTAAAATTGCACATTTCCTCCCATACCCTATTCACATGCAAAAATAACTAATTTTCTCATATTTACAAGTGTACTTATGACCCATTTACTTCTATCTTCTTCTCTCTCTCTCTCTCAAGTTCTATAAGAACTAGCCATTTTAACATTGTATTAGATGTTCCACTTGAGTATGGTGAAGCCCTAATCAAATGCATACATTTTTATCAATAATATAATTTATTTTTACCTCTTATATAATTTTTATTAGTGTTTTCAACTGGTTGATGAATCTTGCTTAGTGAAAACTATGGATTCCTTAGCATGTTGTTCCATTCTTTCATCTATTTTTAACCTCTTCTTGCAGGGCATGTGAAGTGTTCTAGGAGATTTTCTTGGTTTAAGTGATTTATTTTATTCATTAGTGACCTAATAGGCCTCTTTTACCTCATATATTTTCACATTCATCCATAACCTCAAAATGTAGCCTTAATGTGAGAAGATGAAGATTGGAGAAGTGTATTTTTAGTTTGTCCTTTGATTTCAAGTGTAATATACATATGGTTAGATTTCATCATGTTATTTGGTGTATCACCTCCCTTATATTATTTTGATTTCAGTTATCCATCTCCCTTTTCACCACCCAAGTTTAGTAGTAGTTGAAATCTAAAGTGGTACACCAAGGCAACTAACCCTATCTAGAGATTCACCTCATTCCTTAGGTTACCCACAAGGCTAGAGTTGATTCCATTATGACACTTGGTTAAGGAGAGATTTTAATCTCCTTAAAGGGTGAAAATACAAGTGATAATGGTTTTTGGCATGCCTAGTGGGACTCTTGGTCTAAGAAGTTGAGACATTTTGGTGTTATCTCTCAATAATCAGCCTTTGGAGGCATCTATTCAAGCATCAATTATGACTCCAAAGCTATAGCAGCTGGTCAAGCAACCTAGGTGATCATTTTAATATTTTTGGTAACATTTTGTTTTATGTTATTATTTCCTAATGAATTTTCATGGATGGCCTTAGAGTTAAGTACAACTTTACACAAGTTGGTGAGACTTTCCAAGCTTATGTCATTCCCTATGAATATAAGCAAATTATTAGCCAACCCTATCATGAAGTGTATCAGCCCCAATATGGTTTTCTTTTGCCTCAATATCATCATATATAGACCATACATGATTCTTACCAGTCCTATAGTCAACCTTCTCAATGTCTTGTTCCTAGTCAACCTAGTCACTCCTCAACTCAACCTATTTCCACCTTCAAACAAACTCTCTTAGGTTATGAAAGATATATGTTGGATTTTGATAATGAAAGGGGATGTGGCCTAAATATTCCTAGTAATATTATTAATAGGATGAGAGAAGCATTATATTTTTCCAAAAGAGAGTGGGTACCTATTGAAAGAGCTAATTGGTAAAGGCTTACAAATGAGATGTTAGATGTGAGTGGTTTAATTTCATCCTTGGAGGATAAGGTAAACATTCATGAGAGGAAGCCTTATCAAGTATATCAAGCTTTATATACACTTCCCCAAGTTTTCTATTAGTAATTTATGATTCACAATCATAAGCCTAATCAAAATTGCCAAAGTCATCCTTTTTCGAATCAAGTGGAGGAAAGAATTGAAAAGACTATCCTTATGTTTAAAGCTAATATTGATAGGCAAATTGATTGAGCTAATATGCATATGCAGTAGTCCATGTTGGTATAAAATGAATTGGAGTTCAAACCCTCATTTTCCTCTCACATTACATCCTCACCACCTCAAAAGGTGACCTCTAATCCTAATATCCTAATTTAGAGTAAGATAGTGGAATCATGGGGAAAGAAAGAAGATAAAAACATTGTTAGGGAGTGTGAAGTGGAAAATGAAGTTAATACTTTACAAGTCCCTCCCACCCTTCCTCAATATGCTTCTAATTTTTCATGGCATCCCTATTGTACTCCTCATACTCATAATGATGCATATAAACTTCAAGAAAAACTTTTCAAAGAGAACCTAGCCAAGTAAATAGTGGAGTTAGAAGCAAAGAGGAAATTGTTAAGTCAAGGTGTAATGGAATGTTTAGACCTAAAATAAGGTCTTATGCCTAAAAACACCCCATCTCCCCTTCTTCAAGTGATTTTGAAAGAGATTCTTACTTTATATTATTAATCTAATTTTTAACCCTATGTCACACATCTATAGATTAGTTCCTTTTATCCTCATCCCATCACCCTTTGACTTAATGGAGCTATGGCGTAGGAACCTAAATAAGATTAGTTGTTTGAAGAAAATTTAGAAATATTACTTAAAGATAATGCAACTCCTTGGCAGCCATATTGGGCTAAGTCACCAAATTTCAAGATGCCTAGTCTTCGCATCACCATGCAAGAAGTTGAAGATATTGCAGCCCTTGATAAACAAGATCAGATTATGATAGTTGAGGTTCAATTTGAAATCAATTTAGAGGTCTTAAGTGATGAAGAAGAGGTAGGTTATTGTGTTCAATGTCCTTATTTGGTTAATAATGAAGAATTCTTTCTTTGTGGCAAAGAGTAAATCTTGAAAGAAGAACCTATCTTGATAAGAGCAAGTGAAGATTAACAAGCTCAATTCATGGCTGATCATATAACCTCATGAGTGATTATGAGGAAGATATTACCATATGAAATCCCCTTGGTGAACAAAAGGAAACTTTACAAGATTTTGCCTCCATAATTGAGGGGATGTGTATCCATGAGGAAGATGGCCAAGACTTGAAGAAAGAGATACATGAAGAAGACTCCATGTTTGATCATGAGGTTTTAGATGACCATTTAAATATTAAATAGGTAGTGTTTCTAAAGGATCAAGAAGATAAGGATGATTGAAAACTAAAAATGGAGTTATTTCAAGAATTTGAGGAGCTTTGCTAAATTGAAGGCCATGTGCATAACAAGGCGAATAAAGAATGCTCTATGGAGGACAATGACCAAGATTGGGAATATTTTCTAAAGCTCCTTGATGAGCTAGAATAACTTGTATCTAATAAAAATCCAAAGCTTGTTGAGAGAACTATAGAATTTAAGAAAGTATGCCTTGTTGAATCACCATTTAACATTGTAATTAAGGATCTATATGAGAAAGTTGAGGCTATTTAGACACAAGAAGAATAAATCCCCATAAAAAATTTGTTTGGATCTGATTGGTTTACATTGAACATCATGCCAATGAAGTTGGAAAACATTTTAGAAAGGTTGGGGGCACCAATGATATAAATCAAAGAGCTACATGCCTCACTAAATTCTTCATGTCATGAAGAAAGAAGAGTTTAAAAATTACCCTTTGATCTAAGAGGGAGGTATGATTATGTTTCTAGTTATACATACCATTTTTTTATGCTTCTCCTAAGTTTTTTGAGCACCTATGTATTTTTTTGCTTATTTGGTGTGTGCCCTTTGCTTTATGTGGATGAGGTAGTCAATTAGTAGTTTTATCTTGATCAAGTTTTTAGCTAATGTTAAAATTTCTCCTTATTTATCTCAGACTTTAGATGACTCCTAGGCCCAACGGACTAATAAAGCTACTAGTCTAGTTAGTATAGAAGGCATACTACCCCTATGAGTCACTAATATGTTGACCAAATTTGAATTTCTAGTCAAATTAGGGAACCTATAGGTAAAAAATTGATTTTATAGATATATAAGGGGTTTGATATGAATGTCATGGGGTGTATTACATGTTAATTAATCTCAAATGATGTTATATTGGCCTTGGTCAATTACTTTTTGTGTCTATTTATCATTTTGGGTCATTTTAAAGTAAAAAAAGGTGTATTTAATTCTTTGTATGGGTTTATTAAGAAATTTGAAGGTCAAAATGGGTGATGTAACATGACATATGTCCTAAGAAGTCTTAACCCACTATTGGTAACTAAATTTATAGGTTCATCAAAAGAAAAGTCAATTTTATTAAAGAAAAGGAAGATTTTGTCACTTGTACAACCTCTTTGGGAAGTGTGCCACTTGAAAAAGGTTTAAATGTGACTCTTCATATTCCCCATGCTCATTCCCATGCTTTTTTTGATCTATAAGTGTCATTTTGAATCCAAAACCTTTCTATGCCTTTATTGGCATAACAATAAGGAATCACCTCCATTTTCCACATGAAATACGTATAACAATGGATTATATCATGTCTAAAGGGTCACATTAGATGTATTTGAGATATTTGTAAGTAGATAAATCACAAAAATTCGTTTTTAAACTCAAAACTCTCTTACACATGCAAGAATGGAAGAAACGAGCTGAAATAAGTCACATTAAAACACTCACACCTTACATGAGGCTTTGCATAGAGACCAGAGGAGTTTAGGGAAGTTAGGAGTAGTATTAGGCAACTAATTTATGGAAATTGGTTTGCAAATCAAATGTTAGTATCTTATGAAACAACCTTAAAAACTACTCAAAAATCCTTCAAAAACCCTTGTATAAACCTGATTGGGAAAATGATCTTGGAAAGGTAATATAATGGACCAATGTGACTATAATAGTGATTGGAGGTAGTAGAAGACTCAGGCTTCCTCACATGCTTTTTTCTATATGTACTTGAATGGATGGGGGTTAAAATATAGTTTTTCTCACTATTTTATGTGTTTTTTAGGTTGTAGGAGGTTTTAAAAAATTAAAATAACATGGATGGAAATATTAATACTTCATATAACTCACCATATCACTCTCATTCCTTGAAAAATCTGCTATGTATCCAAACTAGGTGCTTTAACTCAACCAGTCAAAACTAGAATAATAGGTAACCTAGGGAGAAGTGTGAAAACATCAAGTGGATGGATTTTTAAGGTGTAACTAATTATTATAAGTCCATTAATGTAATTTAAAATTGTAATTTACTACCTTTTATGGGTTTTCATGAATAACTGATATATGTTTGAGAGCCAAGTGTGTAGGGTGCATGGAAGAGCAGTTTTCTAGATAACAGATGATGATTTCTCCCTAATAGGTAATTCCAAATGACTAGGACTAAAACCAATTCATGAAGAGGAATTTTTTATGACATTAAACTTCATTCAAATCATAAAACTTGTTTCAAATTAATTATAAGGTGTTCAAATAAGGATAATCATGTAGGCAATTTTTTTGAACTAGATTGAGGAATTTATTGCCATATTTAATAAGGTTTATGACTTGGATTGACACTTTTATCTCTTAAAATTTCATGGTTCATCCCATAGCTTAGTTAAATTCAAAAATAACTTATTTTATTATCTTTATAAGTGTCCTTATTACCCTTGGACTTCTCTCTTCTCTCTCTCAAATTCTATAAGAACTAGCCATTTTGACATTGTATTGGATGCTCCACCTGAGTATGGTGAATTCATTCTCAAATTTATACCTTTTGATCAATAATAAAACTAATTTTTACCTCTTCTATAAATATTCTTAGTGTGTTTAATTAGATGATGAATATTGTTTAGTGTTACGTTCTTTCACCTATTTTTAGCCTCTTCTTGTAGGTCATGTAAAGTGTTCCAAGAGATGTTCATGGTTTAATTGAGTTATTATATTAATTATTACCCTCATATGCCTCTTATCTAGTTCTCCTAGCTTTGAAAATGCATCCATAACTTCACAATGTAGAATTCATGTGAGAATATGAAGATTAGAGAAGTGTATTTTCAATTTATCCTTTGATTTCAAATATAAAATGCATATGGTTGGATTTAATCATGTTATTTTGTGTATCATTTCCCTAACATTAGTTTCATTTTAGTTATCCTTCTCCCTTTTCACCCCCGAAGTTTAGTAGTAGTTACAATCCAAAGTGGTATGTCAAGGGAGTTAGCCCTATCTAGAGATTTACCTCATTCTTTAGGCTACCCACAAGCCTATAGGTGATTCCATTGTGACAATTGGATGTGGAGAGCTTTGCATCTCCTTAAACATTGGAAATCCAAGTGACAATAGCTAACAAACCATGTAATTCACAAGTCCTATTTTTTATTTTAATTTTCATTTTTTTGTATCTTATATATATTTTTAAATTGAAGTGTGCTATTAATATCCAATTATATCATCAAATTCATCATCATAAATATATCATGTATCATATATTTTTAATCATCAATTGAATTCCATAGTTATCCATTAGCTTAGACACATAATCTCAATCACCTTATATATTTATAATAGGATATGTATAATCAACTACATAGTATTTTAAGATTGACTTATTGGATTTTATTTACTATGGATAAATATACATGTACATTTAGTGTCCATTCACTTTGTAGTATTGAATATTATGAATTAATTTATAAAATCATTTTGGAAAACTATGTGTGCTAAATGGATGTTTTTCACACATTATCTTGTGTAGTGATATAATATGTCTCATAAGTAAGTGGATCATGCATATGTACATGTGACATTAATATATTAGGAACATTTACATATATATTAAATACCTTTGTCAAATATGACCATTTTTTCCCTTGAAAATTTTCAATAGCTCGAGATTCTTTATATTATTTTTGTTTTTGTGAAGTACACTTTACTTTTTTAATTCCTTGATTTGTAGTTTATCTTCTTTGCTTTGGTATCCATACTTATGTGTTAAAAAATTTAAATAAAATATTAATAGAAGTATTATTTTCAAAATTTATATCTCTCATATATGTAAGCAAACAAATATAGAACTCAAATGAAATAAAAAATTATTTTTATCTAATTTTTCTTCCATTTGCCTTAACCATGATTTTCTAATATTGCATGGAATTTTTTAATAATATACTTCACATAATATATTGTTTCAATTGTCATAGGCCCAAGATAATCTAATATTTTAATACTTTCCCTTCATAAATGAAATAAAATACGTGTGAGATAACCCAAGGGATAATTTTAATTTTGAAAAATAGCTATATGAGAAAAATCGGACAATATTGGTAAAGGTGAACATTATTGGTGACTAAAATTATTTTTATTTTTATACCATTATTAAGGAAGAATGAATTAATTATCTATAGTATAGAGATAGTTTTCATATGATAATGGAGAATTTATACACATACTAGGGAGATGTTGTATATTAATGACAAAAAATTTGGAAGGCCAAGAACATAGATAGATGAATGGTTAGGAGAAAATGTGAGAAAGAGTCAAATATATGCACACAACTCATATATGCTAGATATAGGTCAAAATTTATATTTTTGAGTGTTTAATACCAATTTTATATGTCTATAAATACCCCAACTTTATTTTAATATTTAAAATTCTAGATTGAAAGGTTAAAATAAGTAAATTTTGTACTTTTAGTTCATCAAAGTTGATGTTGATAGGTATGCCAAAAATATATAGCTTAATCCATACAAAAATTTCAAGGAAACTTGTAGAAATCAATGTCTACTCATGATAAACATTATAAATCATTAAAGTATTTGAAATTAAAATTATAAGGAATGAAACACCTATGGGTATGCAAACTGAAATAACCTCTAAAGACATTGAAGAATGGGGTGATTATTCCCTAAGGAGATGCCATTTATAAAACATGGGTTGAGAAGATATATTCATTAACATTCATTATTAACTAATAAATGCAATAAATTGAGCATTATAAAAATCTGTATTACACTACATAAAATATTATCATAATTATTTTTGTTGAACCCATACACAGTTTATTTTCAAATGTGGAGCCCCATATTAAGATCATTTGTAAAAGGTGTAACCTTGAATTATGTTTTTATTTAAAGATAAAAACTTTAAATCAACCATTATAAAGGGATTTTAGACTCAAAGTGCTTATGTAGTACAATCATTTACATCATATAAATAGAAAATTGCATGCATGAAAAACATCCATGCCCTAAAATATGATAAATAGGATAAATTTCTCAATATTACTAATATCATTTATTCAATTTATCTCATTATCATATAAAAATCCCCATATATTCCTCATATATGTGTTAAACTATCCAAATATGAATCATAAATATGCCATAATCTATTCATATGAATAATTTAATTTGACCCAAAATTTGAACCAAATATATGTCATGACCTTAATCCTTATGAAAAATCCACTATCATGGTCCCTTTTGAGGTGAGGGATGAGGCTTACAAATAAACCATCTCAAAATAAAAGACATATGCATCATGTTATATAGAATTACGTAAGCATGTAGAATGTGTCTGCTAATATGATTAGATTATGTCATCATATAAATATTTGATCATTCACATACATATGAAATGTGTAATCCTAGGAATATAAGTGCCATGTGAACTATATATATACATATATATATATATATATATATATATACATATATATACATATATATATATACATATATATATATATATACATATACATATATATATATATATATATATATATATATATATATATATATATACATATATATATATATACATATATATATATATATATACATATATATATATATATATATATATATATATATATATATATATATATATATATATATATATATATATATATATATATATATATATATATATATATGGCATGTATTAATAGTCATTGAATTAATAAATACTAACCAATAAGTTATGAAAAATATGTATGATATGAATCATGGAATTTCACACAAGAGAGTAATTCATGATATGAATCACATCAAAAAAATCTCAACATCCATGATGGTACACACATATACACAAAATTTCGTGATCATTATGTATAAAATTAGTCAATACATGATTTGATGATAACCTAACTTTAAAAAAACAATAATAAAGAAGATATGGCCATGTCACAAGCTAGAATAACCTCAACATAGCTAATGTATTATTTATAATACATAATCAATCCACTCATATAAATAATAAATATAACACTCAATGTCACATATGAATGACCATGTAATGTAACACTCATCAATAGTCATGAATAGAGCACACAATGTTACACATAAAAATCATCACATATTATAATCCACAATAAATTATCACACCATGTAATAATAATCAGCATCACAAATGCATAGAACAATAAATTTATATCTACATAATCAATCCATGTCATCATAGCAACATAGAAAAATATACCACCCATATAATTTATCAATATAAATAGTATACATAAGATTATGTCATGAATAATTAGTCTAAGTAGCTCAATATTATTAATGAAATATTCAAAGAAACATGTAACATGTGAAGTCTACAAAGATTCATCCATTGTAGGCATGCCCCCAATGTCTAATGTCACCCCTTAGGTGTAAATAATTCCCTACATCTAAATGTACTTTCATTATATGTAACCTATGCCTTCTACATCCCCTCATTTCAATTGTGAAAACATAGTGCTTAGATAATGGATATGTAATATACAATATATATGATAAATAACATAAATAAATAATGTAACTAACAAATTATGTCATGCACACACCTGATTTTTTATTTTCTGTATTTTAGGTTTTTTTGTAAATTGGAGTATTATCTTACTAACGAATTATCTCAACAAATTCATAGTCATAGATATATCATGTATCATATATATATATCATAAATTAGATGTTTTAGTTATACATTATCTTATACTAATCATCTCAATCACCTTCTATTTTTATAATAGGATATCTATAATCAACTACACAATATATTAAGATTGACTTATTGGATTTTTTTTATCTTCATAAATATAAATGTACATTCAATGTCCATGAATTTTTTAGTATTAAATTATATGAATCAATTTTTAAAATCAATTTTGAAAACTATGTGTGTTAAATGGATGTTTTTCACACATTGGATTAAGTAAAGTGATCTAATATGGTTAGTAAGTAAGTGGATCATATAGATGTACATGTGACATTAAGATATTGCTGGACATTATGTGTCACCATCAAGAAGCCACATCTAATTAAGTTAAATTCTTTAGATGACCCACAAGTTCTTGAAGTTTGGTCAATTTAGGGAAAATAAAATTAGTATGATATTTTTCCTAGACAAGTTTCAACACTTAGGCATTTTGAGGAAGTTATCAAGTACATATTAGTCTTCTCAGCCTCCTTTTCAACTTTCCCAGTGAACATAGAGAACTCTTAGATCCCTCAAGAGTCAAGAAATAAAATACTTAGCCATTTATGTCAAAGCTTTACTCATGCCACATGTCAATATCATAGTGGCCCTAGGCCCTTTCAAATGCTTTTTGATACTTAGTCCATTTTCAAAGCTTCACAATGAAGAAATGATGTCAACAAAGTTCTGATCAAGAAGGTAAGTGGGATGCTTCCA
Organism: Torreya grandis; assembly: GCA_037957365.1. Lineage (NCBI taxonomy): Eukaryota > Viridiplantae > Streptophyta > Pinopsida > Cupressales > Taxaceae > Torreya > Torreya grandis. The sequence goes on from JARHVA010004779.1 coordinate 718,876, forward strand.
CATGTATAAATATCAATAAATTAGTGACCTAGAACTATCCATATAAGTTCTAAGACATCTAGGCTACTAGGTGAGTATGATGATTCCACATGGCTAAATCTCATTGATGCACTCTCTCAAGGTTATTTCTAAAAATAGAATAGTTTTCTAGATAAAGTGGGTAAGTGGGGAGCCTTAACAAAGTAAAAGAGGATAAATAAGGAGCCATGTGGAGATGTTTGGTTGAGTAAAGAGTGGTAGGATCACTGAATGAATATGATATCACAAGATGGAACTCAATATAGCTCGATAAAAGATATCTTGGAGAAGGGAAGGAAAATAGAAAATTTCCATGTGGACTTGACAGAGTCCTTGATCTAGAGGATGAAGCCATTTCCTAGAGTGTATAGTTCTAAGGAAGTGACACATGGTAGAATCTAATGTAAGAGAATATGAATTATAAGCCTAATTAGAGAGAACCACATGGTAAGTGTATGGCCTTGAGTTCATAAGCTATGATTGAGTAAAAAAGGATATAATGAATGAAATAATACCACATCATTAGTGCACTAGATTAAATTTGAGAGCATGTCTGACCATCAAAATGGTCAAAATCCATGATTCAACTATGCACTTAATATGATTTTCTAAAATTAAGTTATAGATTGATTCCTTACTAATAAATGATCAAGTGGGAATTATAATTCAATTTAAAAATCAACAACGATACCCACTAAAGCATGTCATGCACATTGGAATCTATCATAGGACACAAAAAATAAGATTATCCTTAAAGAAGCATGGCTCTAGCTATGTATAAAAGGGAAATTGGTGATTTGAACATAATCTCAACTACCTTCAACTATCATAATTCAATTAGGATGTGGTCCATTTTTCATAAATCATGGGCATGAATTCAAGCTATTATATATTTTGAGCCACCTACTCAACCACCCTCTTTCAATCACCTCATATAATTATTGCTACCCCAATAGTGGGTAAGATTAACCAATGACCTATGGGATTTTCATTACCTAAAAAATATTGGGTCTCATACTATAAAATGGTTAATATTTGTAGGCACTGTAATGCTACCAAAATTTATCTTCCATGATCCATCACTTGGTATAACATAGCTCCATTTATTCAATTTTATAATATTTCTTTAAACCTTGAGATTAGTAATAACTCATTACTTATATTCATTCTCTATGTTATTTGTGCATGCATGGTCATTGACCCTTATCTATATATTTTTATCCCTCTCATTGACATCCTTCATTTACACATTTATGTAGAACCAAATGTCTCTATAGGTCTCATGTTGTGAATACATAGGTTTATTAGGTGTTGTCTATGGACCATTATTTTCCATCCTAATTTTGTGTTGTGTTATATTACCTTCATGTGAAACACTTATGCAATGTGCCCAATTTTAAGTTTTTTTATTTAGTATGTTAGTTTTATTATGTCATTAAGTAGGTGAGGTAATCACTCCATTCTTGGTGCATTAGCTTTTGCATTCTAGCAACCTTTTTAACTTTTCTCTCCCTTTTCCCCTTATCATGTTTAGGTTTAATGATATATGTATATTTCCTTATGTTATTTTTAGGTCCTTCCATAGAGGTTCATACCAAATATTCAAAGTGTTACACAGCTTTGGGGATGATCCTATTATCTCACTGAACCAATTTTTCTAATTCAGTGGGTACACAGTTCAAGTGATATATATTTTTGCATACCTAGTGGGACAAGTAAAAATATTGGCTAAGAGATTAGTGATACTATTAGTGATTCAAGTTTTGAATAAACTTTGTATAGAAACTAAAAACTCCAAGCCTTCCTAGTTTTTAAATATTATCTTTTCTTCTATGTTCCAAGATAAACAAAATCATCTTCAAGGGTCACTTATTTTAATTTCTTTGAGATACCTATAGTTTATATAATAAGAGGAGTTAAAGTATACTTGTTTCTTATTAGAAGGGATAATGACATAATAAAATCTTCTCCTAGAGATCATTTTACACCACCATTTATAAGATTCCTTACACACATAGGAAAATTATTCCATATTCCCTTCATGGCTATGTAAAGAAACTAACCCTTTATTTCATTTAATGGAGGTAGAAAATTTATTCTTCCCAAATATGATGATACTCCCATAGATTATTTTAATAACATCTCCTAATTTATTAGAGAAAATTTTTCTACCCCATTAGAAAAGATTTAAGATATTAAAAATATTTGCTTCATCCACAATGTGTTCAAAGATAACATCATAGTGCAAATCCTCACCTCTTATTTTAAAGGGAGTGCACTCTAATGGTATTGAAATTTGTAGCTGAATTCTATTATAAATTGGGATGAGATGGGAAAAACACTATGCAGATAGTTTGAAGGATCGAGTGACCACCTATCACTAACAAAGAAACTCATGACTATTAGAAGGACTTCACATGAGTAGATGGTCAACTTAAACATTAGATTATAGAGGATTTGGGACCAAGTTCTAATTTTAGTGAGGCCAAATCCTAACACTATGTTATTATATTTTTTGAGAGTGTTGAGAATTGATATGGACATAATGATCCAATCTATGGGTGGCATAGTACTATAAGATACCTATGAAGTTGTTGTAAAATCAAAAAACTACTTGATTCAAACACGGGAAATTATTCCTAGACCCCCTATTGCCTTATATATTGAGCCCCCATGTATAATTTCACTTGCCTTATTCCTTGTTCTAAATTTGTCCCCCACTCTTATTATTGTTAGCCTATCAATTGCATCAACTTATATGCCCTTAAGTTATTTTCATGAATTCAATTAATTATTGAAAAACTTTGGAAATGATCTAGTAGTGCTTAATAGGTAAAAATAATAACATCCTAGTCCTTATAATCCCTTCAACCAATAATATTAATCAAATAAGCCTCCCTACTAACATGTTGTACAAGTTTAGAGATACTTTACATATAATAGACTTCCTTATGTGCCAAATTCTAACATTGTGAGCACCTATAGAAATCTCATACACATTCATAAAATTATGGCATACGACTATGATTGGTGTTATTCATGTGATAAGATGTATGATCAGGATATGTGCATGAATGGAGTGTTGAATGAGACACCTCTAATGATGAATGCACCATCACCTCAAGAACCTCCATATACTTCATACCAATTAAGGGATGAATTGAAAATAAAAATTTAAGAGAAGGGTAGGTCTACCCTCCTAAATTGGTAAGAGGGTGACTTTAATTATGTGAATTAGAATGAGGTTCCAAGTATGAAAAGTAACCCAATGGATTTTAACACAAGGTTTAGAAAGAGTGAAATTGTGGAGGAACCTTATTCTTTAATATTTTCAACTTTAGTACCCTAGGTATATCATACATATACCCAAATCAAAACACATGCACAACCTTCAGTGTAAATAAAATAAGTTATGTAGAGAAAGCCAACCCTAAACTAATGCACAGGTGAGAGAAGAGGCTATAATACAAAATATGTATATTAAAGGGACTTAAATCCCTTTGAACATAGTCAAGTAGGTGAAAAAGACTAGATTTAACATTTCCATGTAGGATTCTCTTGTCATTCCTTTACAAAGGAATTTGATTTAGGATGCCCTAAGAAGCTTCCAACCTCATGATCTGTCACATATTACACTTGATTCACACACTAGTCTATGTCAACCTAAGAAAGAAGTGCACACAAATAATAAGTCTCTCTTATTCTACATTTATTTGATCATTGGTAAGAATCTTGTACATAATTATATAATAGATTTAGGTGTAATTAGTTAAGTGATGTAGAATAATTTTTTTGACATGATAGACATAAAATATTCTCCAATGTCAAAATGGGTCATCCAATTAGAGGGAACAATGTTTAAAACTATGGGAATTTTCAAGGATATGAATGTCACTCTACATGCATGTTCAAGCCTTTATATTATGTAGGACATCAAAATCATTAGCTTAGCCCTTTACTTTTTGATATGCCTCTATTGATATTTCACTATAAATATGGGTGAATATATATCCTTAGATTGGTCTCACATGTTATTCAAGACTAGATATGGGAATAAGGTGACCATCAAGGCTGAGCCTATTTCTATTAATCATATAGGTCCATACACCCTTATTTTGTTTGATGAAAACTACACTTTATTTGACCAAGAGAAAAAAATAATTCCTCATGAGACCACCACACTCATTAAAGACGTCTCAAATGACTTACTTGATGAATGAGTGTGTGAGAATTATGAGTATGACCCATATGACAATGTAAAGGAAGAAAAGCTAAGAACATATTTCATTCTCAAGGAGGACACCTTGTTTCATAATCTTGTAAAGGTGAAAGATGACCTTGAAGGCATATGTTAGTTATACTTTGATGGCTCTCAAATCAAAAATGGCATAGGAACCAGTGTTGTAATAATATCCCCTCAAAAGGAGAAAAAATTCCATGCATTTAGACTACAGTTTTGTTTCATAAATAATGTTTTTGAATATGAGGCACTGATACAAGGTTTTAAATTAGCACATAAGAAAGGAATAAAGTTGATAAAATATTTCAAAGATAGAAAGCTGGTGGTAAACTAAGTTAGAGTATGGAATATGTCTAAAAATAACATATTAAGATCTTACAAACATAGGGGCATGGGACATGATTCAAGGGTTCAATGATTTTAATATCCATTCTAATATAAGGGTGTGTAATTATGATGCCTATAAGATCATGATCATGGGTTTGAAGTATAACCTCATACATATTATAAGGGTGAGTATGAGTAGTTCATAAAAAATTTAGTTAGACTAGTAGTCCTAGATAATGAAAATAATTGGTAAGTGTTTAAAAGTGATGATAAAATTTTCAATTTCATGAAATATGAAGCTAAGTTATGTGCTAAATCTCAATCATGACTCCAAGACCAATATCATGATTATATCATCCAACTTAAGGGAAATGATATGCCTAAAGTTTTAGTCATAATAGAAAGCATATTCAATTCTGACTAACAACTAAAGGGTCAGAGGAGAAACATGATGGCAAAGGAGGAAATATTCAATATAGTGGCCTTATATACTTATAATCTCCTAAAGGAAGGTAAGGTATGATACCAATCTGAAATTGATGAATTCATTAAGCTAAGTAGGTGTGATGATATCTTTACATGGAGATATAATTACCTTAAAGGCTTTGATCCATGCTTATCTTAGTATATTATTGAGCTTGACCTTAATACCAAGCCAATTAGGAAAAATTAGAGGCTATTTAACCTTGATCTTAAGCCTTTAATGAGTAAGAAACTAAAATATCATTGAGGCTAACATAGTATTTATAATCAAACATTTATCATGGGTTTCCAATCTAGTCTCAATCCGCAAGAAGACTGGGGAGATCCACTTGTGCATAGACTTTAGGGACCTAAAAAAAGCCTCCTTAAAAGACCATTAACCCATGCCAATAATTTATATATGTTTTCAAATAGTCACAATAATGGAAGGGTTTTCACTATTGTATGTTTATTTAGGATATAATTAGGTACTTGTGTAGGAGTGTGATCAATTTAAAATAACATTCACCACTAAGTAGGGTACATTCACATACTAAAATATGATTTTTGGTTTGATAAATGTAAGAGACACTTTAAAAATAACCATGTATATGTAATTCAAGGGACTCCTCAAAAATATCATCTTGGTTTACCTTGATGATATAACTATTTTGTCAAAATGCACAATGGATTATTTAGATCACTTAGAGCAAGTATTTAAAAAATGTTGAGATTTTAGTATCTTTGTGAACCCAAGAAAGAACATATTCATAGTTAATGAAGGTAATATTTTAGGACACATCATTTAAAATTGGGGAATTTCTATTGATTTTAAATTATTTGAGGCCATTCTATCATTCCCTCTCTATTGTGTAGTTCTTGTGTTGCATGAGATCCAACCAAAAGACCAAGGTACCCCAACAAGATGGACTAAGAGCATGAGCATCATCTTTGAGACCATCACGTATCCACATAAAATATATAAAGATTAAATTAGACATTTTATAGTACAAACCATTCCTTATGTGATTATCTATGGTGCACTTTTTATAAGAGACATTAATAGAGTTATCCTAAGATGCATAGAGTAGAATAAGGTAAACAAGATCCTCAAATAATTTCATGATGGGTTGTCAAGAGGATATTACTCACCTAAAAATATTATGGTTAAAATCATGTGAGTTGGTTATTATTGTCCAAATTTATTCAAGAATATGTGTGCATGGGTGAGAAGTTACAAAAGGTGCACCTTGTTTGTAGGAGACTAAAAATTGATAGACCTACCCCAACATTGAATAGAAGTTAACCAACCTTTTATGCAGTGGGACCTAGACTTCATTTACATGATAAATATACCATCAAGCATTGGTCATAAATCTATCCTCAAGGATAAAAAATATTTCATAATGTGGATGGAGGAAATAGTGCTCAAAGAGTCTCATGAGGTTTCCATCCTAGACTTATATGAAAGTATCACTGTAAGATATAGTGTTTCAACCACTATTATCTCAGATAATGTAGTGATTTTCTCATAGCTAGGATCAATTAATGGGTAATTGGACATAGCATCCATCTAATCACATATTTAAACTATTACCCATAAGGTAATGGTTTAGCCAAATTGACTAATAATAACTTTATTTGCATCATTAAGTGAAGAATGAAAGATAATAAATTATCCTTTCATACCAAGATCAAGAAAAATCTTTAGGATGATCAAATAATTCTAAAAAGAGTGCAAATGAGTTCCCCTTTTATGTTAGTCTATGGAAGGGAAGTGAGATTACCCACATCACTTGATTTGCCTTCACTAGATTTATCCCATCAATTAGAGTTATTCATGAGTGATCTCGTGATATTAATATTATCTAAGCTAATATAACTTGAATAACTCAAGGCATGGACCATACGTATTATGGATCTTTAGTAGGCATATACCAAGAGAACATTTGATAGAAGGGTTGTTGACAGAAGCCTCAATGAAAGAGGCTTGCTACTCAAATGGGATGTAGATAGATAAAATCCTATGAAGCATACAAAGTCTGATGATGTATGGAGTGGCCCATATACCATACTCTATTACAAGAAACCTAATGCATACTAGTTTATAAGGCCAAGTAGAGAAGTGTTACCCATCCCTATCAATGGGATTCATCTCAAGCACTATCTATGATGATCATGAACACCCTAGTAAATATTAATTAATATGTATTAAACTTTCCTAATTGTCTCATACACATGTTGTTGTTTAGAGTAGTTTAATTTCCTCTAAGTGCTTGTGCAAAGTTATGTTATCTTAGATTTTTATTTCCTCTAAGTGTCATTCGATGAATTTATTTTATTTTTTTCCTTATGGAAGTTATCTCAATTTCATCTAAGGTTGAGTGAAATTTTCTCATTAATCATAGTTAAGAAAAAGATCAATGGATTCTAGATGACTCTTTCCTAAAGGATTGCATCAAAAGATAATAGATTCCTAATTAGTAGGAAAGTAGCCTACATATGTCACTAAAATGTTGAGCATTCTAAGTAACCATGGAGAAGCCACATCCAATTATATTCAATGCTTTAGATCACCCATTAGTTCTTGAAGTTTAGTCATTTTGGGTAAAATCAAATGAGTATGAGGTCAAACCTAGTTAAGTTACAATACTTAAGCATTTTGAGGAATTTATTAAGTGGTAAATAGTATTGTTTGTGTCCTTTTCAGCCTTCCTAACAAACATAAAGAACTCCTAGAGCCTAGAGGAGATGAGCATCAAAAGACTTAACTATTTATTTCAAAGGTTGTACAGTTCCAAGCATTAATCTCATAGCATCCCCACACCATTTTAAATAATTTTTGACACTTAGTTGATTTTCAAAGTTGCCCAAAAGGTAATGACATTAAAAAACCCCCAAGAAAGTTGGAAATTGGGATGATTCCCTTGTCATAATCCTATCAACTCAATAACTTGGAACCATCCATACAAGTTTCAAGCCCTTTAAGCTAATGGGTGATTAGGATGATGCAATGTGGTAAAATCTTATTTCCCCTCTCTCTCAAGACTATCCATGCAAATAAAGTGATTTTACAAATCAAACAGGTAAATGGGGAGCCTCAACCAAGAAAAAGAGGAGTGATAAGGGGCCAAGTGGATACGGAAGGTCAAACACAATAGTAAGAGTGCCTAATGAATAAGAGAGCACCATATGACACTCACTATAGCCTAGTCAAGAAAACCTAGGGAAGGGAAGTAAAATAGAAAACTACCACATAGACCTAACAAAGTTTTAAATCTAAAGGATGAAACCATTTCCTAGAGTATGGAGCATTGAGGAAGTGATGTATGCCATAAGCTGAGCAAAAAGTACCATAAATACAAGCCTAATCATAGATTGCCACATAGAAAGTTTTAAGCCTCAAGTACATAAGTTGTGGTCAATTAAAGAATGATATAGTGAATGAAATTATGCCACATCATTAGTGCATCATCTTAAATTTTAAATCTTGTCAAATTTTCAAAACATCAAAAACCATGTTTCAACTATGCACTCAATTTGATTTGTAAAAACTCAAGTTTTAGATCGATTCCTCACCAAGAAATGATCAAGTGGAGTTATAATTCAATGACAAAATAACAAGTGTCACCCACTAAATCATGGCATGTACATTTAAATCCAATGTAGGACATAAAATACAAACTCAACCTTAAATAAGAATGGCTCTAACTACACATAAAATGGGCAACTGGTGATCCTAATGCAATTACAACTACCTTAAACTACCATAATTTAATTGGGATGTGTCCTAATTATATAAATTAGGGGCACACCTTCAAGCTATCAAATATTTTGATCCATCTTCTCAACAACCCTCTTCCAATCACCTTGAATCATTGTAATAACCCCAATAATGGGTAATATTAATCAATGATTTGTGGGCTTCTCATTTCCTATGAAATCTTAGGTATCACATTGTAAAATGGTTGACATTTATAGGCATTGTAACACTACAAAATTTTTCTCTCCAATATCCCTCTCCTAGTATAACAAATGTATATATATTTTAATTTTTAATATTTCCTTAAAACTTGAGATTAATAGAAACTTATTAGTTTTCTTCATGTTCTATGTTCTATGTGCATTCATGGTTGTTGAATCTTGTCTATGGATGTTCATCCCTCTCATTGCCATCTTATATTTTAAAATATATGCATAACTAAAAGTATCTACAAGTCTCATACTATGTATACATAGGTATGTGTAGGTTTTATCTATAGACTATTTGTTTTCCCTCCTAACATTGCACTTTATTTCCTTACGTCCATACGAACCACTTATGTCATGCACCTAGTTTGATGTTTTTTCATTTAGTTTGTTAGTTTTATTATGTCATTAAGTGGATGAGGTTCTCTCTCTATTCTTGAAGCTTCACCTTTTACATTCCAACAACCCTCTTAATTTATGTCTCCCCTTTCCCATTGTTATGTTTTGGCTAACAATAGACTTAGATTTCATTCTACTCTTTATAGGTATGTGTGCAGGTCCTATACTTGGTGTATATGGAATAAAAGGAATCTAACCTTATCCAAAGGTTCATATTAAGGAGAAAAATTATCCCAAACCTTGGGGAATAATCCCATTGTCTCATTGAACCAATTCTTCTAATTTAGTGGGTGTATAGTTCAAGTGATAACATATATTAAGAACAATTGCATTTGTATTACATATCTTATTTGCCCTTGATAAATGGTAATAGCTTGATATTATTTATTTTCTTATTATTTTTGTGAAGTAAAATTTACTTTATGAATTCTTTGATTTGTATTTTGTCTACCTTACTTCAGTACCCATACTTGCATGCTTCAAGATGTAACTAGACTCTTAATAGGATTACTATTTTCAAAATTTCTCTCTGATATGTAAGAAAATTACCTTGGAACTAAAATGAAAAGTCAAATTAATTTGATCTAATTTTTCTTCCATTTTCCTTAACCATTATTTTCCAAATATTTCATTGAATTTTGTAATAATAGACTTCATATAGAATATTGTTTCTATTATCATAGTCCCAAGATCTTATACTATATTAATATTACCCATTTCATCCTCATAAGTGATCATTTATTGTAAATAACACTCATTAGATACCAATTTATTAAGAAAAACAATTGTGCATACATTGTGTTATATTTTATCATCAATGCCAATATATTATTTATGTTTACCCTATATAATATCTTTAATTACCATTGGTTATTTTGAAGTAATTTATAGGAGACGTGGATCTTTGTAGTATATGAGATAGAAAGAGATGGAGAAACTAGCCCTATAAGAGTATTGTTAGATCTCTCAAATGTAATAACACCTATATCCATAAGTTATTCAAAATTAATTTTAAATGCATAATATTGTTTTCTATCTCTATGCCCATTGATACAATGATTTTTCCACACTATTATGAGACAATGTGTATGGTGATGGTGATTAGAAATAAATTTGCTTAACTTTATATGAATAATTATTCTTAAAATAAAAACTTATTTCATCTTTAAGGTCATAAATTATATACATTGACTCACACATAAAGGAGTATGAATTATGCGAGTTTCCATCTTATGAATAATATTCATTATAACTTAATTTTTTTATCAATTAATTAACTTAGAACTTTCTTCTTCTTAACCACCTTATTTGGATCTTCCTTCTTATGTGAAGATTCATTTTAAGGCTTAAAACTATTCAATTTTTAGAACTAGAAAAATTAGAGGCACAAGTACATGCACACATATTACCATTTAATTTAGCTTTATTTGACATGGATTATAAATTTAGAAAAAAAAACTTGGTTGTGAAGATAATTTATTTCATGCATCATATATATTGTGATTAGTAAGGATGGTGGTGATTTTAAAATATTAATTCATAGGTTGCACCTAACAAAATTTCTCAAACATAGGTATATTATAATCACAAAAAGGATGACACCCATTAAATTACTTAGGAAATAAATCACATTCCATATCGATAGATATATCATTAAATAGTTTAAAACTATCATAACACTTCATATAAGGATTAACATTACCATTTATTTCTAGATAAATAATATCATCACATTTCATTTCTATGGAATGCATTGTCTCACATTATAATTCAATAAGATTAGGTGGATCACATTTCACATCCCTAAAAACATCATTTCAATTATAAGTATCATTTCAAGGTATACCAGCATGAGAATAAAAATCTATATCATCTATACATTTCTTTATTGCATTATTTTAATTCATCAGAAGCCTAGTAATATAAAGAAGCATTTTGTTAATATATTTTCACTTTATTATTGTTCCAACTTATGATTAGCGGAAAGATACAATGAAGGTAAAGGAGAAATGAATTATTTAATTGTATCATTACCTTGATCTACATATCCTTCACTATAATTTCATAATTATATTTCACTAGCATAGAGATATTCTATATCATCATAACCCCACTCAACATATTCATTTCCTTTAGTCACACAAGCATGTTCCTCATGCACATAATTTATTAATGATAGACACATATAATTAAATATTTTTTGTTCCATGCATTTTGATTTTTAAATTACAACACTTAAAATAGTCATAAAAAATCATAACATTATTTTTAAATTTGATGGGATTCACATATTAATTAATTAAACATTTATTAATAAGTTTCAAATTGAGCATTTAAAATATTAATTTTTATAAAATTATTTATATGCCATCGGTTGGATTGATGATTTTAGATAAATATATATTTTCATTTTTAGGGATTTGATCCACATTTATAGGGTTATATTTATTTATTTCTTAAGAGATAAAAAAAATTATGCTCTTTCTTACAAATCCACCTTACATAGAAAAATAAGAATTAGGGATAAATGATCTTACATGAATGAAGACAAGTTAACACTAGGCATTTGAAGATATCAAAGATAAGATATATACCAAAAATTTATAATATAATATTTAGAGTCTCTTATTTTGGTTCACTTCGGTATTATTATATACACTTTGTGTTCACCCATCACAATATCTCATTAAATTTTACAAGCCAAGGGGCATATTAATGCACCGATTATTCAGACCATTGTAAGTATCCCTAATCTTATCTTCTTTCTTATATACATATTTTAGTGTTATTAGATTTTTTTATCGCGTGTATTAAATAATTTAGATTAATATATGCATTATTGCTTCATTGATATATTTTACATTATTGGGAGTCCTATCTCTTTCTTATTTTTGAGTTGTACCTTTAATTTAATTTTCAAAATTTAAAAAAGATATCTTTTGCTTATTATTCAATTTTTTTTAATTTAGGTAATGTAAATAAGACAAAATATGAATATTATAATAATTTCATAAGATATATCATTTACCATATAAATTTGATTATAAAATCAAATGATTTATCATGCTTACTAAATATAGAAATGACAAAAGGATAATACAATTGATTTACTATTTTGTTTTTCTCGCTATTAGTGGAAAGTGGTTTGATATGACCTAAATTGTCTTTGAATTCAATCATATTAGGAAATTGACTATTATAATCTTTTAATATTATGATATATATATATATATATATATACACATATATATATACATATATATATATATATATATATATATACATATATATACACACACACACACACATATATACATACATACATAAATATATACACATATATACATACATATATATATATATACATACATACATACATATATATATATATACATGTATATATACACACACACACATATATATATATGTATATATACATATAATATATATGTGTGTTTGTGTGTGTGTGTGTGTGTGTGTGTGTTAAAAATTGGGATAAAAGGGGCCCGTACCCATACAAAAGGGAACTAGAAGATAAGTGTGATCAACAAAAAAAAAAAGGAACAAGACACGACCTCGATAGGAAAAACCCCCTACCACCTAAAAGATAAGAATTTTTAGTAAAAAAGCTGAAATAGACTAAAGAGAGTAAAAAATTGCTTACTAATCAGATTCAAAGTAGATGACCAATTTCTTGACCTTGGGACTTCCATCTTTGTTGCTCATTTTCCCTTTGGTGTATTTCTTAGTAGATTGATATTTTTCTTTGTCTTGCTTCTTGCACTTTAGATTGGTAAGCTTATGATCCTCCTTTTTAGACTCCTTACTATTGTCCTCCATGTCATTTTTATAAGAGGTGTTGTTGCCTTGGGGAGTGAGCACATCAAAACCTACATGATCTTTATTGAGATTAATTTATTCCATCTCATGAGCTATAAATCCTTTGAGGTTTTTGACTTCAACCATAATTTCATTGCAAATTAGTTTTTGGATTAAAATTTTGGTGAAGAGCTTGTTAAGGGATTACTCAATTTCTACCTTATTCTTAGCAAAAATAGCCCTCTACCTTCTACTAGTAATGGGATACACATATATAGGAGTCCCCCTTTCCTTACCTCTCACTTTTAAATCCTCTTGTGACCACTCAACTCTAGCCCCTTCACTCTATTTCTTCCCATTTTTATTAAGCTCAGAATCTATGAAGAAATCCTCATCCTTATTAGATTTTTCCTATTCATTGGGGATGTTAATCACCTCCATGACAAATTTTTATAATAATGGTTCCCCTTAACCAGTAATAATATCATCCCTTGGTGGGTAATATTTGTTTAGTGATTGCATTTGAAATTCATAACCATTGCTTCTAAGGATTTCAAAATGAAAAATAGAACACTGATAGTATGCCCTTTGAAGTGATTAAGTAAGACAAAGTGGTAATAAAAAATTACCATGTGTTTTCCCTCCAATTTTATGTAGTGCATGATTTGTAGGCAAACATTAGGTCACCTTCTTGATAGGTCAGTCCTCTCAAACCCTTTCTATGACACAACCTTAAGTTTCTTCTTCTCCTTGTTGAATAAAATGTTGATGAGCTCCTCCTTCCACTTTTTATGCTTAAAATATTTGACTCTAGAAAATTCTATGCCCGTTATCTCCCTAATGAGTTCTATGGTTATCATAATTCTTATCCCATGCATATAAACTTCCCTATCCTTCCATCCTTGAATGAAATCCTATGATAGCCTAGTGTCCTGACCTACCAACCATTTTATAAAAGTCATTAATCCTCCTTTAACCATCTTATTCTAGACATATTCATCCCCTTTGATGTCTTCATAGGATATGGGTCTGAATATATCATGGTCACAACCCATAATGTGTTTCTATGAGATTTTACTACAAACTTCCCTGTTTAAACCTTTAGAATCATAATACATTCGAGAAATGGAACCAAATAAAATATTGCTAAGGGAAGCCCATTTAAATTGAGTGTGCAAGGCCTTGATAAAGGATTGATTAATTATTTCCTCATGGATTGGCATATAATTTCTTATGATAGATTTGAAGTATCATTATTAAAATCATCATTTTGAAAAATGGTCCATCTTTTATCTAATTTGATAAAGGGAATGATGTCAACATGGAAATTATTATCTTGTCAACTAGTAAAGGAGCTTTTATGAACCCCTATATCGGATATTTTATTAGTGTTCTTATTCCCTTCTCTATACACATGCTTTATAGTCACTCCTTTGAATTGAGACATTAGATATATGGGATCATTGATAATCATAGAAATATTCTAGGATGATTGGGTCAAACCTTTTAAGTAATTTATAATATTCATTAAATCTCCCTCAATCTAGAGAAACTCCATGCCAAGATTTGATGCGAGTCTGATGCCCCATAGTGTAGTTTAGGCTTCAAAGACATTATTAGTTTGAATCTTGAGAGGGCCAATATAGGTATCCCTAAGATTCCTATAAGAATCCTTGATGATACCTCCCATTCCTAATGAGCCTGAATTACCTTTCATAACCCCATCAAAGTTAAATTTAAACCAAGTGGGAGGAGGAAGAGACCACTTGATCTTAGATCTATTGACACCATTATTTTGGGGATTTCTTAGGATGACAAGATTAAGATGACTAAGTATCTAATAAAAATATGGGGATCTAGGCTAATCAAAGGTTGAAGTGAAAGATAACCAATTTTCATTCAAAAATTCCAAGATTTTATTAAAGGTAGAGGAGAGGTTGAGTTTGTATTTACTAACAATAATTGAGTTTCTCAAAGTCCAAATGCCTCAAAAAATATGGGGTAGGGCCAGGTCACACTAGAATTTAAATGGGGGGAGTCTCATGGTGGCTTCCATTTGGTAATTAGATGCTTGATGGTACCTGGGGTAACCCAAGAGAAACTAGAAGAGCTGAAGAAATCCCAAAAAATAGACAAAGAGAAAGGATAGGAGAGAAATAAATGCTTAGCAGATTTAGCTACCTATTTGTAAAGCACATAATGGTTGGGAATATGGATATCCATCCTCGTTCGATTGTCTATCATAATAATCTTGTTCTAGGACACTAATAAAAGGAAGACATATTATCTTTGGGATGAAATTTTTTATCTAAAGATCACTTCAGTTCCCCTTAAGTTTTACCTATTCCCAAAGAGAAATATATCTAGATTTAACTAAATAGAGGCTACTAGAGTTTTGTTTCCATACTAGTTGATATTCTTTTGGTAATAAGCTCATATGGGTGCTCTATAGAGTTGAATTTAAATATTGAAGAGGGGAAGCTTGGTCTTGATTCAAATCCTCTTTGTATAAAATTTTCCACCTTTTTCTGCCATCAACAACCTTCCAATAATCACACACTTATGACCATTGGTTTCTTTGAAAAAAGTGATTAACTCCATGTATTGAAGGGTGGAAACCAGAGGAGTTCAAACCTAGGAGTCTTTCTAGAAGTCAACTTTATTTCCTTTACCAATGTTCCATTTAAGACCTATCTAAAGAATATCCTTGCCAACTCTCAAAGCTGGCTAGAAATTTGAACCATTGCTTGGGACATCCTTAGTTAGGAAAAAATGTCCTTCCCTAGAGTTTAAGTATTTGTCCCTTATAATCTTAACCCAAGGATTGTATTCCTTTATCACCCTCCAATCTTGTTTGGCTATAAATTATTGGTTCATGGATCTCACCCTTCTCAACCCCAATCCTCCTTTTAAAGTTAGAAAACAATCTTTATTCCATGAAATTAGAGGAAATTTAAATATATCCTCTAAGCCTCTCCAAATAGAATTCTTTTGAATTTACTCAATATGCTCTACCACTTAACTAGGGATGAAAAATAAGGACATGAAATAGACTGATATACTTTGTCACAAGCTCTTGAGAATTTTCAATTTTTTAGCTTGTGATAACAAATTCCCTTTCTACCTAGATAGCTTCCTTTGAATCCTATCTACAAGAGGATTCTAAAATTTAGTCTTAATAGGGTCGACAAAGAGAGGGATACCTATATAATAAGAGGGAATATTATTAATGATGCATCCCAAAATCTTAGATATATTTTCTTGCAAGGCCAGTAGAGTATTTATGAAGAATAATGAACTTCTAAAGAAGTTGACATTCTGACCAGAAATAGTCTCATAGATTTCTAGGTTTATTTGTGAAACACGTAGCCTCTAAAACCAATGCTTATCCCATCATTAATGTATCATTCACAAATTTCTAGTGAGTCATGGGTATGGTTTTAGGGGTTCTTGTGATTGTTTTGATAATTTTGTAAGTTTTAGGATTTTCAACAATTTTGCTAAGAGATTTGCCCATAATGATGAATAAGTAAAGGGAAAGGAGATCTCCTTGTCTATGCCCTCTTCTTACTAGGAATAAACCATAGGTAACACTATTAATGATAATAAAAAACATGTCATCTGATATGTAGGAGGTAATTAGGTTTCTGACATCCTGATCAAATCTAATCTTGTCAAGAAATTGCCAAGAGACTCAATCATAGGCCTTATTCATATCCAAATTGAGAAAAATTCCTAGTATATAATAATTAGCTATTTATTGGATGGTTTTATGGGTGATTATGATTCCATATAATTTTTTTAACTAAATATGAAGGATCTTTATTGTTTTGTGATCAGTTTATCTAGTAGTAATTAGATTTTTAAAGATAAGCTTTTTGTGTAGATTTTGTAGAAGGTAGAGTATAGGTTAATAGGTCTAAAGTCTATCAATTGAATTTCCCCCTATTTATCAGGGATGAGAACTAAGAAGGTGTTATTGAAGTATTTTAACATATTTCTAGCTTTAAAGAACTCTGAAACTACCAAATAGACATCATTTTGAATAATATCCCAAAAAATTGAATAAATAATAGAGGAAACCATCATGTCCAAGGGATTTTTCCCATTGTAAAGATAATATGATGGATTTGATATCATTTTATAAATGAGGGGAAAGGATGGAAGTGTTATCTTCTTAGGAAATTACCCCTTTAATGAGGATAACCACCTGATCTTCTAGATGAGCATACTAGGGGGTTAAAATTTAGCAAGTTTTTTGTAAAAATTAACTATTTGGGTTTCAATGCCTTTTTCCTCCTTATACAAGGTTATATCTTCCCCCTTGATTTTTAAATTGAATGAATGCTAATTATTCCTAGACACTAAGGTGTGGAAGTACTTAGTATTTTTGTCTCCCTCTTTTAGGTAGATCTTACTGATTATTTGACGTGAGTAAATTTCTTCCATGGCTTCCAAGTTTTAGAAAAGACTTAAAAGCTCTTTTTCATTAGATTGCTTAGATTAGGTTAAGTTAGAAGCATTGGTTTCCAATTAAACTATACTAATTTCCTCCTCCATGTCATGTTTATGAAGGAAGATGTTTATAAATACATCTTTATTCTAGACTTTAAATCTATTCTTAATGTGTTTGAGCTTCATGGCTAGAATGTACATGGAATATCCTTGGACCAAGAAATTATAGCATTCTTTAATAGATCCTTTCGAGGTCTAAATAGAGAGACACATTTTATTGAATCTAAAATGAATAATTTAATATTTGAACATATTTTTTCTTTGGAATAGTAGCGGATTGTGGTTAGAGCCAATTCTATGAAGAGAAGAAAGTGAGATAGTATAATCAAGATTCTAGTTCAAAGAGATCAAGAACCTATCTAGTTTTACCTATATGAGATTATTTCTCACTCTCTTATTAGACCATCTAAAAGGATTACCTTTTAATTCTATGTCAATTAACCTTGTTTCAATGATAAACTCACTTATCTCCAACATACTATCATTAAGACAACAAATTCTCCCTTTTATTTTCCCTAGGGGTCAAAGGAGAATTAAAATCCATAGCCACCATCCAGCACTAATTTTTAAACATATTTATAATATATTTTATATTCATCCATAATTTACTCCTATCTTTCTTTAGTTTGGAATATGCATATTGGTGAGGACCTAGTTGTTTTTGTTATGGATATCATGGAAAAAATTATGATGTGGGAGCCGATTTACATGAGGGGGTTTCCATCCAAAACTAAGGTGTCCCAAAACATCACAAGACCTCTTAAATAACCTATAGAATTGATATAACTAAAAAAATCATTTTAAAAAATGTTATATTTAATGGTCAATAGTTTCTTCATGGACATTTTGGATTCTTGAATTAATAAAATATTTGCTTTATGCTTCATAATCAACTTTCTTTCTAGCCTCTGTTTCCCAAGATTGTCCAATCCCATTATATTCCAATAGAGTATTTTCATTTCTTAGTATTTGGGAAGTGTTTGAGGATCATCTCTATACCCTTTTATACCTACATATATATTTTTTCTTTCCTATTACTTTGAGATGATGGTCTACCTACATATTTGTGATCTTCAACTTATGCTTTTTTCTTGCCTCATTTATTTTGGACTTCCTTCCACTATTCATCATTTAAATCCTTGGAATGTTCACAACCTTACCCTTTATTTGTAAAAGAGCATTGGACTTTAGTACGGGAGAAAGGATTAGACTCCCATAATAATTTTATAGGTGTTATAAGGATCTAAGAAAGATGAATTTCTTATAGAACTAGGTTGTTGTCCAGTACATATGAGACACAAGCAAAAGAACAAGGTGAGTTAGGGTTGGGAATGTATTAAGTACCCTAGAGAGGTGGAGAGGGAGTGACTAAGTACATTAAATATTCCTCAGCTAAGATGTCCCTTAGAGGGGGAGAATCTCTAGTCAAAGATGCTTGCAACTTCCTTACTAAGGAAATTGAAGTAGGGGTGGCCCATGGGTGATTAAGGATTCTTAGATTCATGGGAGATCTCAGAGGGGAAACATTAGAGAATTTTTACACTAGATTGAGTAGAGCCAAAGTAGGTTTAGGAGTGGGGATAAGGGAGATTTAAGTGGGGAAGTGGAGGTATGGGTGGGGGTGGCAAGGGAGAGGGTTCTAGGTAGAGGATTTTTTAACCCAGGTAGGAGATGCGGGAATGGGAGGCTTCTTGCTTAGAGGGTAGTTTTTAGAAGAGTGGTTTATGACATCATAGGTTTTGAAGATATTTTATTCCCTTTAAAATTCAATTATTTAGTTTTAAACCCCATATTTTGATTTAATCTTAATGGACTAAATCATGGGTTTATTAATTAGAATAAGGATACAATCATGAGCTATGAAAAGTCTTAGTTTAGATTTAGTAACAAGGTGAATTTATATATGTTGGGTAAGGGCCCTAGTAATCCCCAAGATGGCTTTTGATGCTTAGAATTCTAGGGGTAACTCTGGTAAGCTAATCCAAATGGGGATGTCCTCCAGGAACAAGCTATCAAGGTTAAGGACTTCCTTTCACTTTCAAAGACTGACTATAGATTTACCCATGAACCAAGGACCTCTCATGAGGATCCTTATAGTCTTTAGAATGGGTGAAGTTGAGTATAAAAAAAATTTGAGCATGGTGACTATGTTGATTTGGCCTTTAGGTTTCCACTTGAGGTTAGCCTACTTGTAGAAAGAGTTAATAAATATCCTAACATTGTTCAATTTATCTAAGATATAGTTTGAGAAAGAAGAATCAATATTTTCAATGACAGTGTTTGGAAGCTCAAGACATACCTCATTTTTCTTTCCTATAGGGACCAAGAAGGAATCTTTAAATGGTTTAAAAAGGGGACACTCTTTGAAATCCAAATCCACTGATAAGGAAGGTATTTTTCCTTTGGTGGGATTGGATCCTATGACTGGTGGACCTTCGCTTGAAACCAATGGTTGTATCAAAGAATATTTTGTGCATGCCTGTGAAAGAGGAGCCTTTAGTGGAGCTAACATATCCTGAGAGAGATTATTGTGTTTTTATGTAGCTATTAGTACAACTATCATTGGCTATGAGGTATTTTTAGGTTGTATGTCACCTTCTTCCTACCCATCATTATCATTCAAAATTCCTACAATAGTGTTCTTCCTACCCATCATAGCAATGAAACATCAATCTGGTTCTTTTTGAAATCATCCATATGGATTTTGTTGGTTTTTTTCCCACAGATCATTTTTCCTACCTATAAATATGCTTGTGAATAATTTATTTCACTAGGTCCCATGTGTATATTCATATTTTGTCCACCTTTGACATGAAACCATATATCCACATTCAACACTTAAATAACCTATAAAAATGAGTTAGAAATATGGATTAGATAACCCTAACCACACCCCACTAAGTGGTTTAGTGTTTCATACATTCCAATACTTTTGATAGGGCTATAACTACATATAATTATCCCACCTATGTGTATGTGTGCTCAATAGTGTTCCAAAATAATGTAATATGACTCTTTTGAATTTTGAACTTGTTAATATGAAAGTTTAAACTTGAAATTAGTGTTCAAAATTGGATTTTGGAATATTACTTTGAGGGTTTTTATATTTGAGTTATTTTGGATAAGGCTTCAGGGTTGTATAAATAAATTGTCAATACTTTCTAGATAGGAACTAGATAGATATGACCTTAGGCTTAATGTGTGTGTGTGTGTGTAGTTTTCCTCCATAACTGATATGAGAAATTTTTTTTCCAACCCAAGGGAAGGATTTTAATTTGAAAATAGTTGTTTGAGGAATATATGATGGTATCATTGAAATCATACATTATCAATTTTGGCAATGTCTAAATGTTTATGGCACTATCATGGAAGAAGGAAATAATGATTTAATAGATAATTTAGGCATAAAATAGGGAGATATTATATATGAATGACAAAAATTGTGAAATCCTAGATCATAGTTATATGAATTATTCAAAGAGAATGTACGATTAAAATGTATGTGCACAATTTATATACATTAGAGATAGGTGAAATTTTATATTGTCAAGTGTCTAATACTAAATTTATGTGTCTACTCCTAATTCTTAATTGTGTATTGATTACCTATAACTTTTCATTCACCATTAAATTTCACTTTTAATTTATTAAGTTCTTTCATATTATATCCCATTATAGATTATGTGTATATTCCTCTTTTATATCTCTTATAATGTGAACCTTGTCTATAAACCCAACTGATTTGTAGACTAATGTCTTATTTGTGTATTATGTCTATAATGATATTTTACATTTTTCTATATTATAGGATAATTTATTATATAGTATTTAGGATTAAATATAAATTTGATGTCATAGGTAAACTAGAAATCTCCCA
Source organism: Torreya grandis (assembly GCA_037957365.1). Lineage (NCBI taxonomy): Eukaryota > Viridiplantae > Streptophyta > Pinopsida > Cupressales > Taxaceae > Torreya > Torreya grandis. The sequence goes on from JARHVA010004779.1 coordinate 740,502, forward strand.
AACAAAATGGTGGAGAAAATACACAATAAGTGGAATAAAAATAGGAAAAGAGAAAGTTTTATAGGTATTTAAAAGAGTTAAATGTTTTAAATTATTTTAGATTTAGGTGGTATAAATAAGTTAAATTATTTAATATTTATATTTCCTAAGGTATAATATAAACTAAATACAACCAAATGAATTATTGCACTTATTAAATTTAAAAATGACTAGAGGATAGGACACTTAACTAGTTTACTATTTTGTAATGCTCTCCATCTATAAATAATCATCTAAAACATACTAAAATTTTTATATGATCACTTCGATTAGGATAACACTTATTAAAATATATTATGATGCTACTAGTAGAGGTTACACACCTACGACAACTATATATGTCCACTTCATGATGGAATTGTCCTTATGTATATTTCAATTTATTTTTCCACATATGACTATTCTTATGTGTCAATAAGTTTTTTGAATGATTTAATACCCTTTGTCTTGTGTGTATATTCAAAATTTATACTTTACATTGAAACCCTAGCTACACTTTTAATAGCGGTTTATACTTACAAATATGTTATAAATATAGGTTGGACAACCCCAAAAAAAAAATTATTAGTTAAGTGTTTTTTGTATGCTAATAATCTAAATAGGGCTCAAACTACATGTAGTTCTCCCACTTATGTGTATGTGTGTTGAATAATTTTTTATTTTAACAATGTAACTCTTTGGATTTTGACACTTTAAAATATTCACATTTTATATTACTCAAGGTTTGAATTTTCCTTAAGGACTATTCCTTTGATATATTTTCAATTTTTGATGCTTTAGGGTAGTTCCTCAAAGATGTGAAAATAGATATCTTAATATAGAAGTAGTGACCAAGTGAGAGATAGATAGGAATACCCTTATGTTTGATGCTTATTTATAGATGACTCTTTGGTTAATTACCTTACATAAAAGACATTTGAAACACTTGGGTTGACCCAAGGGAAGGGCTTGGATTTTAAAATAGTTGTTTGTGGAACCTAGAATAATGTTGGAAAAGGTATGAAATATTGATAAACTATAACATATAGATGATATCAAAACTAAGGAGTAAATATTAATTTAAAAGATGGAAACAAAGTGTATGCACATGCTAGGATAAAACTACATCTATCATATCTCACTATACATAGATCGACATGAGGGTTAATCAAATAAATCCTATGATACTTACCTAGTATGGGTAATAACTAATGAAATATGTAGATCTAGTAGAGGGTTTCATATATCATAAATTTAAAGAGGAAAGGGTTCTAAATCCTAAGCCTATGACATAAGGAAATAAATATCACAAGACATCTATGAAAGTAAATGTGAAAGTAAATTAAATGGAAGTAGGTATACAAGTAAAGTAGACTAAATGGGGGCCTAGGCAACCTAAAATGGAATATAAAAATTCTAAGAAATTTTATATCCATACCATAATATGTAATGTATAGAGATTCTCGAAAAGGATACATACACATTAATTCACCAAGCAATAAGTAACATTTATCTACTAATTAAATAAAGGAAATATTATAATATTAGAAATAATTACCTTGGGATTGACCCATCAAGCATAAATCTCCATCTTGGATCAAGTAGAGATTTGAAAGAGATGTTGTGGGTTGAATAATTCAAATAGTTGGACAAAGACCCAAGATATCCTCATTTATGAACTCCCAATGACTCATACTATTGAGATTAAAATTTACTATAATAAAATATTCCTCAAGATAAGGTTGTAGATAGAAAAATCCTCTAAATATTACTTATGATAGAAGTGTAAGTGAAACCAAAGTGAATAGAGAGTATATGAGATGATTGGAAAAATATATGGCCCATATATATACTAATCCAATACCCAAAACCAACCCTAAATTCTAAGAGTATGGTATTGATCTAATTATAATAGTGTATAGATGTTGGATGCCATAAAATAGTATTGATTTAGTTGATATGGTACATATGTTATAAGATAGACTCAAAATTACATCAGGATAGATAATACAATACATGAAGATAAATGTGATAAATAGATAGTATTTTCCATGAAAATATTATAAAATATATGGAAATTAGAACAAATTAATAAGGATAATATGGAAAGAGGCAAATAATAAGAAAATTTGAGGAATTTAAACTTATAGTATGGATGGTGTAGCCATGATATAGTAGCATCATCTCTCACAAAGAACCAAAAGCCTTTCCCACCCTTTTTGTTGCACCCTTTAAGCCATGAACTTGGGGAGATCACTTCTTGACAAGTTTATGTAAGAGAAAAAATCAACAAATGATAATATAAAAAATATTGTGTATACATATGCCCCACCCAAAGCTCATCACATGTCATAATAGTGTAACATAAGATGATACTTTGTGAAATAAAATTACAACACAAAAATATAACAGAATTAAAATAAATAAAATAATTGAAATGAAATGAAAATATATAGCTTCACTTACATTGATAATGATAAAAATAGTTTCATGTGTCATAGGTGATGGAAGGAACCTAATGCACATAATGAGAGACAGACATGAACAATAAGATACAATTCTATGTTTTTGTAAAAATAATTTTCAGCACCTAAAAATTATCTATCTCACTAGGATTCTAAGGTTTTTTATGATTCATAAAAAAATATATAGAAAAAAATATATGGGGAAAAATGGAATCTCATGGTAAATAAATGAAGGTTACAAAACTTGAAATTTTTACTATAAATGGCTATAAAATGATTCATTTGCACATGTACTATTTTTGGAAAACTAGAGCTATAACTATATAAATTTAACACTTAGACAAAGTATGGATCATGTATGACTTGGAGGATGTGTTGGATAACACATCATAACAATTACTAGAGTAGTATAGATATGTAAACTATTGATTTTATATTTTGTCATTTCTAAAAATAATGAATTATATTAAGAAATATAGGTGTTGGGGTAAATATGTGTAGCATAAGTTTTCTAAATATGTGAAAAAATGTATCTAAAAGTTGGATGGTAAATTGGTAGTCAATTAAAAGTAAAAAAAAACTAGGCCAATGACATTTTTTAGGGATGAGGAAGAAATTAATATGTTTTCTAAATTGTATTGACTAAGATGATGGAGTATGGAAGATAGGTGATATTTTCATGGCTTATACCACATGGTTTGGATAAAATAGTTAGGATAAATGCTAACCAATGTTTTATAGCATGTATGATGAATTATTAAATAATATAGGCTAGTTAATACTATGGGGTAAGGCTGATGGTGTTGGGAAAAAATATGGGCCTGGGAAAAAATATGGGCCAATGCAATTTACCAAATGGATAATATAATAGAAATGAGGTAAGCGTATTTAATACACAACTGTATGACCTATGTAATGAGATAAAAATATGGTTGATATTATAGTAACTAGTTGATATAATAGACTAGAATGATATTTAATACAATGTGGTATGGCTGATATAGAATAAAAAGGAGCATGGATGATGAATTTTGATGCATGGCTGATGCAATAGAAGGGAAAAAAATGTAATTTTATAAGTTTTTGTAATAATTTTAAGTATTTATATTATATTTATAGATTAAAATATAATTTTTATTTATTTATTATATTCTTCAAACATGATAGAAATTATAGAGGCTATTAAATGGGATATGGCTACTAGATCTACTTGGAGATATTATAGGTAGTCGATAAGGCTCAACTCACCACACTTGGATTTGGTAGGATTATAGATGTGTTAGGCACCTCTTAGTGTATATCTTATCACCATGTTATTTGAGTGGTTTGAGATTCTTTCTAACTAATTTATATGGGTGGTGGATGGCGACATTGTATAGGTGGTGATCACCTTAGAGGACATCCATGTAATAATAGAGATATCAATTGTGAGAACACCAATGGTGTGTAATAACCTAGATAAAATTTATGAGAAATTAATGCTAGCCTCATGGGATATTATACTAGACAAATATATAGGTGGGCACTTATTATATGAATTTTCTAGGTTAACATATTAGCCATTCTAGACATCTAAAAAGCCTTAATCAGACTCATGATAGTTTGTGTACTTTATCATAGGCTATATGAGGTTGTTTTGTTACACATAATCACCTTTTATAACATGATGATAGAGAAAAACACACTATATGATTTAGGATTGGTCATTTGGGTGCAGTTGGAATGAAATTTCTATGAAATCATGAGTCAAGGCCAACAAACCATAGGACTGATTATATTATTTTAAATTTATATTTATGAGAGTTTCCCCATGTATATACATATGGGGATACCTCATGCTATTTATTACACCATCCCATTAGTAAGGAGGTGGGTTCAATGCCATGTTGTATGAGTGATCCCACACATGTCAACATTAATGGTTAGGCAAGATTTGATTATATGGATGCCATATAAAGGTACTTTGGATGCATGTCCATATTGGACAACCATAATACAACTACATGTATTAATGCATATTACTAGGAAATACACTATTGGGTAGAGCTAAATCCATGTGACCATGCCCTAAGATAGTCTATAATAGCACACCTGATGGCTCCCTTGGTGGTCCAACAATATGGGCTTACCATGTTACAAAGCCATGGGTTGAAGGAAGGAGAAGAGTGCCAACTATGGTACCTATAATGATGCCTCAAAAATATATGATGGTGATACAAAAATGGATATGAAAATGGGTGGCATAAGAATATGGAGGAGGTGGAAAACTATAGGTAGTGCCTTGGAAATAGAGTGGAGATCCTCAATAATATCAAGACAATAACTAAATCTTAAAGTGATGAGCATGAAAATTATCTCATTAAGATATAATGACTTAGTAGGGGTGATACGGGGGATTATCACCATAGTATACCCATGATATCATTTACGTAATATGAAAAAGGGTTTATGTCACTACTATCTATAAATAAATGTATTAGTTTTATGATATTGCTTTCATTTCATAGAGATAGAGATACACATGCTATGTATTAGTGATAGATGGACTATATATTTGGATATACTTGTGAGATCTGATGTCCTTTTGGAGTTCATTTTGTATATGTGATGAAATAATATGAGACACATTAGATAAATTTATTGGAGACTACTCACCATAATAATCTGGATATCTTGTTTCCTCAACATGATACCACTAAGATGCAGGATCCTATGCCAATAATGGTTGGAGCACATGATAGCTAGTTTATATTGGTTAAAGAGGTTCCTATGGAGATATTCATATGATATAAATATACTATTTATGTTTTAATACCTATATGGGTTAGATCATGAGATATTTTAGTGTGGAAAGAGTGAGACACATATAGAGTTTCACACATGGATACAACTAGACATGTAACAATGTTATAGGCATAGGTTTATCACCTACATGGAAAGGTCCAAGGCTTACATCCATAGAATAAAAATATAAAATAGAGTATACATAGGGCATATTATGGTGCATCCATGATGATCATGGAATCTCCCCTTCCTAGTTGGAAAGATGGACCATAATCCTAGAGCTGACATTGTAGACATCTATAGATACTTTTGATGCATTATATCATGTATCAAAATGTATATGTAAAAACTTGATCCATTAATGTGTGTGTGTGTATGTGTGTGTGTGTGCGTGTGTGTGTGTGTGTGCATGTGTGTGTGCCTGTGTGCATGCATGTGTGTGTGTGTGTGTGCGCGCATGCATGTGTGTGTGTGTGTGTGTGTGTGTGTGTGTGTGTGTGTGTGTGTGTGTGTGTGTGTGTGTGTGTGTGTGTGTGTGTGTGTGTGTGTGTGTGTGTGTGTGTGTGTGTGTACGTGTGTGCGTGTGTGTGTGTGTGCGTGTGTGTGCGTGTGTGTGTGTGTGTGTGTGTGTGTGTGTGTGTGTGTGTGTGTGTGTGTGTGTGTGTGTGTGTGTGTGTGTGTGTGTGTGTGTGTGTGTGTGTGTGTGTGTGTGTGTGTGTGTGTGTGTGTGTGTGTGTAGTTGTGTTTGTAATGAGTTTCAAAACATATTTACTTAGGAATATTGATTGATTGGTTTTATTGATTGGTTTTATTTATAGAAAGCATTATTATTTATTATAATTTTATGGGAAAATTTTAAAATGTATGATGTATGTTTTATTATTTTATACCACATGTGAAAAAATTCATGGTCAATTTTTTTTTAAAAATATCTAACAAAAAAACACATATTAAGTAGATAGAAATTTTAAAAAATACGAAAAGATGAAGTAAATAATAGAACATAATGTAAAACACACCAAAAAAGATGAGATATGTACAACATTGTATAGAAATTAAATTTATATGTAAGAAAAATCAAACAAATATATGTATGTAAATAATGTGATCTCAAGTAAGATAAACATGTCAAATAAATCTAAAATAACATGAAACACTGTAAACAAAAATGTAACCCAAAATGTAAGATGATATTGAAAATTCAAATATAAATAAAAACATGTATGAAATTGTGAAAAATTTCCTATATAAGATAAGTGAAGTCCACAAAATATTAGACAAAAACATGTTGGATAAATGAAAACAAAAAATCTCTAAGTACAAATAACTAAAACTTTGTTCTTACTCTAAACTGTGGTTTAATAAATCAAGACCAACTAAATACATGAAAAGTATGACAATGAGATGATTTAGAAATTAAATGTTAAATGTGTTTTTTAGGAAGGCCTAGTTATACTCCTCGAGATTTACAAGGAAACTCAAAAACTAAAACCAAGTGGCATAAGTAGGATAATGATATAGCATAGATGAATTCAAATAAAAGTGATGTTGATCAAGGGGATATTTGTAAAAATTTTATGTAAATAAGGAATGTTATGTTCCACATGGGTGATTGTAAATCCTTAGTAGGAATGAGACACTCTAGATAAGTTGGCAAGGCTAGGAACTACTAACATCAAGGACCTAGGACACTTTAACTAGTGAACATAAAACTTGGGTTGACAAGTGAAGTACATAAATCATACCAATAAGGCTATATACATGAAATTAAAATCATCCTACCTTATCATAACATGTTCCCTGATATTTAGGACACCTTTTAGATTTGGTGGCCTACTACAAAGATTGGGTACTTATGTGAGAAGATAGGTGGAACTAAAATGTAGGAAGATATGATAATATAATGATATAAGACATCATACCCAACTTTAATGTCCTACTACACCCTAATGTACCTCAACTCTATCATGAGGCTAATTGTGAAGTTTAATCTTTAGCTAATATATGAGATGTGATAAACAAAGATCACATCTTTTAGTGTGAGATAACTTTTGTTATATACTTTTCCTTTTAATTTTATTTTGAGATTAAATTTTTTGGATTTTTTTATTCCTCCAATATATGGATTAAAAAAACTAGACTTGAGTGAAATAAATAGAAAACACAAGAGAGATTACACTTGGCCATTATAATGGTGGACCTAAGGACCATATCACCTATAGACTCCAATATTTTCCCACATGTAAGTGTGTAATCTAAAAATGGACATACATGTGACTTAAATGAAGCGAAATAATAGAGAAATGGGGATCATGGAAGGTCTTCCCATGTAATAAAAATGATACAATAAATAATGTGATCATAGTTATTCATAAGGAGGGAAAATAATTATTTGAAAGGGATAGGGTTATGGTATGATAGTCATGTCACTAGGGAACCCATACTGACCTATAAGGGATCTAACATAAGAGCTTAACATAAGAACTAATGAAATTAGTAGTCATACCAAAAGAGGGGTGAATTAAATAATCATCCCAAGAGAGGGTGAAAGTAAATAATCTTCCCAAAAGAGGGGTAAATTAAATAGTCATCCCAAAAATGGAGGAAAGTAAATAAGGGTGAAAAAAACATGATAATACTAAAGAAAAAATGATAAAAAAAAAAAATTAAAGGTGTTACCTAGGAAGAGAAACAAAGTTTTAAATTAAAGTGATGTAACATGATAAAATAAGACATGTATGATTAAAGATAAAGTGATAAAAATGAAGGAAAACCATGTTATAAGAAAGACATGTACAAAAAGAATCATAAATGATAAAATTAATAAATGTGAAATCCACTCATGTGACAATGTGAAGATATGATATATCTCAAATATATGATCAAAAATATTATGATAGATCTCGGCATACATCATCAATAACATTTGATAAATCTTGTTATAAGTGGTATCTATCACTAGCTATAGTTTCCTCTACTCTATTATAAAATCTTGTAGGGATTACTTGGTGAATGAGATCTATGAAAAAAGTAGAAAATTAGGAGGAGGTCATGGGGCATCTTATGAAGAATAATTAATGTGAGGAACATGTGGAATTAGGTTTCCAGTATCCTATGATCTACTAGTAGGAATTAGTCAAGGATAAGGTTTCCCCTTCTTTTGATAAAAAACATGTGAGTGATGTTGAGAAGGCTAAGGTGTGGGAGTAAAAGGGTCACATAAATGTTACTCAAGTGATCTACATATATTAGTATTATGTGTAGTATATTGATGACAAATACAATAAAATTCCTTGTGTTTGAGGTGACATGTTTGAGACACTATAAATTTGAATTGTTTCAAGATGAAGCACATATAAGTATTGTTAAAGGGTTTAAAAATAGGTCAAAGATTGTGTTATCATACCATGAAAGTAATAAATGTTCCTAGGAGTAATTTATTGAGGTTGTTGACTAGCTGTGGTGAGAAAAATTCCTTATGGCTTATGATATACTAAAAATATTAGTATGCTTTAATGTCTAGCCCAATCACTAGATACCTTGTGAAACTCACATTATGACTTGTATTACTGGGTGGGAGGGAGTGGAATTGCATCTGACCTAGGTGGAGAATCATACTAGGTTCTATCAAGAATCTCATCAAATAAGTCTTGATTATTAAAGAATCTAAGGGTAGGTTAAATAACTGGTGATGACACTACTTTAGGATTCTACCTCAATTCAGACCATATCAATGTAGCAAAAATATCAGGAGTAAGTATACTTAATGGATCATAATTCCTATAATACTAGCAGGTTTTGGTCATATCACGATCAAGGAGCATGCTCTAAAGAGGCTCACATGTAACTAAAGTGGTATGTAAAGTAGAAGCTAAAACAAGATGAATTAGTGACTTATGAACATCAACTAAAAGATGAATAATGACACATAAAGTATAAGGAGATAAATCAATATAAAATAAATTAATGCAATTGAAAGATGAAGTTGTCTCATAAAGTGCTAAAGATAAGATCAAAAACAAAATAATTTTACATCCTTATCTTGAGCATATACAATTAAGTATGGGTCATCAAGGGAATAATTATCATCATAGGCATGTGTATGAATATCAATAAGGGATTAAAATACTATGTAACTATATGAAGAGTGGGAAGCATGATTCTAAAAAATGACCAATAAAGTGGGGAAATTATCAGTTAATTTATTGAGAGAATGGGGTCTCAAATAAGGAGGTGTATACAATGGAAAATATAGTTGATCTAAAAATCAATCCTAGCTTAAAAGAAGATAAATCACAATTCCACTTCTACGTATTGGTACATCTAGACAATCAAGGTCATTACCAAGATGAATCTACTATACCTAACCAAGGGGTCTCTAACCACTATAATGTCACTAAAGAGGGTCTCAAAGCCTCTAGTTAAGCAATACCATGTAATAACCCTAGCTAGGTCCTATGGTTTCTATATTCACTAAGTATATTCAAAGTAATGTAAAATATAATATATTCCTCACCAAAACTTATAGAATAAAATAGAGATATTAAACATGAAATTAAACATGCATAGAATAATTCTAAGTTATATGTAGATATAACACTAACGTATGGAGAGATAAATACATTCAAAAGCCATTATTTATGCTACTTTTACCTACTAAAATAAAAGAGTAAATTTAGAGATACTTACCTTGAATATGAACTTGTCAAGACTTAATCTCTCCCTTAGACAAAGGTGATTTACAAAAGGTTATTATGTATTGTTAAATAATTTAAGGATGGACAATGGACTTTAGTCTATCAAAAGACCTCTTATTGAATCTCAAACTTTCACAACACAAAGGTTCTCTCCAAGTGTAGACCCTATGAAAACAAATCCTCAAGTAGAATGGTGGAAGAGCATATTATAAATAAGTATAAATGAATGATTAAATATTGTCTCTCTCTCTCTAGTAATGATGAAAGTAATATGTATACATATATATAAATCTAACCCTAGAACCTTTTGAAAGTTAAGTCAATAGAGTTAGCTAGATTAACCTTATATCTTTAATTTATAAAATCAAGTTAGGTCCTGAACTAGGTTAGCCAAGGTTGATAGAGTCCTATAACGTGAAAATATAATTTTACTACAAGGTTAGACTAGTTGATTTTCTTTGATAAATTCCAAAAAGGGATTTTATCTTAGGTAAGGGATTAAAGGTTGTGAATTGCTTGGAGGAGTGTGTAAAGGAGGTGCAAAATATTATGTAAGTGTGGAAAAGAGTTTGTGTTGGTTTCAAGTGGTGGTATAGGGGACAACAATGTTTTCAATTAATAATGGTCTACCCACCCCTTTCCTAGTGTACCCTTTAATGCATAAACTCATAGAGATTAAGACTCAATGGGTTCTTGAAAGAGAGAAGGCATCAGTAATGGATAAAGTTTGAAAATATTATGTGTATACATATTATCCAGTTGAAACTTATCATGTGTCACTTAGGTGTAATAGGGGATGGTACTTTGAGAAAAGAACATAGCAACATAAAACACTAAAGATAAATAAATTACAATATTTTAAAGCATAAATAACTAAAATCAAATGATTGAAATGAAATAACTAAAATAAAAGTAATGTTGTGAACATTGACTTACATTTATCTCTAGATGGTTGTTTGTTGTGCTTATAGTTTTGATTGTGGATGGCATAAATATTACTTTGAACAAACCCAAAGATACAAAACTAAATATAAAAAAACAAACAAATGTAGGAAATCCAATATAGTTGAACTATGTAGGCATGATGTACAGGGAAATTTGGTATGTCGGGGTGATAAATTCTAATTTAGGACCAAATGACCAAGCCAAAAAGTTAGAGTAAATCAGGTAACCAAAAAATTGAAGGATACTAGATGATTAAAAAACTCAAAAAATTATATTTTAATTAATAAAGGTAAATAAACCAAGCCAAACTAAGGATACAAGTAAAAATAATAATCAAACATTAGTGTGAAACTAGTAACAATCCTTACATAAATAAAGATGGGAAAGCAATGATAAAACAACATTGATGAGTGAGAAATAAAAATACTTACTCAGGCATCAATTAAAAATGTACATAAAAGGTAAAATAACATTGGTGAGTGAGATATAACAATCCAAACTCACTCAATAATGTAAAAAGTACTAAAAAAAGAAATAGATGCAATTTTCTAAAAAAAAGGAAGTACAAAAATAGAGAAATAGATGCAGTTGTCCAAAAAAAGGAAGTAATAATGAAAAAAATTCAAATAAGCCAAGGAAATTTTAGAAATGTAAATAAATACTATAAAGAATATAATCCATAGTTACTCAATCATACAATTTTTTTTTTAAGGATAGATAAAATGAAAACAAAGTAGTGGTAACATGTTTTTAATATGTGAATAAGAGGGAATATAAAAGTGGGGAAATAGATTTAGAATCAAACTTACCTATCAAGGGGGGAAATAAAATGGGTGGTGGGGGATATGAAGGAAAAATAAAGGCAGAGAATACTCTTGATTAAAGTCAAGACACTTGGATTAGGTTTGTCAAATAAAAGGACTTTCGATATTAAGAACTCTAAAAAATGTTTCCTAACTACATAAATTTTGGGTCATCAAATGAAGTATGAATATCATCCTATAAAGGTTATATGCATGAATATTAAAATAGACCTACATTCCCACAATGTGCTCCCCATCACCTAGGACCCCTTACAGAGCCATCAGTCTATTGTGAAGATCAGGTACTTGTGTTGTAAAGTAACACCATTTTAAAAAAAAAAACTCCAAGCCCAATCTAATGGCCTATTTCACCCCAATAGACCTTATCTCTATCATGAGGCCAATTATAGAATTTGAGCTTCAATTGGAGATAGGATATGTGTTATAAATCATGTATTTTGGTGTGATGTCAACTTTGGAATTTGTATGTTACCTTTTAATCATTGCCTTTTTTTTAAATAATTTAAATTTAAACTTTTCATGTCTTTTTATATTCCTCCTCCATATGGATTTATAGAACCAAACATGGGTGCTAAAAATCACTATCATTTGAAAACTTGGGACTTGGTTGCTAATAAAGAGAAATTAGAGAGCATGGTGTCTAAGAGTCTTGTTAAATCATGTGAAATAAAAGTGTTATCTTGACTTTGAATTTGATTTATCCAAAGTGGAATGAAAGGAAAGGAAATCATGGGGAATGAACACGAAAAAATTTACAATGTGAAAAGGGATACAATGATAGGTAAGTATTATTCCTTATCATAAGAATGTATGGAAGTATGAGGAAAGATGATAAAATAATTTTTTATGCAAGTTATATCTAGTAAATAAACAAAATAACAAGATGAGAATATGGGATTACAAACTTGTAACCATTATTTAGAATTATATAAAAGGAACACTTGGTTTAATAAAGGTCTTTTGACATAATATGGTGATTTTATGATGATAAATTGGTCCTATCCATGGTCTTACACCACAACTCAAAAAAGAGAAAACTAGGTGGGTGTCATAAATGACAAAAATGGTATTTGTGAGGAGGGACTGGTCATATCCATGGTCTTACATTGTAAATCACAAAATAAAAACCCAAGTTGTTGAGCAAAGTATGTGAAAATAAAAAGTTAAAATGGTATTTTTGAAGAGGGCCTAGTCCTATCCATGGTCTTATAATGAAAAATCATAAAAGACAAACCCAAGAGAGTGAAAAAATCATTAAAAATAAAAAATTTGATATGAAAAATTAGTGTATGATAGTGAAAAAAATGCATGAGGAAAAATTGGTCCTATCCATGGTATTACAATGCAAATCATGAGAGAAATAAACCAAAGGACCAAGGGAAGGAACCAAGGTTTGTAAAAAAAGAGACTACTACAGAGGGTGAGATATATGGTGAAATTCTACAAGAATTTTTAGTAGGAGAGCATATATAAAGATGATAAGAAGGGTCTTCAAGAATTGTGCATTAGGGAGCTCTTTGAAAATATGGCCTTCATTAGTTTGGAGGTGATATGTGGTAGGACCAAGAATGTATTTCACTAAAAAATGGCACCACCATTTTTGGGTGTATTTTCCTTTTTTATCATGGGTATAGTCTAATTTAAGGACTATGTTTCCAACATTGAAAGTGCATACTTTAATCTTTTTATTATGTTATTCGGTGATATGAGCCTTGTATTGGTAGTTATGTTAAAGAGTGACTAGATGGTATTATTAGATAAGATCAAGAGCATTAAGGCAAGTTTCATGTATTTATTGATTAAGAATGATACCATGAGGAGATATATGTAAGGAGTGAATTTTGACTTCTAATAGTAAGACAGACTCATAATTATAGAATAGCGAGAATGGTGTTGCCACAATGGTAGTACAAATGTTAGTAGGATAGGCCCAAAGTGTGGGATATAAATGAAGATGCCAATTTGTGTGAGTTTATTGAAGGTTTTTTTGGAGTATTTTATTGATAATTTTATTAGTGGCCCCAACTTACCCATTATATTATGGATTGTAAGGTGTGTAAAATTGTGGGATATTTTAGCTTTAGCACATAATTGCTTCATATCCTTATTTTTAAATTTTCCTCCATTATAAAAAATGATAGTATGAGGAATTATAAAATGACAAATTATTTGGTTAAGGATGAATTTATAAATGGTAATTATCATGACATTGAAAAGAGGCATATCTTTTAGCCATTTGGTATAAAATTCAGTAGCATTGATGATAAAAACATGACCATATTGTGACTGAGATAGTGTGCCAATGAGATCTAATTCTCACAAGGAAAATGGCCAAGGATATTCCATAGTTTTGGGTTCATCTAGTGATGAATAGATTGAATTATCATGGAGTTTTCAAGGACTACACTTTTTATAAAAATCCATAGTGTCCATTTTTAAAAGTGGGCCAAAAGTATCCCATAGGCATTTACATGTTATAGAATGTCCATTATAGTGACCACCATAAACTCTCCCTTGTGTTTTTTCAAGGAGAGGAGAGACCTCTTCTTTTATTACATAGTGGATCAGGGTACCTTCTATGTTACGATAATAAATAGTATTATATTAGAAGACATTTAAAATATTATTTCTAAATTATAGTCTTTTTGTGAGAATCTTGTGATTGGATAGAATATAGGAACTTTATTATTTGAATAAGAAATTGGGAATCACTAAGTACTTTATGAAAATGAAATAAAGATTCTAAAAAAAGTAAGAGAGTCAATGATAGAGTTTTGATCTCTTGGGATGGGCTCAATGGTAAAAGAGAGAAAATATTTAGAGAGGGTGGTATCTATCTAATGATAAGTGATATGATTTTAAATTTTACATTAGTAGTCACAATTAACCTATTGGTAGATAAGTTGGGAGTTACATAAGGCATATAGATATGGAATATCTAAGTCAAGTGTCACTTTCATACCCAAGATTATTTCTTCATATTCTACCATGTTATTAGTGACATCAAAGGTTAGTCAAAATGCTAAAGGAATAATTTTACCATTAGGATTAATTAGAATACAACATACCCCATCTCGTTGGAGACATTTGGCACCATCAAAGTGTATGGTTTAGGTGTATTCATGCAAATTGGCAATGACTTCATGAAGTTATTTGATAAATACTTTGGATTTAGTAGTACTAAGAATGATATAGGTATATTCTTGATTGTTTATCTCTAAATCAGTAATAACATTATGGAATTAATATTTAAGAGAGATAGAATGATTGAGACCTTCAGTATATAGAATTTTATTGTTGAGGAGACTGTCTTGAAGATGATTTGTAATGGGTATGGGTGTCACTACAAGTTGGTCCATAATTACTTTCCTTTTGACATAATTTTATGTTATGATACGAAGGTTAAATTCCATTAAGATAATTATCCAATTTCTAATTCTATATCTAGTTATAAATACTTTGGATAAAAAGTGATGAAGTACCTATAAATGAACATTGACATAATTTATTTGATAGAGTATGTAGTGACAAAGCTTTTCAGCTATAAAATAGATTGTGAGGTAATCACATTTGACTTTAGTATAATATTTTTTAAAATCAATAATACCTAAACTAATATATAAAATAACATATTCTCTTATGGTATCATCTTGTGAGGAAAAAATTACCCCAACTAATATAGGAGTAGAATAAGTTTAAAAAATCAAAGGATAATCATTAGAAGGTGCATGAAAGGTAGGAAAATGGATATAGGATTATTCCATGTTGTCAAATGTCTTCTAACAAGGATAAATTCATTTTAGATCATTACCTTTTTTAATAATGGAATTAATATAGTATATGTGATATGCCATTTTGGGGATGAAACATTGGATTTCCCCAAGCTTCCTGAGGTATGTATGAATGTCTAGAATGGATCGAGGAATAGGCATGTGGAATATAACATTAATTTTATTAGGATCAACATCAATACCATGAAGAGAGATTAATAACCCTAGTAGTTTATTAGATGTAATGCAAAAGACACATTTGTAGTAATTGAGTCTAACTTCATACTTGATTAATCAATCAAAGATGATGGCTAAATTAGAGATATGGGTTGTGCCACTTTTCAATTTGGAAATGAGATAATCTACACAAGTTTACCTCATGCTATGTATAAGATCATGGAAATGGTGGATCATAGCCCATCGATAGATAGCTCTGGCATTTTTAAGGTTGAAGTGGATATTAACATAATAATAGGTGCCCCATTTTGTAGTAAATTTTGTCTTGTGTTGGTATTTGAGGGCTATGTGAATTTTATTATAGCTCAAAAAATCATTTGTGAGCGATAACATTTCATAACTAGTAGTGGAATATATGATGACATATATTAAAGGTAATGGAAAATTGTCTTTAAGATAATCGAGGTTGAGATTATTGAAGTTGATGCATATAAAAATAACCATGATGACATTTTTGTAAATGGGAATAATTTTTGACACTTATTCAAAATGTAACATAGTGTTAATAAACTCAACATCTAATAGTTTGATAATTTATTTATGGCATAGGGTGGAAACTTTAGGTGGAAATTTTTATTATTTTTTATAATAGGTTTGGCATCTAGGTATGTGATTATATTATGCACAATGATACTAGGATAAATACCAAGCATCTCCTCATATGACCAAATTAAATTCTCATGATATTTATCAAATAATATACCTAAAATTATCGTGTTTAGTCAGTTTAAATTATTTTAAAAAAATTAAAGGTCGAGGACATAAGGGGTGCCATATTCTATTCTAATGGTTTATTTGATAAGCATATTATTTCCTTCTTGAAAATGATATATAAAATGGGGAAGAGAATAAATGGGATTGGTCTAGGATTCAATGCTAGCATTTAATTTATTAAAATGAGGATCCTTTCATTTGAAATTACCATGTTTGTGATGTTATAGTGGAAGTTGAGGTTCTAGGGTATGGATCAACTCAAGTAGGCTTATGTTAGCCAATTTTTTCTATGATAAGATAGAATTATATAAAAAAATTTCTATCAATCTTTAATTTTTTTGACATATTTATAGGTAACAATTTTCAAAGCATGTTAGCATAGTTTAAGTTAAATTTGACAAGTTTAAGGTAATGTCTCATATTGGTTTGTTCTTGTTTAGTTGTGTCATTTCTTAGTTAAGTTGGTTCAAAAGGTATTAAAGGTTTAGTAAGTATTTATATGTCATGTGACATGTGTCATAAAACACCTTATAATCCCTCAGTCTGTACAAGTGCCCAAAATATGGGAAACACTCTTTCTAATGTTCTAATCCATTTGAAATACTTTCTTGTCCATTTCGTAATGTTCCAAGAAGAAATATGGTAAGGTATGATAGGTGATTGGTTGGATAATTATTTTTAAATAGTTATCACATCTTCACAAGCATGTAATATTCCATTAATTCTCCTTTAAAAGGTTTTCAGGTAAGAAGATGACAATTTTCATGACAAAAGATAGGTTTTTTAGAGGGTTAGCATAGATTTTCTAAGAAAGGTTCATTTATAAGAACTTAAAAGGCCTCATTATTCTCCCTAAATATAAAATACATGATTTTAAAGAAGTTAAAATTTAAAAATAAATTAAAAACCTTTAATCTTCCCTAACACTTCCTTGTTAAGCTTCACATTACAAGTTTTAGATGCTTGGTCAGTATAGAGGAGAGAGAGTTGGGACCTAAGTTTTTTACCAAATAAGGGTAACCTAAATAGATTATGATTCTTGGAATTGGTTTTTTTATTGAATCCCACATATATATTAACAATTTTTATTAGCTTGAGGGGTCAAAAAGTGGCTCCAATCCCCACTGGCTTAGTTTTGTCTTCATGACTAAACTTGTGATCTTGGTGGGAGAAGATAAATAATTTAAGAGTGATGTCAAGGTATGCATGTATCTCCATGGAAAATCCATCTACTACATCATGTATGTGCATCCACTTAACACAAATGATCCTTCTTCTCATTACTTGCATGAGACAGACCAATTTTATGAAGTTTTTAAAGTTTTATCCATATAAGTAAGATATAAAGTAGATTATGTGAGGTAAAATAAGTTTCAAAAAATTCATTGACCATTTCCACACCATTCCTAAGATATAATTAATATACATGGAGTATAATAAAAATGTACAGTGAATAAGATCTTGATTCATTTTTAGATCTTAAGAACCCTAATGTTGATGAAGTTTAGTGGAAGGGATGATATTAAGTATATCTCCAATAGGTTATTATGAATTATAAAATCTAATTTAAACCCCAAAACAGTACTTGATAATGGATGATCGTGATATATTTTGATACATTAACTATTCTACACCCAGGCCCATATGAAGACCCATAGGCCTATCATTGAGGTTGAAAGAACAAGGTGAGTTTGAGATAGGAGCCTTAAAAAAGGTCTAAAATGACATGGATATTATTAGGAGGGTGTTACAAATTGATTTCATGGATATTTATGGTCAAATCATGTATACATAAGCGATTCAAATGATAAAATGCAAACCTATAGGTTTAAAGACATGTAGGTCTACATTTCCAATAAAATGTAATAGTATTTATGTTGAATGATAGAGTTCAAGGGTTAAATGAGGTATTTAAACAATTGGAACTAGTGTCGAGATGTGTTTAATATTATATAAAGAGTGAATAGTGAGTGGAATATTAACTCATAAAATCTAATAATTCTTAGGATTAACTTTGTACATATAGTATGACTAAGACATACATGCCTACATTTTAGAGATGGATAAGAATGTATTTTTGTGATAATTATGAGATAAGTGGAATATGATCAGATATATGTAGGAATAAAAATATATCTAAACTCATATGAATAATGATATACCTACTTAACATCTACAAACCTAATGGGGAAATTTTAGGTCTGTCTTCAAATGTGTAAAGCCAATATGTAATATTGCATTGAACTTGGGGTTTATAGGATTGTGAGAAAGTGAGGAATCATGGTGAATGTTATTTAAATGATTTGGAACTTTTATAATGGTCAAGGATCATGGAAAAACTTCCAAAAATCTCTAAATGTCATCAAAGTGTTAATAATCTTGTTGAAGAGCCTAAATTCTCAACATGATAGTCATAGGCTAAATTAACACCTACGGACCTACCTATACCCAAGAATGGAGAAAATACAGTGTTGGTTTCATTATGAGGTCAGGTGAGGATATGAAACCTTTTGAAAAATAAGTTAGATGTGTTTATATCCCTCTTGAGGATACCAAGAACTCAAAAGGAAGTATTTTTAAGCCTAAACATGCGACAAGCTTAGAAAGAGACCAACGGGTCTGAGTATTAATAAGTGGAGAGGGTCAGATACATACTTCATATAGGGTAAAATAGACCTTATATATATGTTTTGAGATAAATTAAACACACATCCTTTTCCACTACTTTCTCTCTCTTGAGTTCACAAAACCCAAACCTCTCACCTGAGAGCCTACTCCTTTCATGTGGGAACATGTTTGAGAAGTTTCATGGTGGAAAATGAATATTGGAGGAGGTGAATGGGGTATTATAATTAAAACTATGGAATTTTATCATTATTAAAAGTAAATACTTGTATAAACAATCATTTAGATAGAAGGCCATTTCAAATCCTATTTTAGCTTTAACAGGAACTCGAGATAGCATGTTATTTTGATTGGAATATGATTGAGTATATGTATTGTCCAAAATTATGTTATAATATGATGTGTATTTATATACCCTCCAATATTTTCTTTTTTAGATGTTCTTTATGAACCATCCTTAAGAAGGAAATAAGCCTAAAACCATATCAAATCCCTCATAAAAGACCTAATGGAAGATATTGGCCCTAAAATGACCTAAAATTAAATGGTTTAGTCTTTAAATAATCTTTTAAACCTATTTGAACCCCATGGGAATCTGAAAAAGATCTTGGTGGCATGTTTGAAAATAAAACAATTTAGAAATGGGCCTAAAATGGCCTAGATTTGTATATTATAAGCTTGTTTTAAAGTATAGAGACATGTAGCCCATTTTATCATTATAGAAGGTTCCATAATACTATGTAGAGGAATATTAATCTCTAAAATTATCTCACAAGGTGATTATGATTATCAACCATATTTCTCAAGTAATAAATTAGGTCTTAGTGAAGAAAATAATCATACATACATAATGATATGATAGTAGGTGTAAAATAGGATTGTAAGCAATATAGGTAGGTCTTATTATTCATCCAATAATGTTCCTAGATGAAAATAATTATTTTAAAGACATATAAGTATTATGATGAGTATAAATTAAGTTCAAAGCCTTCACAGGAAGGTTTCAGGTAGCCCCACTAGCTCCATGTGAAGAGAGCAATCCAAGAGATTGGTTCCACTACATGTCTCTAACCCTAGACCCTTAAAAAAACTAGTTTATATATTTAGATGAATAAACCTTGTATCATTAATTAATAAAAATAAACTTAGGTCATTGACTAGGTTATCCAAGGCTCATGAAGTCCCATATTGTGCAAATATAGTTTAAATATAGCGTCAACATAGGTTGACTTTGTTTAGTAAATGTCAAAAAGGTTTTTTAGCTTAGGTAGGGAATGATATACATTGAATTTATTGGAGGAATTTGTAAGGTAGGTTTAAAATCTTAGGCAAGTGTATAAGATAGGTTTGTGTTGGTTACAGGTGGTGGTATAGCAGACAAAAATATTATGAAGTACCAATGGTCTACTCACCCCTTTCATAATGCACCCTTTAAGGCATGCACTTAGAGAGATCGAGACTCAATAGATTTATGAAAAATATATATCATGAATAATCTATAAAGTTTTAAAATATTATGTGTATACATATGCTTCACTTGAAGTTCATCACGTGCCACTCAAGTCTAATAGGGGATGGTGATTTTAGAAAATAACATAGAAATACACAACACTAAATCTAAATTATTATAGTACTTTAAGGAATAAAATAGAAGAAAGTAAGTTATTAAAATTAAATAACTAAAATATAAGTAATGTATGCAAACCTTGACTTACCTTTATTGCTAGATGATTTTATACTATGTTTATAGTTTTAATTTTGGAGGGTGTAGAGACTACTTTGGACAAGCCCAGAGATACAAAACTAAAGAGTAAAAACAAAAAAACAAAGGAAATAAAAGATAATTGAACTATGTAGGCATGATTTACTTAAAAATTTGGTAAACAAGGGTGATAAATGTTATGTTAGGACAAAATGACCAAGGCAAAAAGTTAGAAGTAAATCAAGGAACTAAAAAATCCAAGGCTACTAAATGACTAAAAAAATCAAACAAGTAAACCTTAAGTAATAAAGGTAAATAAACTAAGGGTGCGATGATAGGTGTCAAGGGGAAAGAAGTGATCGGGGGTTCTAGGATTAACAGGCTTGCGGCAACCTCTAGTGGTGATTGAGCCCATCCTGGAGCAGGCTCTCAAGGTAAAGAGTCCTTTTATGCTAGTGACCATCCAAAGTTTGACAGGATTAATGGATGCTTGCCATGAAGCCAAGATAGACCTGTGTTGGTTCTTTCTCCAAAGGCTATCAAGGAGGATGTAGACTATTTGACTTCACATGCTTTAATCTGTAAGTTCTTTGGGATCAAAATTTCCCTATCAATGTTGGAAGCCTAGATTCGCCGTTCATGGCAGGTGGAAGGGGATTTTGATATTATGCTAGCTAGAAATAGCTACTTCATTCTTAATTTTTCCTTTCTAGCTGATCAAAATCACATATTTGAGGGAGGTCCATACTTTTATGATAATATTAGTCTATTTATCAAACCTTGGCATGTGGGGTTCAATTCTGCTAAAGATTTTCCATCTCGAGTTCTTATTTGGGTTCGCTTGCTGAGACTCCCTTTAGAATTTTGGCATGAGGATATTTTGTGGTAGATTACGGCCATGCTTAGGACACCAACTGCAATAGCACATCAATCACTAGAAAAAAAGGTTATTTCTTATGCCTGTATTTGTGTTGATATTGATTTAAATAACCCTTTGCCAAATTTGATAGAAATTTGCCTGGGCTCTTCCTCCTGGATCCAGTAGCTAGATTATGAATATATTCCCTTCCATTGTTGAATTTGTCATGTATATGGGCACTTGTGGCATCAATGTCCTCATGCTTCTAGAGGTAATGGTACACATAATGAGCCATTGGGGCCAAGGATGGATTATGAAGGTAAAGGGAACGATCGTCCTGTGTAGATGGGATCCAAAAATAATCAATCAGATAGTGTTGCAAAAGGGAAAGCTCACTTGAGCTCTTTAAGCTTGGGGTAAGGACTAGTTGGCTCTAATGCTCCTAATATGGAAATCTTTATCCCAGTGCACCACTGAGCTAAGGGACAGGGTTAGAAACGACTGAATTTAGACTACTAAGTAGACTTTGGATTTAACCATTTTGAGGCTCTTGATAATATGGCCACTAAAGAAGGAGTTCCTATAGCTGATCAGTGTGGAGACCCAGCTTTGGAAGAGAGGGGTCATATTCTAAATTATGTTTAGGATATGATTGTTCAGTAGATTTTGGAGGCTTCTCTAGACCCAGAGTTTGGTGCCCTGCTGGCTCTTCCAGCCCCACAAGATAAGGACGTCCTTTGGGTAGATCTGGTTAAATATGGAGGCACAATTAGTAAAGAAAAGGGGTCTTCTTCTACGATGGGTCTAATGCAAAGACCTTTTAAGAAATCTTCCTTCACCACCCCTTCTAGAGATGGGTGTAAGAAGGATTACGACAAAATTAAACTCATAGGTGATTTACTGGTAGAGTTGGGGGTTGTTAAAACCCTGGATGAACATTTCCCTCACTCTATTCAATGATTGTTATATCATGGAATGAAATGGGATTGAATAGCACCCCAAAACAAAATTCTACTCACCAATTGGTGAATGAACATTCTTCAGATATTTTGTGTATTCAAGAAACCAAGCTTGCTGTGGACTCTTTACATACTTGTGCTCCTAGTATTTGGTTCCTAGGCCAATGGCAGTGTGTTGGTGCCTTAGGAAATTTTGGTGGTATTTCTATGGCTTGGGACCCAAGGAAAGTGATGACACTCCATTAGATGGCTAGTCTCTCAGCCCTCTCAATGGTGGCTTCCTCCTTTGAGACTGGACACATGATTCTTGTTACTATGGTATATGATCCTAGTGATAGTCTTAGCCAAGTCAAGCTCTAGGAACATATCTGCTTTGTCAGAAGCTACCACCCCTTTCTACCTTGGATTGTTGGTGGGGACTTCAACTCCGTCCTTATTCTATAAGAGAAGAGAGGTGGATTAGTGTATTTGGGTCCCTCCTCTAATCTTCTTCATCAAAACATTGAGCTTTTACACCTCTCTGATGTTAAACCTCTCAATGGCCTTTTCACCTGGAATAATAGAAGAAGTGGTAACGCGGCTATCTCTAAGCACCTAGAAAAATTCCTTATCTCATATTTTTGGCTTTTTCGATCCATGTCTCTCTCTTCTAAAATTTTCAATTGGAGAGGTTTGACCACTAGCCAATCAGGCTCTCTTTTAGGTATATTGTGGCTCCTAAGAAGCCTCCTTTAAATTTTCAGCTAATGTGGCTGCATGACTCTTCTCTCCATGACCTGATGACCCACTGGTGGAGACAAGGAGGTCCCAATTATGGCACTAAAATGTATTCTTTTTCCAAAAAACTTCAATATGTCAAGAGAAAATTGAAGTATTGGAATAGGAATTGCTTTGGCAATTTACACTCTATGAAGAAGGGTGCACAAGACTAGTTAGATGTGATCACCAGATAGATTCAGGATGATGGGTTGATAGAATCTCTTCACACTGCTGAATCTTAGGATGCTAAGGATCTAGCAGAGTGGGATCTCTATGAGGAAATTTTTTGGAAATAGAAGGCAAGGATAGATTGGCTTTAGGAGGGGGATAAGAATACAACATTCTTTCACAATTCTATGTAGGCTTGATGGAACAGGAACCTCATCTCTTCTCTTGATACCATGAATGGGATGCATCTGACCTCTTTACAAGCTATTTCTAGGGAAGCTATCTGGTTTTATTTGGCTCTCTTCTCGGGTGACCTTCCCACAGTCGAGTTGGCTGAAAATACAGTTTTATCTTGCATTCCTTTGGTTGTGACACCAGGAATGAATGACTCTCTAATGTACCCAATTGGTATGATAGAATTGGAGGGGGTGATCTTTAGCTTAAGAAAAGGCAAAGCCTTGGGACTTGATGGATTCTTGACTAAATTATTTTAGGAGTTCTGGGATATTATTAACCATGATTTGTTGGAGCTAGTTCAGGAGTCTTATTCCAGCAAAGAGATGCTCCATGCTTTAAATTCCACTTTTCTTGTCCTTATTTCGAATAAGGACCAAGCTAACCAGCTTGATTGTTTTAGGCCCATTGCTCTCTACAATGTGGTCTATAAAATTATCACTAAACTCCTTATGGAGAGGCTTAAAGTTTGCCTTCCCATGGTGATCTCAGAGGAACAAACTGGTTTCATTATAGGCAGAAAAATTTTGGATGGGGTGGCTATTGCATCTAAAGCTATCCACTTTATGAGTGTGTGCTAAGAATGGGCCATGTTCATTATGTTGGATATGGTGAAATCCTATCATAGAGTCAATTAGGGTTTTTTGTAGAAAATTCTTCTAGATTTTGGTTTCAACCAGGACTGGGTTCGATGGGTTATGAGTTGTGTCACTACCCCTCCTTCTCAGTCCTTATTAATGGGGAGCCCATAGATTTGTTTGGTACATCTAGAGGACTTCACCAAGGAGACCTGCTCTCTCCTTATTTGTTTCTCATTTTGGCTGAGGGACTTGGGTGACTCATCAAATCTCATGTCTCTCAAAACTTGCTTTAGGGGTGGTAATGGGGGAATGGATTGCCTACTTTGACCCACCTTCAGTTTGTTGATGACACTACCCTAGCTGGGAGAGACCGAATTTAGGAAGCTGGTGCCTTTTGGCTCACCCTTGATACTTATCTAGCTACTTTTGGGTAAAGATTAATGAGCAGAAGTCTTTTCTATTTTTCTTCAACACTCTTGATTTGATCCAGAGGAGGATTGCTGCTATCCTAAGGTTTCAGATTCATTCTTTACCCCTAACTTTCTTGGGGGTCCCTATTATTCTGGGAAGATAGCCTAGGCTCTTTTGGTAGAATGTTCTTGACAAACTTAGACAAAAAGTGAATCACTAGTCCCATAGATGGCTGTCTATGGCTAGCAGGGTGATTCTTTTGCAATCTATGATTCAAGCCCTTCCCATATATTGGAGCATGATTCAGGCTGCCCCAATGTACTTTCTTAAGGAATTTGATGCCCTTTCCCATCAATTCCTTTGGAATGGTAATCTATAAGGTACCAGATGGAGCCTTATTCACTGGAACACTATTTCTAGCCAAAAAAGGAAGGAGGTTTAGGTCTACACTCTGCCATCTTGGCCAGCCAAACTCTAGCGGCCAAACTCTATGGGCATTGGTGCTCTAGTCAATTTCACCTTTGGGCTTGGATTTTAGCTCACAAGTATTATCCTAGTTCTGACCCTTCTGATATAGCTAGGTTGCTTCTTGAGGGAGAGGCTCTATGGTGTGGAATACCCTCAAGTGGGGAGTTCATCTTGTGAAATGCGGTCTTTTTTGGATCTGTAATAGTGGTGTAGAGTCTCTCTTTTGGAGTGACTCCTGGGATGGCTCACTCCCTATTTTATCCTCCCATCCTCATCTGCAGCCTCTTTGTGATTCTTTCCTTGTTGTAGGATGGATCACGGTGGATCATTATAAGGAGGTTTTCAACCTTGGTATGGTAGTTGGATATTGCTAGAAGAATTCTTCTGATTGGCCGCCAGGGGGCTCATTGGATGATCAGCTAGAGCTATCTCAAATTTTGGCCTCTAGAGGTTGTAGCTCTTTATAGGAACGTGATGTCTTGGCTTGGGGAGGAGCCCCCTCTGGACATTATTCTATGTCCTCTGGGTACCTTGCACTGATGAAGCAAATTTTTGGGGAAGTAGAGATTCTTTGGTGGAAAAAAGCTTGGAACTAATTTTCTTGGACTAAATGTAACTTTTTCCTCTGGGTTCTAGTTCACAACAGGTGTTTCACTTGGGACAACCTTTATAAACAAGGATTCCAGGGGCTGTCCATATGTTTCTTATGCTATAGTAATGAAGAGATGGCTTCTCACCTTTTCTTTCAATGCCCCTTTGCAAGATAGATTTGGCACCTATGGTAGAGTGTATGGGATTGCCCATACTAGCATGCCTCCTCTCTCTCTAAATTCTATAATTGACTGGGCCACCCTCCTACTAAGGCCTCTTTTCTCAAGGTTTCTTGGTTCATTGGGCCGTCCCTTATCCTGTGGCACATGTGGTTGGAATGGAATAGAATGATTTTCCAAGGCGTGTCCCTTGAACTCAAACTCCTGTGGGGGAAAATTTGTAACATTGTGAATGAGACCATTTAGGAAAAATGTGATGTCATTGCTACTCTAGACCCAGGGGACACAACTATCTACTCATGGCTTCTCCTTATTTCTCCCAATGGTGTGACCTTTGGTCCATACAGCCGCATGGAAAAGTGCAATAGGTAGAACTTGTAGCCTGTGAATTAGACTGGGCATTAGATGCCCCCTGTAGCTGGCATCCTCAAAGTTAACACTGATGGCTCTTATCGAGGTAATCTTGGGGCAGTCGGTATTGGAGGCATTCACCGAGACAGTTCAGGTGATATTAATTTTGCATTTTTAATCTACAAAGGCTTTCACACTAACAATATCATGGAAGCTCAGGCTATTTTGATTACTTTACAATAGTGCTACCAATAGGGTTGGCACAGAATCATCTGTGAGATGGACTCATAGGTGGTGGTCACTCTTTTGAATAAGCATAATTTTGCTACTATGGACTGGCAATTGTCTTTGGTTGCTCAACAAATTTTGTAGCTTTGTAGTTCCTTAGAGTCTGTGTCGTTTAAGCATATCCCCCGTGAATGGAATGGGGTAGTAGATTGTCTGGCCAAATGGGCCTCCGAATAAGGACCATCTTGGAACATCAGTAATCATACGATGCTTCCTTCGAATCTTTCTCAGCACTTGGCTCAACTTGTTGACCAGGATAAAGCTATGTAACTTTTCCTATTTCTTTTTTCGCTTTCAATAAATTTTTACCCCTTTAGTTAAAAATAAAAATAAAGGTAAATAAACCAAGTCAAATTAAGTATACAAGTAAAAATTATAATCAAACATCAATTTGAAAACAATATGAATCCTTAATTAAACAAAGATGAGAAAGCAATGGCAAAACAACATTGATGATTGAACGATAATAATCTTTACTCAATCATCAATGGAAAAAGTACATAAAAGGGAAACAACATTGGTGAGTGAGAATTAAAAATCTAAAGTCTCTCAATAATAGAAAAAGTACTAAAATTAGAAATAGACATATTTGTTTGAAAAAATTACAAAAATATAGAAATGGACATAGTTGTCTAAAAAAAGAAGTAATAATGAAAAGTTTTCAAATAAACCAAGGAAATTATAGAAATGTAAAGAAACAATATGAATAATATAATCCATAGTCACTCAGTCATACTATTTTGTTCTAAGGATAGATAAAACTAAAAAAAATTAGTGATAGCATGTTTTTAATATGTGAAGAAGAGGGAATATAGAAGTGGGGAACCATATTTAGAATCAAACTTACCTGTCAAATAGGGAAATGAAATGGGGGGTGGGGGAATGAAGGAAAAATCAAGGTAGATAATAATATTTATCAAATTCAAGACACTTGAATTAGGTTTGTCAAAATAATAAGAATTTAAACATTAATGACTATGAATAACATTTCCTAACTACACAAATATTGAGTCATCAAATGAAGTATGAATATCATCTCATGAAGGCTATATGCATAGAAATTAACATGAACCTACCTTCTCATAATGCATTCCCCATTCCTCAAGACCATTTATAGATTTGGTGGTCTACTATGAACATTGGGTACTTTCATGAGAAATTAGGTAACACTATAAATTTCTTTTGAATTCTCCTATCCCAATCTATTGGCCTATTACATCTCAATGTACCTTAACTCCATCAGGAGGACAACTATGGATTTTGAGATTTGATTAGAGATAGGAGATGTGTTATAAATCTTGTTTTTTTTGTTTTGATGTTGAATTTTGAATTTGTATGTTGCCTTTTGATCATTTCTTTTTATTTTAAATGATTTGACTTTTAAATTTTGATGGATTATTTTATTCCTCCTCCATATGGATTTATAGAACCAAACATGGAATAGACACTATAATTACATATTATATACAATTTATTCAATGTTTTAGGTCCCTTATTATTATTATATTATCCTAAATACCCATATCCTAAAGTCTAACTTATTTAACATCAGGTACTCGGTAATTTATTTTTACAAGTTATTGTTTTAACTCCCTAACCACTTAAATCTAATTAAAACCAGTGAAAGCCTAAAACTTTAAAAACCTACCCACATATAAACCCATTATAAAAATCCTACACATATAATCCTCAATTTTTCATAGTTAGAACAAACCAATGTAGATGAAACCAATCTCTTGTTAAAAGGGTGAATCATTGTCAATTCTCCCATGATTGGTGCTGATTTTCCTGATTTTTGATTATCTATTTATACACATCCAACCCTTTGGTTTAGGGATGATTAATTTTAAATATCAAAATGATTCTTGTATTTATTTCAGAGAATTATGGAGAGTTCTAGCACTACTCTATCAAAATTTAACTACACCTACTCCACACCTGTCATCAAGAACTAGGAAGATCATTTGCACCTACAAGAGGATTACATTCTACCTAAAATTGGTTTAAGGTAGTTATTATATTATTTATTTTATTTTGTGTTTATATTCCTATCTCTTCTTTCTCATCCAACTCTCAAAATACAATAAAACTCCTTGTTTTGCTTTGTCATTATCCTTTGTCACCCTATAATTCTCTATTTTTTATTTTGTATAATCTAAATAGAATCAACACTAATTCATCTAAATCAACATTGATTCTATAGGACCAAAATCAATCCATGCACTTTAATATTAAATCCAATCCTTTCCATCCAAAAAGTCTATCTTCAATCCATTCTGATTTAATCTTCTACTTTTTAAAACATGGAATTAATTTGTAGATTGCTCTGCCTAGAATTGTGCATGCCATCATTATTATTACTAATCTACCCATCACATCTCAACACTTTTTCATTAACCAAAGTGATATAACCTTATATTTATCACTTTTTTCCATTATTTACTCTCCCTCAATTGAATCCATTTTTGACCAACTAGATGTTATACAAGAGGATGTGAATGTTACTACAACTTATTGGGATGAATACTTTACTTGCATTGATAGTTTAAATGAAGATTAATTCATAATCACTTTGTTATCACATCTTTATATTTTGTAATTTTATAATTTATTTATCTACTTAATTGTGGAAATAGTGAGCTGACATCTATTTGAGGAAGTTCATAACTTCTTGGGACTAGTTCCTAACTAGGCAACGCACCTATCTATATATTAATCCATTTTTTCAAGTTAGCTTCTTGTGTGTAGGTTATTCTTCCAATACAAAAAGAAGTTCCCTCATTATCTAGATTCAATTAGTGCATAACCATCTTCATATCAGCAAGTATTATTCATCAACCATACATTTATTTAATTTTTTAGTGAAAAATTAAATTAAACGTAAAAAATGAAAAACTACTATAACATTCTAACATGTCTAGTGGGAACCCTAAGGCCTCATTATTCTTACTACATTTCATTGTGAATTTATTCATTCATTCATTATCATTTTCTATTTATTTTTGTCTTCATTCAAAATAAAAATAAAAAATTGTTCTTTTATCTTCTTTATAAAGTTTAGAATGAATTGCATCCATCCTTTGCTTGTTTATATAATTTACATAGAGTAATTTAGTTAGATTAATTTATCATATCAATCACTTCTTTTCACACACATACCAAAACACTTACACAATCAATTCATCAAACACTGACATAAAGAAACCATCTAGGATTTCATTACCTAGCAATAACCTTCATCCTAGCTATCCTACTTATATTTTACCATGAAGGGGAGAACCAATATACTACACTAACTGAGTATAAACTTTGGGTATTAGGTATATACTAAAAAATCACTGATACATTTACACTATGGTGTCTGAATTGAGGATGTAGGCACCAATACCAAGCCATGTATCAATTCCAATATAGATATCTTTTGAGCCTAAACAAACCTAAAACCTTAGTACCCTCTTTAACCTTTTTCTTTATCACACTTTAAAGTCAATTTATTAAAAAAGTAAAACCTTTGTAGGTATGTTTTGTAGCATGTGTTCCCTTTTCCACTAAAATGAGATAATCATAAATACTATTGTGTGAATTTCATTTTTTATTTTTCTTCATTGCTACATGGTTTTGATGTGATAGTAATTACTAAATAAAATCGAATCCCCAGCCTCATCTTCATCCATGGAGAACTCCCCAAGTCCTCATACCTATCCTAAGTCTATGGGGAAGGTATTCCCCAGTTCTATACTTAGGGAAATCTTAAATTTACCACCATATTAGATAGTAATCCATTAGTGTTGAACCATTACCTTAGGACTCATGCTATCTCTATTCTAATTTTCACCTATACAAGGTTTTTTGGGAATGATTTTGGTATGCCTCTCAAGGAAAACAAAGTGTTTACTATAGCTATGGTATCCTCCCTCAACAATCCTCTCCTAATAGGTTTCAATACTGACACTATGCAAAATTTAAGTGATCCACCTATGATAACATGTAGTGTTCCATCCCCAACTAGTACCCAAGCTCAAAATATTATTGTACCTCAACCTATGTTAACTCTACCTCTTACCACAACACCTTAGAATGTAGTGATCTCAATCCCCATAACTTTCCCACCCATCTAAACTAGCATATATTTAAATCCCCAAACTTGGCTTTTGCAAAAATCTCCCATAAATCAACCTCCTTAGTAGTATATCCCATTGACCACCCAATATGTAGTTATCTCACAATACCTTGGGTCCACTTATATCCCCATGTAATCCCCATAACATGTAATGGCCCCAAATAATTATGACCACTTCAACTACTTACCCTTTGCCAAATCCCTTTTCCACTTCATTTCTTACCTATATACATCCACAATAGAATGTCTTAGGGGGTATTCCTTAATATAATGCCCAATCTGACCTTATGAATATACTTATGAGTAAGATGGAAAATTTGGAAGCCTCTACCTCTAGGAAGAAAAATATGCTCACTTATGACCAAATATGTAAAAAACCTATTTCATGTAAATTTTTCTTTATATTTTAAAAATAAAGCTGTAAAACTTGAAATAAGGGTGAGGTTAGTAGAACCTAGAATTGGTTTTATACTCCATGATCTAGATGGTTGTAGATACTCCTATTTGTCTAGGGAGGAATGACCTACAGATAAGAAATCATTGAAGAAATGGTTGATAAGTTAGATATTAGGGTGGACTACCTAGCAAGTTGGGTCAAAAAGCACAAGATTCCTTAGAGGTTGTCAATCCACACTTTTAAATAATCAAGTTTTAGAAATGAAAGATAAATTACTTGCATAAATAATTGAAGATGTTGAAATCAAATATAAGAATTTATGGAAAAGAGATAAATTCAACTAATTATGGTAATAAATGATTAGATATTAATGTTAAGTGAATCAAACATGGTTTAAAAAATAGGGTGATGTTCTATGATCATGTAAGAAATTAGAAAGTGGGATTTGGTTGGGGTTTGATAGGTGGAATTGAATTTCTATTAGAATTGACACACAATGACCATCAACAATTGGGTAAACCATTGATAGTTAGGTAACCATAAATTGTTGGGTGACCATCAATGATTGAGTAAAAACCATCAGTATTAAAGTGACTATCAATGGTTACTGTTAGATTTAGCCTAGGTAAGAACAAGTTGGTTTGAAAGGTGACTGAGTAATTCTTGGAGGTGGCTATAGGCTAAAGGCTAGTTGTGAGATAGAGGAGAATATTTAAGGCTATATGGTTCAGATATTTGGTTGATAGAGAAACAAAACAATTTATTACTGAAAACATATACTTAACTTTGTTATTGTTGATTTGAAGAATATTGAGGTATGTGGTTGAAAACTCATTATGGAGCCTAGATCAATTTTGGCAGAGTGTTGATGTCTTGGTTTTGATTGATGAATTATAATTCTTGTGCTATCTATCAATCTCATTAGAATATTTTTTAGATTTATCAGAAGAAGAATTGCGAAAAATGTTCTAATATAAAAATATTTGATAATTGTTGATTTTCCTTGATGATTATTGATAATTCCCCCTTTTTCACCTCCTCATCCTCTCTTTTTATAAAAGGAAGGGAGAGTTAAAATAATAAGTTTAAATAAGGTGTTCAATAGGTCATCTAATTTTAGTATTAACATGCATAATTATATGAGTGGATAAGAATAAAAAATCAAGGTGGATTTGAGCAAGAGTTAACCTTTAAGGTGGTTAAAGGTTGACTATTAATGGTTGGGTCTAACCATCGCTAGTTACGGGTCAACCATCGATGGTCAATAGAATTAGGTTAAAATAGTCAAATTAGTCATTTTAACTTAGTTTTATGAGGTACTAGCTAGGAAGTGGTCTCTAGGGGGTCTCAAGATCCTGTAAGGGTTAGTGAAACATCTAAAACTATAATCCATGATTTTT
This sequence comes from Torreya grandis, assembly GCA_037957365.1. Lineage (NCBI taxonomy): Eukaryota > Viridiplantae > Streptophyta > Pinopsida > Cupressales > Taxaceae > Torreya > Torreya grandis. The sequence continues at coordinate 773,048 of JARHVA010004779.1, forward strand.
TAGTCTCTACATTCTACCTCTTTTTATTATGTAGTTTGTATCAACAAACTACGAAATAAAAAATAAATAGTAGGTCAAAGGTTTATCTACCCAAATCATAGGAGGAGGTTTCCTCCTTAAAATAAGATTTGATGAGGTGAAAGAAAATAGGGTCCAAGTTTGATAAGAAGTTAAGTGGGTGATAACATTAGTTGGATTTGGAATCAAGGCACAAACACATGCACAAAATGTGACTAAATGCAATATCACATATTGTACATAGACTAGACTACCATGGTTGAGTTAGTTGGGTAAAAATAAGGTCAAAATGAGAATGATAATTGATAATTAGACTAATTGACTTTATTTAATCATGATGATTAGGTTGTACTCATAAACACAAGTCTCCTAGGTAAGGTTAGTGTATTCATAGGTATCCAAGGTAGGAAGCGCTCTCAGGAAGACATGATTAGGTTGGTGCAAAAAGGTGGTGTGGGTTTATGTTGTATAATATGGAAATGTAGTCTTAGTGGTCAAAGTGACTAAGGAAAGGTCATTAAAAAACATGCAAAAGTTAGGCCAATATGACTAATATCAAGGTTATGTTGTTCGTTGAATAGTTTATGGAAAATAGGTACTCTAATGGTAGGTAGTATTGTTGTTGTGGTGTGAAGTTGTTTAGAAAAAGGTTGGTAGGAATTAAAAATCCCAAAGTGGTCAATCATCAATGTTGAGGTTGATCGTTAGTGTCCATAAATGATCATTGGTGGTTGTACATAAGCCATAAAGGGGCAAAGTTAAAATGTCCATCAAAGGTCTCTTTGTGCCCATTTGACTTTTGTAATCCATGGTGCTTGAAATTTATTCATTTTCCAAAAGAAATGGTTGTAGTTTGAGATGAAAAGTTGATTGATTATGGAGTGAGTTGAGTGTGTGAGGTTGAGTGAAATTGAATAGGTGAGGACTCGACCATTAAGGATGTAGAGAGGATGAGTTAGAGTGTGGGGCCAAGTAGAGGTGGTTTAGAGAGCTCCTTCATGTCATCAATCATGGAATAAGGTATGGGAAAAATTAAATTTGGAATGTTCAAGTTATAAATAGATGGTTTGTTTATTTTATTATGGGTTGGCTAGACCTAGGGCTAGGGCTAGGTATAAGGTTAGGGTTTTGTAACTTAGGGTTGAAAATGGGAGAGAGGGGGTGAAATAATGGATGGGTAGTGTAGGTAGGGGAGGGTAGATTGGTTTAGATAAGTTATAGGTTGATGTTTTGGTAGATTTAAGATGTTAGGGTTAGGTTTGGATCATTAGTCATCACCATCTAATGACCATCAGTGGTTGTTATTGACCATCACTGATTGATGAATGACCATCGATGGTTGATAGGTGATCATTGATAGGTCACTATGTGGTGACCATTAGTGGTTGGTCCCATAAATATTGGTAATTAGTGGTGTGATTAACAATAGTTCCAATAGGAATTGTCATCAATTAATAGTCAACCTTTGGTGGTTGATGAAATAGGGTAGAGTTTAATGTTTGTTTGATAAATGGGATGGGGGTTTGTTAAATTGAAAGGGGTGTATATGTTTTTAAGGGTTAAATAGGTAAGTGATGAGGTTAGTGGGTAAGAGTGTAATTAAAGTTTTTAGTTTATTGGTCAAGTGTTTAGGTTAGTGTTTAAAGATATAAGTTAAGAGGTTTAAAGGTTTAGGTAATGCAAATGTGAGAAGTTAGAAAAGGTGAGATTGATGGTATGTTCTCATGCATATGTTGGATTAGGTGAGATAAGGCATTAGTTATGAACCTTATAAGAGAGGGAGCAGTTATTTATGAGAGATTAAGTATTGAAGTTACTAGATGAGGTCTATCAAGTGATGATAGACCAAGAGTGGGATCATTTATCAGTAGTGGGATTGGGTGACGTCATGTATTATCATTGAATTCCCTAAGATGTGGTTATTTTAATGGTACTTATCAAGAGATGGGATCTAGCCACTAACACATTCATACTTTCTACCAGAGAAATGACAATCTTGTTAGAGGACATTCACTGGATCATGTAGCTACCACTATGAAGTAACTTGATAGAGCACATTGATGGCAAGGAATGAGACTAGCTCATGGGTGTGTTATATGGTGATGATATAGTACATATAGGGTGAAATTATAGAGGCCTACTTTATGCACCCTTATATCACATGGATAGGGACATAAGACAGGTCATCACTATGATGATGGTGGTTGTGACTTGTTATGTACTACCTAAATTGAGTAGTGGTAGGTTTCATTTAATGTTAGTAGGTGTTTTGGTAGGCATGGTGATGGATCATATGGTGTACACTTGGGTGCCTATTTTATCAGGGTAGATATATTGAGAGATTTGGGGATATAGGGCACATAGGAGGTATGGTATCAACATTGGGTTTGTGATACACTATTGGGCTTATGATTACATAATAGTTCTTTAACCAAGTGGGCTACCATGGCATGGATTTATTTAGATGGACTTAAAGGTGGGGTTTATGTGATGGAGGTATAACTATATACTCATAGGTTTAGGAGGAGGGACACATGATTTGGATTGGTATAGGGACCGATTAGATACACTAGTGGTAGGTTATATGATTTAGCACCCATATGTTAGATTTACTACATGGGCTAGTCATATTAGGTAGATTTAATCATTGTAGAGTTACAGATGAATCTATAGGATGTAATATTTGGAGGTAGAGTTTTTCCCTTTCAACAAGGTGAGGAGATAGTTCATCCTCATTTAGGATATTCTAAGGGAGTTCCTAAGGTATTAGTGGTAGGATGTAGAGTTCCCATTACCTACACTAGAGCCCTAAGATGTGTTTATTGACTATGAGGAGCTACCAGCTAGGGATAAGATTGATGACACAAGTATTACTAATGGGTACCTTGTGTGGTTTCATGCACACTGTGATGGAGCCATGTTTAGAGATGATGGGGGTAAAAATTTATGGATGTGGATGTAGAGGTGGGAAGTGGTGATCAAAGGGATGTGGATGCCCTAAATAGATAGGCATTGATTGATAAGAGTGATCAAACATAGGTATCACTAGCCATAACACAGGCATCCTTAGTGTCAGTGACCTAAGAGAGAGATGCAACATAGGGATAGGTGGCCTCTCTTATTGGGGATAAGGATCAGGCTAGGGATCAACTAGCCATGGTTACTCAAGAAAGAGATTCTCTAAGGTAGGTAGGAGGAATAACATCAGTTATGGGACTACTTAGGACTATCTAAAAGGTAAGATATGTAGAGACATTTAAGAATCTCCAATACTATAATGCCTTGGTTTTTAGATGTCTACCAAATAAGCTCAGATGGGGTTATTATATATCTAAGATCATTAGAGGGGCCAATAGTGTGACACCAGGCCATTATACTATATCTTAAGGTAGATAGGTGGGCTCTAAGAGGTAGTGGTTCTCTAGGGGCTTAGACTATTATGAGACATTTTATTTTTTATGTATCATATGATTTTGATATTAGCCTAAGAGCTGATATAGTGATATGTATATACATTTTTGATATACATGTAATTTATTGTATATATGATCCTTATTGTGATTATGAGTTTAAGATAAATATATTTGATCATGGTTTATGTTTTGCATTGATGTTTATGGATGTGATGGTATTTTTGATGATTATGTTTATATGATTATCATGTTATGGTTTATGTGTACTCACCTAGCTAGGCATGTGATGATGTGGCTATTTAATTTATGCTCATGATGATGTTTATATTGATGGATGTTTTTTATGTGATTATAAATGATATAAATGTGATTAGATGATATGATGTTGTTATTTATAGTTAATGATTTGGTGTTATGATCATGGTAATGGCTAAAGTTAGTGAGGGTGATGTTCATGATGATTAGGATTATGATGTTGATATGACACTATTACGCTTATGAGGATGTAACTAATGTTTGTAACATGTTATAGTTTATGAATCATAATTCTATGGATGTGATAGATTGTAGGATGATTAAGATGGTATGATTAAGTGATGGAATGTTCATGAAGTTATGATATGGTGATGTTTGTTATGATGAGATGTTATGTTTCACATGTGGATGTTTTAAATTAATGAATCTTTGCTTCCTTACCTACCTAGGTATATGATGGATAATATATGTGGATGATGTATGATTTAATGGTGATAGACCCTTCATGATTAATTTTTATTTTTTGGTTATTTACACGGGATGATTATGATGTTATTTCGAGTAGAGACATGTTGAGGTAGATTATTTGTGATGATTTATTAACTTATGATGTCATAAAAGGTAATGTTGTGATGATTTTATGTTGTTATGATCTACTATGATGGTAAAGATGTTTTTATGATTAAAATCACTTAAAAAAAGGCACAACACATAATAAAACACATAATTCATTTTCTTAAATGTTTTTTGAATAGTTGTATTGTTTTAGATGAAGGTGGTTGAATCTTTAAGAAACATAAAATAAGTTGGATTACAAAACTAAATGTGAGAGAGATAAGATAAGCAAGAGACAAACATCATAATGAATGTATCAATAATTAGATATGAGAGAATAAGAAGAAGACATGATCCTTCTTCATTGGTAAGGACTAAAACAAACTAAAGTAAAATTGGCTTACGAACATAAGTCCTTTGAATGCTTCATGTTAGCATCCATTAGTTGGTTAATAAGGTGTATTGATCACATAATGTCAAGTAGGTTCAAAATACCTTGTTTATAGAATGTATAAAGTAGATATGGATGAAAATGGAACCTTCGTGTGAGATTAGCATGCCTCTTCGGTAGGTTACCAAAGAGATAGTATAAACAATTCTATGTCATATAAAGTGTAGATTGATCGATGCAGGAAGTCTACTTATGAAATCTAATTATAGCTTCCAAAATTATCTTGATATTGTTGATTTTTGATAATGGGTATTTAACAATTGTGTTATTACTTAGAAGGATGGGGACGTTTATTGGGAAGCTTCCAAGAAATTAATATGCTTTACTCAACCATGCTTCAAGGGAGTGGTCTATGTTTGTGAGATTTCTTTAATACTTGTGGATAATTATCCTTCAAAGGAGTAGTCTACCTTATATTGAGTAATTTTGATATGTTTTGTTAGTTATCCTTTAAGGGAGTAGTCTATGAATGATTTTTTTAATTAATATTTTAATTTTGATATTGATTTGTGTTTTTGATGGCATAGAGTTGCTTATATAGGCTAAGAGACTCACCTTTATGAAGGCAAAACTAAAACACAAAAAGGTTGATGGTATATAAAAGATGTTTAAGGAAAAACAACCATGGGAATACATCCTATAAAAGGGGTTGAAAGTACCATGAAAATCATGCCATGGGTAGAACCGTGATACTCATGTTCAAGATTAGTCTATGATTGTGACAGATAATCACACGATTTAGTGTTAATCAGTTTTCCTTAAAATAAGGGGATGGATGTGAATGAAAACAAGGGATGAGCTTAAGTTACACAAAAAGTGAGTTTGATCCTATTTACCAAAATAAAGGATGTAAATTCAAAGCATTGAAGGGCTCAAGTTTTGGTTTCCCTTCAAGAGAAGACAATTGATAAGCTCTTAATCTAAACTTGTGGGTTATGATATAAGGTCTAAGCCAATTAAAAGTAAACTTTCCCTACTTAATTTTATCCATATTTGTGACATGTTGATTTTCCTTTAAGATAAGGTCTCTAATGTTTAATTCTCACACTTTAAGTTATTTGTTATAAGCATACATGATTAAATCTTGATAGACATGGAGATGATTAAGTGTGGCCAAATGATGTTCATCAAGTAGGTCAATTTAGCCTAAATTTTCTTGATGATAATCAATCTCAAAAATGAGATCTTGCAATGATATGCAAGGAGAGGTAATTTTGACCTTGAGAGGTAAGATAGCCTCTACTCCAAAAATAATAGAGAAAGGGGTAGCACCTATATGGGTTTAAATGTTAATATGATATACCTATAAGGTGAATGGGTTGTGCAAATGCCAATCCCAACCAGAGACATTAACAATTTTATTTAGCATGTTGTTAAGAGTTTTTTTAATAGGGTTTCACCTATCCATTAGCTTGTGGTTGATAAGGCAAGAAGAAACATAACTTAATATTGAACACATCATAAAGACATTAAACTTGTTTATTTTTGAAATGTTTGTCATCATCAGAGATAATTTAATAAGGAACACTAAATGATAGATAATGTGATGGTTAATAAAATTGATGATCTATTCAACTTTGGTTGAGATGAGATGAATAACCTTTACCCATTTTTTGAAATATTCCATTACAGTGATGATAGAATGATGTCACTATGAAGAATGGGGGTTAATCTTTCCTATAAGATCTAGACCCTATTATGAGAAGGGAAAGAAATATTTGGATACTTGAAGACTATGGCTAGGTGTGTGATGTAAGTTGGCATGTTGTTGACATTTAACACATTTATTTACATAATAAAATTAATATTGGTTAAGGGTGGGCCAATAATAGTTAAGGTAAAGGATATGTTTAGTGATGGCTAGGCCACTAAAGTGTCCCCCATAAATCCCATCATGAATTTGTCTTATAGTATGAGAGGATTCATGACTACATAGGCAATAGAAGAGGAGACCATCAAAGTCACATTTATAAAGAATTCCCCCTAGTATATTATAATGTGAGGTGCTCTAGATAAACTCTCTTTGAGCATTCCGAGAAAATTTGGAAGGGATGATGGCAAGGTTGAGATAGTTAAAGGTCTATTAATACCAAAAGTAAAGTTAGGTATCCCCCACATAATAGGTTTGGGTAAGTTGATGGATAATGATAGATAACTTAGAGTCAAAGGGTAGAAATGCGAACAAGAAAAAATATCATATTTGAAAACTTATTCATAGATCATAGATTGGTTTGGATATGATAGTGTTCAAATGATGTTAAGAGTATATCAGTTATTTATTTGTACTATTGAAAAAAAATCATTATTACATTGAAAAGAGCCACTGATTTGATTGACCACAAGTTGAAAGTCACTAAAAATGTTGATCATTTTGACTTCAAGGCTAATGTTGTTTTTAAACCTATCACTAGGGCTTCGTACTCAGCCATATTATTAGTGCATTCAAAATCTAGCTTGAAAGATAAAGTGAGAGGTTCACCATGAAGTGGGATAAGGATGATTTTAGATCCCCCACCATGTTGACACTTTTATCCATTAGAGAACATGGCCACTTGATAGGTGAAGTCTACTTGAGAGAGGGATGTGATGGACTCATTTAGAAATTTGAGAGGAAGAGGTTGATTATCTACTAATGGTGCTTTAGCCAATTAGGAAAAAATGGCATGCCCTTTAATATAGTTCTAATAAAGGAACCCAAGTTCAAAGTCACTTAAAATCTTGAGCCACTTATCCATACACTATTTTTGGTATGGCTTAGAGTGAAATACTTGAGAGGGTCAATGTTGGTTATGACATAGGTCTTATGGTTGAGAAGGTAATGGAAAAATTTAGTGGCCATAAAGAACAAGGTGAGGCAAAACTTCTAAGTATGGGTGTACTAGATCTTGTACTCTATAAGCATATGGCTAATGTATTGATGGATTGTTATTTATGATACTCATCCTGATGAGCCAACATTTACCCTAAGGAGTGGTCAGTGGTAGAAATACAAAGGTAAAAAGTTTGATCTTCCTTGGGAGGAATGAGGATAGGTGGAGACATAAGGTACTATTTAAGTGAATCAAAGGATGTTTGATAGTTATTAATCCACTAAAAAGATACATCCTTAGTAATAAGGTGGTGGAAAGGATGGTATCAATCTAAGAGCTGAGAGATGAATTGATGAATGGATTGGATCTTCCCCTAAAATATATATATTTGATTGAGGTGGGTTATAGGAGGCATGCCATGGATTGATTTTATTTTTCTAGGGTTGACTTAAATTTATTTAAGGGAGATTATAAATATAAGGAGATTTCCTAACAAGACCCCAAAAATACACTTCTTGGGTTTAAGGCATACATGGTAATGGATGAGTCATTCAAAGATAATCTTAAGAATAGCCAAATGATCTTTACAAAATTTGGACTTCCAAAGAACTTCATCAACATAATATTATATGATTTTTTGAATAAGGTCATGGAAGATGTAGGTCATAACGTATTGGTAAGTTGCATCAATGTTATTTAATCTAAAAGGGATGACCCTATAGAATAAAGTTCCCCATGGGGTGATAAAGGTGGTTTTGTGTTGATCTTCTAGGGAAACTAAGATTTGATTATAACATGAGAACCCATCCATAAGAGTGGTTAACTATAATATCAATAAACTATTCAAATCTTGGCAAAGTAAACTCATCCTTTGGGAAATCAAAGTTAAGGTCATGAAAATCCACATAAATGTGAAGTCTCCCTAGAGCATTAGTGATAGGTGAGATGTTTGAGACCCATTAGGGATAATAAATGGGTTGGATGAAATTGATGGATAGGAGTAATTGAAGCTCTTATTTGATAAGAAAGGTTATGTGAGGGTGTAGTCATCAAAGTTTTTGCCTAACTAACATGGTATCATGATTGGTGAATATATTATGTGTAGTGATGGAGGGGTTGATTCCTAGCATTTCACTATAAGGCCAAGAAAATGTTATGTTACAATCTTGTGGAAGGAGGGGAAGCCCAAAAGCTCCTCAAAATTTATTGATTGGATAATTTTGACAATGCACAAGTTATCTAGAGTACCTAAGTTGAAATCCATGTTGTATTCATTCAACATGGTTGAAGTCCCATGTAGAATAAATTTGTGGATAGAGGAATATTTTTCAACTAAATAATCAAGAATGGAATTGTCATCCTAACACCCAATGGTATTAATCATATGAGAGTTGTCTTATACCATCTTAGGATGAGTTAGAGGAATGGTTATGATTTCCCCATCCTTTTGATAAGTTAGGGGTTTGAGGCTGATCATTTTGTTGAAAAAAAAGTTAAGGAGGAATTATGTTAGAATCCTTAGTTATTGATGGTGGAGTATAATGTGAGGATGGGATTTCCTCAGTTGTGATGGTAATGGGAGGTGAGTTGGTTTGGTTTTTAGGTGGTATGAAACTGAGGTCATGTTTTTCATGAGGTTTTTAGGTTTTGATTGGAAGCAACTTGTGTAGCCCATGTTCATACTAACCTAGACTAAATCCCTTCTAAGCACACCTATAAAGAGATTTCTTGGAAAAATTTATTTTATCTATATAAGAGAAAATAGAGGTGAATGGTCAAGGTGAAAAAGAGGTGGAAAAAGTTTCAAGGGGTTTATCAAGTCCCCTATAGATGAAATTGGTTTGACAAGTTGAGGGCCCAAAAGGAGCAATGGCTCCAACATTGGGGTCATAACCAAGTTGTTGGTCAAGATTACCATATGCTTAAGGAGTATGAAAATTTTCTAGTGTCAAAATGTTGTACTCTACTAATGAAATACATTGGAAGGTTGATTCCAAAGGGTCCATTGTGGGGATCTAGGTAGAAGGCATGAATGAACTAGTGGATGCCTCATTAGTAGAAAAAGATGGGGTTTCATACTTTACAGATGAAGGATTATTGGATGGAGTAAGGAGAATGTTATTGGCTCAATATGTCATCTTGAATGATGTCAAAATATAGAGGCCAACTTATATGGTAACAATCCAACCTTTTTGTTTAAATTTTATGCATCATTATAGGGTGGATGGAACATATCCCATGGAGTGAATTCAAGGGTGTCCTAGTAAAATGTTGTATTATAAATCACCTTATAATATTTAGAAGAGATAAAAAATTGTATGGAATCCTAAGTGAATGTGGAGGACAATAGTTCCTAAAGTTTTGGCCATGGTATCATTAAATGATGAAAGCACCGCTAAGGTTTTCAACATAATGTTCTTGGGTAATTCAATTTGATTGTATACATGAGAGGAGATAATGTTGATGGTAGCTCCCCCATAAATCATTACCCTATTGATGCAGGTTTGGTTTATGTACATGGTAATGAAGAGAGGAGGATATGGATCATCTAGATGGATGGAGTTTATTTCAAAATATTTGAAGGTAACAAGGTTGGAAATTTGAAGAGCTCCAAATAAGATTACTAAAGGTTGTGGGTCTTCTAGTTGGACATCTATAGATTGTAAAGCCTATATCATCACCTAGTGGTGATGGGGAAAGGTATTTATTACTTCATACAAAATCATCTTCATTGGTGTTTGGTGAAGCTATTTCAAAAATACTCATTGGATTGACTCAAAAGGGTTGGATTAAAAGGGTCCCAAGATGGACACCTTAAATTTGGTTAAAGGTAAAGGTGTTTGGTATTAGTTAGGTGATTATGTGTTGGAAGAGGGGTAAGTACATGGAATGGACACATTTTCCTTTCCCTTATCCTTTTATTGAGCCTATGATCATGTGACCAGATGGATGGTATGGATTTGGGGAAGGATCAGGCTAGAGGATTACTTTGGTTTTGTTTCACCCTAAGGTGAGAGTTGGTTGATGGCTCTTGAATCTTGGATTAATATTGGGCCCATAAGATGCCCATATATCAATAACTCATCCTCATAATACAATTTATGGATTAATACTTGGAGATATTTATAGTTCTTAGTATCATGCTTAGGTGTTCTATGGTATGAGAATACTAATTTATCATCATACTAAGATATTTTGGGACCATATGGGTCAAATGGTTTGATAGGTGGAATGGTTAAGAAATATTCTTGTAATAACCTTTGCAAGAAGGTTGATTAATACTCAGGAAAAGGTGGTAAAGTTATGGAGGTCTTTAGGTTTGGTAGTTGAGGTGGAAGTCCTTATAAGATTAGGTTTGATGGTAAGAGATTTGGGTGAAGGAGAAACTTTTGTGGATGGTTTTGGTATATATTACATGGGGATGAAAGGTGTTTGGGTAGATGCCTAAGAAGTAGGTAGTTTGGCTATATAAGGTTTGGTGAAAATAAGTGAGGATGAAGGCAAGAGTGATGGTGTAACAAAACTGGTGGTTGGATTTGGGTTTTGTCTAAGATGGTTGGTTTCCTTACTAAGGTATAAGGATAAGGTCCAAAAATAGAATAAAAAGTAGAAAGGGGAGGTAGATTTTGGGTTTGTATAATCTTAGGTGGTTTCACCTTCTTTGTTGGCTTGGTTTGGGGTTTCTTTGATAGGTTTGGTGAATTTAATTCCAATTTCAATGAGGGGTGAGTAAGGTTCTAAATAGGGAATATAGAAAGGTTCTTAGTGGGCTTCGTTGAAATGGTAGAAGGTGACTTGGTTACTTTAGGTGGAGTTGGTTTATATGGTATAATTAAGGTATGATTAGTAGAGGTTTTTATTGGTTTGTTTATGATGATAGTCGGTTTGATAGTATAAATAGAGGGTTGGGATGACAGTCGTATGGTTAGAGGCTCTTGCTTGGTTGGGTAAGGAATCCTGAGATGGTGTTAAAATTTGGCATGATCTGCATTAGGTTAGGATAAGTACTCTAAGTTTTGAACCAATCTAGAGAAGGTCTTATATATGTGTTTGATCCCTTAGATATTGATGTCAAAGGTCAAACCTATGGGTGGAGAGAGAGAAGTGGTTACCACATCCTTTTCCTCAATCAAATTCTCCAAGGTTTGGGAAGATGAGTCTCCTATGGGGGAGGTAGTTAGAGTGATCTCTTCCATAGGAATGCTTTCAAAAAGAAGAGTGGATCATTGTATGATAGAGGAGAATGATACGGTGATAATGGCTATTTATTTTGGTATGTATTCTAAAATAAAGGTTGGTTGGCTCAAATACCTCAATAAGTGGAGAAAGGGGAGTGGTTATTTCCTTGGTCTTGTTTTCCCAAGGAATGGAGAATAACTCCACTACCTCAATAAGTGGATGGGAAGGAAAGGTGGTTTCATTAATGGTTTCCTTAAAAATGATTTAATTAAGAACCATGTTAATGGTATGGACCTCATGGTTGTGAGAGGATTCCAATTTATTGTTTTCATTATTTGTAAAAGGAGCATGGTTGGGAAATGGTTGGCTAAATAGGTCAAGTGATTGATTTGGGGGTGAATTGGGATTATCCTACACAAGTTCCCATTTATCGATGATATTTTGGACAATGTCATTGAAGGTATTACACCTACTAAATCCATGTCTAATGACATGGTGTAAGGCACAAAATTCATTCTCCTTATACTAAACAAGTACAAGATGAGATAAATAAAATTTTTGTGGAGGTTTTATTAGTTGGAATTGTATGATGTTTGCTTTCAACAACTTTTCCAAGACTGAAGCATATAACTCCCCCAATAGAGTAAATTGATTTTGGTTTTTAAATTTTGGGTTCTTATTGTTATAATTAGAGGAAGTAAAAAAGTTGGGTTGGTTAATAATGGGTGGAGGGGTGATTTTAAGGATAACCGCATTAGTGGTTCCTTTATTTTTGGAGCTAGTGTTGGTTTGATTATTAGGTATGGAGGAGGGAGTATCATTTACTTTGAAGGATGAGTTATTTTTTCTCAATTTCAACTACCCCTCATCAATGGCTCTATTCTCTAACTTTTGTTCCATGGTGAAAGACTCATCAAAAGTCTAAAAAGTTTTAACCTATAAAGTGGGGGAAATGTGTTCAACACAAGTTTGAGAAAAGAGTTCAATCAGCTCAGGTTGGGGTAAAGAGAAAGATAATTTATTTATCAATATTTTCCAATGAGATATGAAGTCAACTATGGACTTGACATAAAATTGATTAATGGGGTAGAGATCAGTGATGGAGAATTTCTTAGAGATGTTTATGGAAAAGTGATCTATGAAATTCTAAGCTAGTTGGGCAAAAGAAAAGAGGGACTGATTTGTGATAACACTATACTAATCTAGTGCTAGACCTGATATAGACATAAAAAAGGTATGGAAAAGGAGAGCATCATCATAGGTGATCAAATAACAAGAATTAATAAATGATCTTAGATGTTTTTGAGGGTCTTCCTTGCTCTAAAATTTTGAAAAATTTGGAAGTTCTTATTTAGGAGGATAAGGTCAAAAGGGGATAGATGGATGAATTGGTTCATTATAGATTTGGTCATAAGATAAGAGGATATGGGAACCAAAAATAGATGACTCCATAGTGGTCATTTTATCCATTAACATTTTGACAAGGTTTGTTTGTGGTTGTACACCCTCGTAGTTGTAGGGTGAATTATGTTGGGTTTGGGTAGGCGTAATATATGGATAGTTGGTGGATAGTTGAGAAGCTACCACATATTGGTATATGGACATGGGTGGTTGAGATGATGCCATATATGAATATGTGGAGATTGGTGGTTGGGTGGTAGGTAGAGGTATATACCCTTGTAGGTTAAGTACATATATTGGGTTTTGTTTAATGGGAATTTGTTGGGTATCAATGTAGGTTAGGTTAGAGGTATGGTTGGGTCGGTGATTGAGGATAGGTGGTAATTTTGGTACTAATGGGTGGACGGGTGGAAGGCATGGGAACCACCAAGATATAGAATGGAGAGGAGGTATGTAGGTTAGAATTAAGAGGAATGGTGGTGACATTAGTAGGAGGTACTCCCATGGTAAGCAGAGTACCAATTCCCAAAAGAAGGGTTATTAGTTGGGGTGGAAGGTGTTTCGATATTAGTTTTTTGGGTGGGTTGGTTTTTTATGGTGGTATAAATGGTATTATAAATATAATAGGATGCTTGGATGACCAATGGTTGGGTGGAAATGGTGTCAAAAGAAGTGTTACTCATAAGGTGGGATGTCATGACATAAGGTGGGTTAACAAGTAGAAGTGAAGTAGGGGTATAGTGAGATATGGTGTTAAGGTAATATTGGAGGGATATAAGGTTATATCCATAAAGGAGGTGAAATATAAATCACCTTGGGAACCTATTTAATGGATTTTAGGACTTATAAAAGGATGGGTATAACTCTTTGCATCTAATAAGATGTATTCCATGGATGGGGGAGAATATGAAGATGGATGATTAGGAGGTGGTTCCTAATTTTCTTGGTTTCTTATGTGTTGCCTAGTTAAAACCATGCAAATAAGGAAAAAATGAAGATACAAGATATCTCACAACTCAAACAAAGAGAAGACAAGAAAAAGTCAAGGAAATGAAAACACACACTAAAGCATGTTAAATCCTAAGGTTATTTTTAGTCTCTCTTGTAGCTTATGCCTTAAGATTTAAAAATCAAGTGACTCAACTTGGCTTGTAGAGTGAGTACTATAAGAAGATATATAAGGATGATTTTAGGTAGTTAAAGGCTCTCAATATATGTAGTATAACTTGTTACATGTCTTGATATTGGGGCTTACCCCCTCATTTCAAATAGTGTAGTGATAAGGGTGTCTAGTGTTTAACCAAAATATAATAATTTGCTAGAGATTATACTCAACCAATGTACTGAGTTGGTTCTCCCCTTGGTAGTGAAATCCAAGTAATATGGTTGAGAAAGCTGACCACTAGGTGATAAAATCCTAGTCAAGCCTTATGTCAATGTTTTTATGCTTGATTAGGTGTAAGTGGTTTGGAATTATGTGTGTGATGAAAGTGAATCTATGATCAATTCACTTGATTAATTAATCTATGCGAGCTAAAATAAGCAAGAAAACAATGTATGTAGTCAATTTTAAGCCCAAAATTAAATTTTGATTTCATTGTATGAGCATAAGATAAGCAGAAGAAGAAACACCTAGATGTAACTAAGAACCCAAAAATAGACTTAACAGTCCTACTAGGTGTACCATTATGTTTCACATAAATTTTGTATTATTTATTTAAAATAAAGTTATAGAACTTGAAAGAAGGGTGAGGTTAGTAGAACCTATATTTGGTTTTGCACTTTGTGATCTAGACGATTGTAGATATTTCTCTTTGTTTGGGGAGGAATGACCTATAGATAAGAAAACACATAAGAAATGATTTATTAGTTAGATATTACAGTGGATTACCTAGAAATCTATGTTTAATAAGCACAAGATTCCTTGGAGGCTATCAATCCACACTTTTAAATAATCAAGTTTTGGAAATGAAAGATAAATTACTTGCATAAATAATAAAAGATACTAAAATCAAATACAAGAAGTGATTAAAAAGAGAATAATTTGAATAATTATAGTAATAAATGACTATTTATTAATGTTAAGTGAATTTTATTTGGTTCAAAAAATGGGGTGATGTTCTTTTATCAAGCAAGAAATTAGAAAGTGGGATTTGGCTAGGGTCTGATAGGCAGAATTGACTTGTTATTGGAATTGACACACAATGACCATCAACAATTGGGTGAACCATTAGTAGTTAGGTAACCATCAGTAATTAGGTGACTATCAATAGTTGTGGGAACACCATTGGTGGTTAAGTGACCATTGATGGTTACTATAAAATTTGGCTTAGGTAAGAGGAGGTCTGGTTAAGAAGGTGACTAAGTGATTCTAGGAGGTGGGTTCAAGATGGATTCTAATTTTGAGATAAAGGAGAATATTCAAGGATGTTTGGTTCATATATTTGGTTTGGAGAGAAACAAAATAACTCATTACTAAAAATAGATACTTATTTTTGTTGTTTCTGATCTAAATAATGTTGAGGTGTGTGGTTAAAAACTCATTGTGTAGCTTGGAGAAATTCTGGTAGAGTGTTGGTATCTTGGATGTGATTTATGAATTGTAGTTCTTGTGCTCTCTATCATTATCATTGGAAGATTTCCTAGATTTTTTGGAAGAATGCTTGTAAAATAATTTTTGATACAAGAAGCTCTGATAATTGTTGATTGTCCTTGATGATTATTGGTAGTTATCCCCTCTTCACCTCCTCCTCTCTTTTTATAGAAGGAAGGGAGAGTTGAAATAATAATTTTAAACAAGGTGTTTAATAAGTCATCTAATTTTAGTATTAACATGCATAATTATGTGAGTGGCTAAAAATATAAAATCAATGTGGAGTTGAAATGGAGTTAGCCTTTAAGGTAGTTAAAGGCTATCCATCAATTGTTAGTTCTAACTATCAACGGTTAGGGGTCAACCATCAATGATCGATAGGATAAGATTAAAATATTCAAAGTTAGTCATTTTGACTTAGGTTTATGGGTTACTAGTCGAGAAGTGGTCTCTAATGGATATTGAGATGGTCTAAGGGTTAGTGTGACATATAGAACTATAATGCACCAATTTTTAGTGTCTATAGAATCCATTAACCTAACTATCCATATTAGACCATATTCGTTGCAATGGAATGTTCCAAATATATGAAGTTTAAAAATAAGGAAGATCTTTGACAACATATTTAAGTGTTCAAACATGATTATTATCTTATAGATCATGATGATGCTCTTATCCTTGAGACCTTTCCCATATCACTAGCTTGACCAAATTTAGAATGGTATAGTTTGATTCTTCAATATTTCCTATTCTCTTTTGGGCAACTATCCCAAATATTTTTTGAGCAATTTTTCATCAAAATATCAAGAAAAGTGACCATCACCAACCTCTATGCCATTAGACAATTTGATGGTAAATCTATCATTGATTTCATAACTAGATGGAGGATTCTTATAAACCAACTCACCTTTTCCATTCCTTAACTTTGACTAATTGAATTACTTGCTAGATCATGTGCTAAACATATTTCATCAATTAAATGGGTTCAATCCTTCAAAACTTTTGACGAGGCCTTTTTGATGGCCTGTAAACTACAAATTTGAGCTTTAGAATAAGGGAAAGTAAATTTAAATAATAAAAACTTCAAACCTAATCCCTATAAATGAATTAATAATAAAAAACCAAAGGCACTAATAATGTTGTGGTCTTAAAATCAACACACATTTAAAAAAATACAATTTAAACCATCTACCTCTCAAGCATAATCCCAAAAACCATTAACACATATTCTTCCATGATAATACACACCCCTAAGAGAGTATTACACTTATATCTTAGACAAGATCTTAAAATATTATATCATCAAACTTCCTTTGGCTAGACCTCTTTATTAATCTCTCCCTAAGCTTGGCTAGTTCAAGGAAAATGTCTTTTACAATTACCACCATGCAATAAGTCATGACGTAAATAGTGTCACTATTTCAAGGTTTTACTAGAAAACCTTATTGATCAAGGAGAGTTATAATTAGTTAACCCTAAATCTTCCCTTAGTAAATATATAGACATCTTTAGGAAACCATTCCCTAACCATACTTCTATGTCTAATTTTATATAGGATAATTTTTGGGATCCACCTCAAACCATGGGACCCATGTGATTAGTATGACCTATGATCAAATTATACCTAAAAAGTTTGGCAGTGCTTCTGAAATAACTTCCATGATAACTAAAATACCTAATCTCCTTATAGGATAAGCCTTCAAACCATTTGAATTAAGTGAATTTATCCCCAAGACTCACTCAAGATTTTTAGATTGTTAAGCAAGGGATATACTAAGAGGGGGGGTAAATCAGTATATCATAAATCTTATAAGCATTCCCTTAATAAAATTACACTTTAACATACATTCAAGATATAAAATAAAAATGAAATAATAAACAACACACAAGATACAGAGCGACACCAGATTTAACATAGAAACCCAATGTGGGAGAAACCATAGAGAACAATCTCATGTATGTGAATGAGCACCAACTCAAACTACAATATTATCAAGCACCAACTTGTAGGATCACCAACCCCTTTAATGAGCACCAACATAGTAACTATTTATGATCACTAACCCACAGAAGCACCAACCCCTTTACTGAGCACCAATATAGCAACAATTCATGAGCACCAACCCACAGGAGCACTAACCCCTTTACTGAGCACCAACACAAAAACTATTCATGAGCACTAACCCACAAGAGCACCAACCCCTTATGTATACCACAAAACTATCTCTCAATGTTTCTATCTCAACAAATGATAGTTCATTACAAAATCTCTTTCCTCTCTCACCTTTGCTCTTCTAATCTAGATATAACAAATACAAATCATACTCATCTCTCACACAATACAAATTTATTCTCAAGCCTTTATTTATATCTTTCCAAATGACCTTTGGCCTTGCCCCTTTGTGACCCTTCAATCCTCATGGAAAATGGTGCCAAACATGCATGACCCTTTGTATCCTTGCATTTGAAAAGTCATGTGGTGACCCTTCATAATCAAAAGCATCCTTTCCTCTTTTGTCCTTATCTTAGTGACCTTTCATATTCCTCAAAATGCTCCTTCATGAGAAATTGTACCCTTTCTCTTTTGTCTTCACTTGGTGACTCTTAGAACTCCCCAAGATGACTCTTCATGGGAAAATGCATCCCATTATTCTTTTGTCCTTACCTTGTGACTCTTTGACTTCTCCATGGGCCCTTATTTTGTCTTATATGCAATGAAAAATATATTCATTAATATTGAATAAATATTAACACGCATTAGCCAAGAGATAACTATTAAAAACATCATTAAATGTAATGGGGCCTTTATCACTAATAATTCTAGACCTTTGACATCAAGGATAATATTTCCAACATTGATCTCATTATTTGGGATCCTCTCAAGAAAGCATTATCTAAAATCATTAAAGATAATAAACTAGAAGTAAAGGATGAGAGAGATATCAAGGTATATGTTTGTTTAGACATTCCATAACATAATCATACCATTCTTCATGTCACAATAACACTTTCATATATCATACCCATCCTCTCTAGCTTACTCCCCCTGAGGAGACTCTTATGTTGCCTCAAACAAACCTAAGACTAGCTCCCCTCATAGTTCGCGAAGAGCCAAATCTTAGATAAATTAGGGGGAAGTATATATGTATTAGCAAAAAAACCTTAGGGAATAATGAGTAAAATCCTTAAAACATCCTCGCATAATGATTTAACTCCCTAAAGAAGATATCCCTACTACCCCTGTTCAAATTCAAAAAGGGAATGCACCTATGCCACTTATTCTAACTAAAGAATATATATTGGGACCTCATCCTTCAACAAGACTAAAAGACACCATTATAACATCCTCTTCTAAATATCATGTACCATTACAAAGGGAAGTTCCCACTGTGATAATGATAATACATAACCCTTTAAGTCCCTACTCTCCATAAGACATAGGTATAAAATTTTATCCTAATCATTAAGTACCCACTATAGGGAATAGTCAAACAAACAAGGATCAAGGATTGAAATCAAATGCAAATTCCATACCAATGCCTCAAAAGATTGAAAAACCTAGTCAAGATTCATTGAAGGGGTCTTACTCTAATATCCTTGATCAACTTATTCAAACCTCCCTTATCACTCTACCACCCATAAAACCTGTTAACCCCCTTATTCATAGACTAGTGTGGCATTAAGAAAATAATAAATGCACATATCATCAAATATCAAGACATGATACTAAAATCTATAATGTGTTAAAAGTTGTGGTCTATAACTTATTAGAAGAAGATTATAGTTTTAATGGAATGATTTGATCATGATTGTCCATGTAGTCAAACTACTAGGTTTATATCCTAACCTTAGGAGCTAGTATATTACCAATAGTATTAGAATGAACTTAAAAGTAAGATAAAATCTCTAATAAAATTTCAATATCAACCCCTCCTAAACCCTCTAGATTTAGATGAGTCTAAAAACATGACAAATATGAATTTGTTTCAGATAGACATGATTCACATAGCTACAAGATCCCAAATGTAGGGTCACAAGACCTAAAATCATGATAAATCCAATGTGAATATTACAAAATCTCCTTCTCCTACCACAAATAGTCCTACAACACTTGCCCCAAAACATAAATTTTTTATTTTATGAAAAACACAAAATACTAATGATTTAGAATTAATACAAATATACATCTTAAAGTAGATTCATTAACTCTTAGTCAAGATATCTTTATATGAATTTGTAAAAAACTCTCCACAACATCATGAGGCTATGATATAAGATTTTAAATCTACTGAGATACAATCTGATGAACCTCAACCTCTATCAAATTTTAGAGCATCGCTTTAAAAGACATCATCCATAAAATTCCATGATTCTGAAATATCACCATTATAGCCTAATGACCAAGATTATTATGGAATAAATTAATAAAACCCAAATAAATTAGTAATCATTGATAATATATTAAGCATAAATATTATCTCCTCTCATGTATTTAAGAAACTACAGTTACCTAAAACTATTTTAGCCCAATCTCTATCCATTTTATGAGCATTTAATGATATAGTAGCCCCTACATTAGGAATGATTTCCATTCCCATCCAAGTATGTGTATGTACTCTTCTTGAGATATTTTACATAATATAAGGGGATTTTAAATACAATATCCTATTAGGACATCCTTGAATACATGTTATGTGTTCCATCCCCTCCACCTTACACTAACGTATTAAATTCAAGAATGAGGGTAAGATCCATAATGTCCTGACTGATCCCCATTTATTTAAAACTTAAACCCTTACCTTTAAACTAAATGATGTCTTATTATCATTACAAATAACAATCACATCATTGTCTAATGAAGTTTCATCTAGTATGACAACCCTTGCATCAAAATTATTGGTAAAGATTCCATTGATTCTATGTTTCAGTAACTATCGATTGGAGAGTATCAATTACTTATGCTCAACACTCTCCCTACTCCCTAAGAATATGGGTGTCTAGATAAACATCATATGTATTATCCTAATCTATGAGATATCATTCCCTTTATTTCACCTTTCCTCTACACTCATTTGATATATAGTGGGATCGATCATCCTTATTTAGGTCTTGCTAAAAAAACCCATGCCAAACCATTCACCTAAAACTTTTCATTCATAGATAAACCCCACATTGTAAAAATATATCTACAATGGTGTGTTTGGAAGGGTTTTGGCATAGGACATTATGAACAAGGGCCATATAATGTCACATTAGGATATTTTAATAAACCCCACAAAAAGCATGGCCTCAATTTTAACAAAATACCCAAAACTACCCTAGAAGCTACTCTTATGTCTATTCTTAAACAACACACATCATCCTCACCACCCAACACCCCTTTTATGATAAATTAAATTATATCCATTACTCCAAAAAAAATTAGTTAATAGCATCATTATATAACCTTTCCTCTATGATCACAATGGGGAGGTCAAAACCATTCCTCTTTCCTACCTAAACATTATAGGGAAGGATTTTCCCACCATCCTTATTCTTTAACGACAAGACAATGAGTTCATATTAACTCATTTATGCATGAAGAAATCCCATCTACATAATTCTCTTCTATTTGAAACTTCTAGTCTATTAAATGAGGTTGTTATCAACATTAACATAGGATCTCATGAGACTCTGTGAATTGTTAAAGTTAGCAAATATTTAAATCCTCATGAGCACCAAGATTTCACTACATATTGTATAGATCATAGTGAATCATTCACTTAGTCCTATAGTGACGTGCCTAGTATCGAACCTGCTACTATCATCCATAACATTGTCACATTCTTTGATGTGCAGCTTATAAAGCAAAAACTTCAAAAGATGCACCCTCACATTACACTCTTAGTTAAGAAAGAATTACAACATATCTTATCCATAAACTTTATCCAGTATATTGATTACCCTCAATGGGTATCTAATATCATCCTTATCCCAAAACCCATAAGAGGAATACACCTTTATACTAAGTTTGATGAACTTAATCTCACTTTCCCTAAGGATGATTTACCTCTCCCTAATATTTAACAATTAGTGGACATAATAGTTGGTCATGAAATGTTGTCAATTATGGATGGTTTCTATGGATACAATTAGATCCTTATAACACCAAAAGATCAACATAAGACTTCAATTATTACTCCCTAGGGGAGGTTATGATATTGGGTTATTCCTTTTAGATTAAATAATTCTGAAGACACCTATGAAAGGATTATGACTTATATCTTCCATGATATAATCCATAAAATCATTGAACATTATGTGGATGATCTCCTCAGTAAATCAAAATTATGAAAATACCATCTTGTTGATGTGAATTTTATGTACACCAGCTTATAATGAAGTAGCTTCTAACATTTTAGGTTCTTAATGGATGTGAACACCACTCTAAGGCATGAGTTATAGGAATGTGGTTTTAACAACTAGATGATGGAATAACAAGTAAGACATGCATGTTATTAACAAGGATTATGAATGAAGGGGTGGTCTCTAAAAATAAAGTAAAATATAAATGAGTTGGTGGATATATGGTTGCTAATATATAATGGGCACATCTAAAAATAAACTCAAAAATGTAGGGAAGTATAGAGAAGGAAAGATACTCTTATGGCTTCAGGAATCACCTCTCAAGCTAGTTTCTAAGTATAAAAGTGCTTTCATAACTAATTTTTTTTGCTAGAAACTATTTCACACATACAATAACATATGGTCAATCATTATAGGATAATTTTGATATAAGAAACTCAAAGGCCTCAATCAAAGGTTGTTCCCTTTCGAGCATCTACTACACACCCTTACTTAGGATATTATGACTTAGACCAGTGAGGTATATAAGATAGTTTTTTCACATACACAAAAAGATATGTTAATGAAAACACCTCTACACACTCATAAATATTAATCTATCAATTTTTTTATCTATAACCAATATAGTTTCTAGCATTCAATAACTATTGCACATCTAAAACTAGCATATCAATCATGACAAAAAATAATTCCTCACAAATTTTACACACTAAGAATTATTTAATCATACGGATAAAAGAATATAATCCTAATTACACAAATATTGGAAATAAAATACATAAACATATAAGATGACAATAAAAAATAATTTTTCTCTCGTATATTGAAATTCTCTAACCCTTTGCAATTGTGGGTTACATATGCTTTTATAAACTTGGGGAAGGGCACTTCATCCTCTAAGTACATGAAATTTTTTGTTAAATGGAGTAGTTAGAATAAATATAGTGTCAAAACTATATATATTGAACTTACATTCATCAAGAATTAAATTCAACTTTTACAAAATCATGCAAGGTATGCACGTTTACAAAAATAAATAGGTAACTTTTACAATAAGTTTGAATCATAAGATAACTATAAGTAAAAAAATTATGTTTCTATTTGAATTTACATGCACAAAAAATACCCTTGAATCTAATTATATGTCTACATGGATGTATTGACTTTAGTGGGAGTGGTGACTATAGACGTTAGTGTTTAACTAGATGTAGTCACTTCAGTTTTCTTCTTCTTCACTTCTAACTCAAGAAAATATTTGTGAGATACATCATGTTATTGCCTTATAATATATAAGTTTAAAAGAAAGGGTTTATGTACCCTACCAAAATATCCTAATAACTTTTCATGTTCTATCTTTGTCATCTAAAAGTTAATTTTGAAAATCTCAATTTCAGTCACCTTTTTCTTTGTAAAACTCAATTTTCCTTCAATGTCTTCCAATGGAAACCCTTGTAAACTCTATTTGAAATTATTTGAAGCTTCTTGAATAATTTGATAAAAGTTAATCCTATTTATCAACTTTATTGTAGCATCCTTTGCCTTGGACAAAATCAAGTCATTCAAAATTTGTAAAATGAGTTCTTCATGCTCTTGGTACTTAGGCATCAATGCCCCAGCTACTATCACCGACTCTCTATCTTCAATTTATAATGAACACCAAGTTGAGGAAATTATATTCCTATAATGGTGTCATTATTTTGAGGTGTTTATAGGCCTTACTAATTGTATACAAAATTAATAGCTTTTATTTTCATCTCTTTTCAAAGAATTATATAATCAGTGCATTTGAGCTATGTGAGGGGCTAATTCATCCCACATTAATTATAATGCCTCTAAATAATTATAATATTTATATGTAACATGCTAAACTTTAGTTTTAGTACCTACTAGAATTTGAACTATCTATTATTGTTCCTTTATTTGTTTTAGTTCTTCTTCTAGCTTTTATCTTGCTAATTCTATCCCTTCATGTAATGCTACCATGACATCTTTGTGAGATTCAGACAGGGACTTGAAATCATCATTATATTGGGATTTCCATAATTATTTGTTCTACCTTGTAGACAAGGTATAAACATCCTACCTTTCTTCTAGAACTATTTTCCTACTATATTCATTCTCCAACTTCCTCTTTTTGACCCTTTGAATGCTCCCAGAGGGTTTATCAAATAATTTTTTTATTTATGGGATCTATATAATATTTAAATTTGGCATTTGAGAATCCTTATATCTCAAATAAATTTACCATGGAGGAATCACTATCCATAACCTCCTCCTCAAGATGTTCTACTGATTATTGATTTTTGGCTCCCTTGAGGACTATGTCAGGAATGGAGGGCCAAATGATCTTGAACCAATCCACACCACCATATTGGGGGAGTGGGTGGACCATAATGACTTGCTTCACCCTCTTCCCATTACCTGAGGTCATGATAGTTTTCTCTTGGGATAAACTACGGGATGACATGGGAAAAGTGATTTATGTAGTTGGGAAGCGGCCAAGGCTATTTCAACTTTCTTGGTGGCCCTTTTCTTCCTCATGGTATGGATTGTGGTAATGCCAAAGGTAGTATTATTATTATAGGAAATAATGGATGTGGATGGCATTATGGGGAGAGATGTAGTAATTATAGTGGAATAATCCTTCTCTACCTTAGGAGTAAGGAAAGTAATGTGCAAGAGATAAGAAGAGGTCAGTGAATCATCAGGGGTAGAGGTGATAATTTCCACCTTAGGAGTCTTCAAAATAGAACTTATTAGAACTAAATTAAGAATAGATAAACATAAATTAAATATAGAGTTAGGGTCTAAAGGGTGAGCCTTTTTACCTTCTGTGTTATCCATGATTGGTGTTTTTCCTTTATCAGTCATAAGGCTTAGTGTTTTGGCTCTTTCCATCTCCTCTTATTCATCAATTTATTCCTCTTATTCCCACTATTTTTTAGGAAATAAAGGTATGATTTATTATTTATCCTCCCTTATGATCTCTAGTAGGTAATCCCTTAATTTTCTTTTATAACAAATGGTGGTCTTTGTGTCCAAGGAAGAACTGTGTTGAATTGAGGTAGAAGCTTCCTCTATAGCTATCCATAACATTATATATTATTTAAATTTAGGGTAGCTATATTTTTTTATAATGAAGCTATAATTAAATGCTTTATGTCTTCTTCATTAGATGAATTATGATCAATTAGATCCCCTAGAGCTCCCTTAGGATTAGGTTCATTCAAGCCTGGCTCTTTCTTGACAACTTTCAACAAAAGGGAAGTGCTTATGAAGGCTCCCCTTGCACCTCTATTTGTTTTTGGGGTTGGTTATTCCAAAAATTTAAAGTGGTCCATCTTACATCAAGTTACAACCTAGTGTGCATTTACTTCACTAAAATTAAAGGCTCTTATTGAATGATCCTCAAATGATCTTCCTTTAGGCCTATAACTTATGTCCTTTTTAATACTTGAGGATCATATTTTTCATTCAAAAATAGGAAATCATGTTCATAAGGGACATGTTGGTATGGGATACCAAAACCTTGAATATGCCTTTGTATATGACCATGGGGATCCCAATCCGTATGTGAAATAGTGAGCAAGTGATAGTTTTTTATTTTATTACCTACCTCTCCAAAGTGCTTATTCTGTGTGTAACACATTCTTATAATTATCACATGTGACCTGTATTATGTGCTCTTCTTATTTTTAATAAAATCCTCCTAGACAGTTCACCAGAGTTGATAAATAATTTATTATTTTACTAAATTATTTGGTACATATTTAGGGAGGAATAATGGGTGGACCTTATGATTAAAATCATGATTACATATAACTAGGATATAACTTGTAGTCATCCCTATTAACTAGGGCTTTTTATGCTTTCTCCAATTCTAGGTAGTGGAGTCCCATAGATTACCTACCATACTTGAGGATAAATATCCTTAGTAATTTAGACCTTGCTATTTGTGTATGAATAAATATGCATGAATTGATACTAGTTTTAAATGTGATTCTTGACACAATCTGTGGTTAGGATCCAAAGCTCAAAAAGGATGTTATATACCATTCCCATTATGACATATAGAAGATAAGACATCACATAGAAGTTGTTAGATGGAGTGGGTCTCTTTATCTTGTACAAGACCTATTCTCTTAGGTAGAAGATGATAATTTCACCTAGGGAGAAATTTTCATCACTATTCATCATCAAATTTAGTAATGGTAGCCAATTCAAATTAATAAAATAGATGTTAGGCATGCCATACATCCTATTTAGTAGCACCATCCCAATCAGCATTCCCATTCTAAATTTGTTAATAGGGGTGGGATTTTTTCCTTTATAGGTCATTATTTTACTAGGGACAAGCTAAGAGATCAGTACTTTTTCCATTTAATTTTGTTGGCTCCATGAAACGACCCTATATATGTCAAAAATTGCATCCAAAACTAGTAGTGATAAAAAACCTTTGAAAGTCATCTCCAATGATGTAGGCCACAACTATCTAGTTATCCATATGGTGTAAAAATGCATCTTATGTAATTTTCCTAGAAAATAATAAATATCATAGAATGTCGATGTATGGAATCATCTCGAGCTTTCCCATTTCCAAGTGTAGTGCTTATCTCTTGAGGGAGAACAAGTCTATGAAAAATTGAAGTTCTGTGGCAAATAGATTTCCTCCCAATGAAAACACATCAAGAGAATCCATAACATCCCCTAATTTAGAAAAGTTTCCATACCTATTATGAAATATGGTTGTATCATATACTATTTCTATAAACTTGGTTGAACCCTTAATGGAGAATGATAATGGTGAAAGTGTTCCTCTAAAAATTTTATACGATGATGCCATTGTAATTATGTGTAGTGCTCAAAGTCTATTTATGTACTATATGAAAAAATCCTCTCTACTAGTCACTTGTTTAATTTCAATAGATTCATAGTTATCTAGGGATTTTGTTTGTAGGATAGTAGTCAAGTTTTAATTCATTTATGAGTAATGAATATGCACATCATATATATAGTCTTTTAGCATTCAATTTCAATTTGTGCATTATAAATGTCCAACATTCATATATTTATTTTTCTTGCACAATTCAAATCTCATTAGTTTAGTTGGTGGGTATCCTTGGTAATTATTGGGAACTATTTTTGCTTTATTTACTAATTATAGTGGGATTTTGACAGTTGGGAGTTGGTTTTCATGTTGGGACTAGGACAAAAAAATGTTTGAGCTTAAAGTTAGATACAAAATATCTGATAAAAGACAAGTCATTCAGAATAAATGTTTGAACAAAAGCTTTGAGAAAAAATATTAAATTACATAAATTTGATGATGACTATTTTAGAAAAAATTTCTAATTAATAATCCCAAACACAATCTCTGATAAAAATATCTAAACAAAAAACCCAATATAAAATGTTTGAAAAAATACAAGTCATTCAGAACAATTATTTAGAATTTTTATCTGATATAAAAATATTAATGAATAATCCAACAAATAAGACCCGAACATAAGTTATGAATAATAAAATTCCTAAATATAAGTCTTAATCAAAATGTATAAACATCAAATCCTTAATAATTTCTTTGAATAAAACTAAGTCCTAGAAAATGTGCATAGTTCAAAAATCTCCCAAAAGGCATTAATAAAGTTAGTCTATAAAATGTATAATACCATGCTTTGTTCTTCTAAGTGTAAGTTCTAATGAGAAATGTAATTAGAACTTGAATTGACACGTAGAATAAAGGATTAACAAACAAGGACAAAATCCAAAAAAGGTGGGTCCCCTTTTATTAATGAAGAAAAGGGGTATGTTGGGTACAACACATCTGTCGGTGCTTAAAATAATCTTCACTTGCATAATCCAATTTTGTGTCCATCTCAATTCTAAGGAAAGCATTTTTTGAGGTTTTATGTGTAATATTTTAGTTATTATCATCTCTATTTGATGTATATAATTCAACCCTACTAAGATCAAATCCATTATATAAATTCCACCCCTTTCTAATCTTAAGTAAATCCATAGTTTAAAAATAAAATTATAGTCCATTCATCATTTTATCTCCCAATTATTAGATTGATGTCAACCATTCCATCACCTCCTAAAGAAGGATACCCACTTAAATTAAGACTTTTTATATTAGGAAGCATTAAATTCCCTTAAAATCTACCGTCTCTCACAACTAGTTCTCATTCCTCCCAAGGAAGGGAAACCTCTCTTCTTGTATATTTCAGCTATGAACCATGCCTTAGGATCCATGATTTCCCATAAAGAGAAAGTATTTTATTATATAATTTTCACACTTTTTTAATATGAGGCATGATATATGGACACAAAAAAGTTATCCCTAGCTCTTGTCTTTATGGATTATAAGCTTCACCACTATCTCCTCAATCACAAAACCTATGTGATCACAAATATTGATCCCCTAAAATTTATGCATTAAAAGACTTATAAAAATCAAAAAATGGCCAAATGTCTCATGATTTAGGTAGAATTTGATATCAAATTTATCCACCAAAAATTATTTAAAGTTCATATCATCATTGATTATCTGGCTGAGGCACCTCTTATTGCTAGTAAACCAATTAATTATGAATTCCAAAATGAATCCATAGCTTCAATGTCTCAATTAGATCCACAATATCAAATGACACTATTCTTTGATGGATCTAAGTGTGATCATGGTGGGGGGGATGGAATTATCCTAATCCATCTAAAGGGAATAACTCTACCTTTATCTTTTAATATTGATTTTGACTATACCAATAATATGACAAAGTATGAGGTTTTGATTATAGGTCTCCAAATCACTTTAGCTTTAGGTATTAGAAAACTTAATATCTATGGTAATTCCCATCTTGTGTTCAATTATATTAAGGGTATATATAGATGTAAAAATGATACCCTTCATAAGTATAAGACCTTGACTGACTAGTTACTAGATACTTTTGAGCATTATGTTATCTAGGCTAGTCCTCAGTCAACCAAAAAGTTTGTGGATACCATGGATTATTTGGGCTCATTTATCCCATCTTCATCTCATGAGTCTAAGTTATTTGTCCTATTCCACAATTTTAATAAACATTATTTTACCAAAACTAATCTTCCTTCCATCCATAGTGTAGCGGAAAGTCCATTTGATTTTTGGTGCACATAGATATTTGATTATTTACTGAGGGGGGTTATTCCCCGAGATTTATCCAAAAATGGAAAATGAGATTTTCATAATTGCATCACACATTTTTTAATACTAGGGTATTTTATTTATAATCATGGTTTTGATGGTATCCTTATTTATTATCTTCAAAATCATGAAGCTACCCTCACTATTAAATAAGCTCATGACAGGTCATGTGGTGGACATTTTAGTGTCCACACTATTTCTCAGAGAGTCTTACAATTAGGTTATTATTGGCCCATGTTAAATAAATATTGTTGTAAGTACATTAATAAATTCATAAAGTGAAAAAACATACCAACCTATCACATGTCCCTAATCATGAATTAGAGGTACCATGTGACTTTTCACCTCTTTCCTAGTGGGTACTCGATATTATAGGTCAAATTAATCATAAATATTTCCAAATCCATGGATTTATCATTACCACCATTGAATATTTCACTAAGGATGTGGAGGTTATTCCTCTTATCTCAACTATAGTAGACAAAATTATGGATTTTATTAATCAAAATATTATTTATCACTTTAGTGTTCCTCATAAGATCATCATAGATAATAGAAAATATTTTAAAATTAAAAAGTTTCAAGAGATTTGTGACTCTTTTAACATTAAGCTAAGATTATCCTCACCTTACTATCCTCAAGATAATAGACAAGTTGAGGCATCCAATAAAACTCATGCTAAAATCCTAACTAAAGTCATTAATGAAGCTAGAAATAATTAGCATCTTCAAGTTCCCATTGCTCTATGGGCTTATCAAACTAGTATTTGAACCACTATGGGTGTTACTCCTTTCTCTCTAGTTTATGGTACCTAAGTTGTAACTCCACTTGAGGTTCATATTCTTTCCCTTTTCATCTCACTTAAAGATATCATTTTTTAGGATGAATTTTGTTAGGAATAATTAGCCTAGCTTGAGCACTTGGACAAGCATCAATTGGCTCCCCTTATCCATCTCCATGTATATTATAAATAAATAAATCATGCCTATATTAAACATTTAAAATCATGTGGATTTAATGTTGGCTACTTTGTCTTAAAAGATAATCAACATGTCACTGATATGAAAAAGAGAAAATGAGGAAAATTTTCTCCAAATTAGCTTAGACCATATATTATCACCCATAAATATATGTTGGGGGCATATCATTTGGCCTCTCTTGATGGAAAAATCGAATGAGAACCTATTCAAGCAATGCATTTACATCTTTTCCACTATTAATAAGTCTTAATCACCTTGATCAACCTTATTTATTTTCTTTTGGTTTAATTAGATAAAACCCATATTCCTTTCATTCTTATACCAAATAATGATATATATAGACATATGGTTATCTATCAACATTTTTTATTACAACCTTAAATATGAATACCTTGTATCTATTCATATCATGCTCTAATTGGTAAATCTCTACCCATAATGGAAAGGATCCCCAAATCATTATTTTTTGAAAATCCTCTGTATCACATCAATAATTAACTTTGAGAATAAGAATATCATCCTATAGAACAAAGCTTTGGAAATTATTCTAGGTTACCTTAGGCCAATCCATAATAAAATAATAAATCTAGGATCAAAAACCAAGTAAAGAAAAATATTTATCAAAAATAGGAAAAAAATAATACATTAATCCCTTGAAGATAGATGTAATATATATATATATATATATACATACATACATACATACATACATACATATATATATATATATATATATATATATATATATATATATATACATACATACATACATACATACATACATATATATGTATGTATGTATGTATGTATATATATATATATATATATATATATATATATATATATATATATATATATATATATATATATCAAAAGTGTAGACTTATCCTTCAAAGTATAGCTCCTTCAAAAAGCATCTCTCAAAATAAAGACCGCTCCCTCAAAGGATGGATATCATGCATAACATATCCCAAGAAAAGCTTCTCACATTGATCAGTCTATATATATATATATATATATATATATATATTGGCACAAAAGGATCTGAGGGTCAAACTTAGTTTTGGGTATACAAGGTGAAAGCATCTTCTTCTTAAAAAAAAATCCACTTTTTATCAAAATCCTAAATCAAATCCCTAGAAAATTTAATCTCAAACTAGTAGACCATGAACATGGTTAGCCTAAGGTTGTTAGGGTATTTATTACTAATCAATTAAGGATGCACATTAATCTATAATGAGAGTTTTTATTGGGTTGTATGAACTAGTAATGAGCAATAAAATTGGTATGTATCTTTATCCTAAGTAAATAAAAAAAAATTGATTAATTATATAAAAACAAGATTACCACATATATCTTGATCAAAGTTTAAGAATATCCTAATCTAGTAATCCAAAATCCATAATCTAATCACATCACATAAATATATAATCCATAATCTAATATAATCAATAATCTAATGCACATCCATAGTAACATAATCAATAAAATATTTTAATGTTAATTCATAACATTTAAAATGCATAATATAATCTACTCACAAAAAACTATTATCCATAATCTAATCAAACCCATAATCACATAACATAAAATTTGTAATACATAATCCATAATATAATCAATAATCTAATCCACATCCATAGTAACATAATCATGATCCATCAACATTTTAATGTAAATCCATGACATTTAAAAACCATAATGAATATATCACATCATCTGATTAGCTAAATCCATAATCACATTATCTAAACACAAATCATCCTAAAATTAACTCCATGATCCACAACATTTCAAATCCATAATCTAGTAAACTCCATAGAAAACAAAATATAAACATAAAAACTCATAATAAAAATTGTGTGTGTGTGTGTGTGTGTGTGTGTGTGTGTGTGTTGTGTGTGTGTGTGTGTGTGTGTGTGTGTGTGTGTGTGTGTGTGTGTGTGTGTGTGTGTGTGTGTGTGTGTGTGTGTGTGTGTGTGTGTGTGTGTGTGTGTGTGTGTGTGTGTGTGTGTGTGTGTGTGTGTGTGTGTGTGTGTGTGTGTGTGTGTATGTTCAAGTGTACATCATGAATCTCAATATATAAAGTGTGTGGATCTCTAGTGAGTACATTAGATACAAAAATGAGCTACTCTACAAAGTAGAGACAACTCAAATGGATAATCTAAATACCTCCACCACCACCTCCACTCCCATCCCTTCCCCCATCTCCTCTTCTATCTCTCTTATGATCTCTCTTGTGGGATACACTCACTATGCT
The DNA here is from genome assembly GCA_037957365.1 of Torreya grandis. Lineage (NCBI taxonomy): Eukaryota > Viridiplantae > Streptophyta > Pinopsida > Cupressales > Taxaceae > Torreya > Torreya grandis. Next base: position 805,491 of record JARHVA010004779.1, read on the forward strand.
AACTAGATGTATATGCATCCATATGGAGGACCAACCATTTATGGCCAAATGGGTGCAATAATATGTAATCTTTAGATGCAAATCTAATATAATTTTCTCATAGTATCACATCTTGGTGGCTAAATCCTAGTATATATCTAAACTCATGCTACCTACCTTCCATGTGTTTAACTTAGACACCCCTACAACTATCTTCCCTATGGATGCTTTATCCCCTCATTACAATCTATCCCTCTCTGTATAATATTGGGCTCAGGCCTTAACTGCTAGATCATGACTCAGTTATAGGGTGTCATACTCGACTTGTAAGGCATCTAATATGGTTTGAAGACCATGTATCTCCATATTAATGGTAGTGAGTACCCTATACAATGTGGTCACATATCCTTATAATTTAATATATTGGGCTCTTAGTGTATCCTTCTCAATAATAATCCCTATGATATCTATCTCCTCTTATCCTCCCTCTTCTCCCCTCTCTCCCTACTCTCCTATCTACTCCTCCCTTTTCCTTTACATCTCACATCTCCTCATCTACTCCCTCCTATCAAGGTCACACCACCCTCTCCTACCTAGAATCCATCTGCCCTGACCACCATACTAAGAATGTTGGGTTATACCTTGTATCATCTATTGTTGCACCTGATACCTCCTCCTCAACTTCTAGAGGAATATCTATAGTATTTGTCTTTCAAATTCCAATTTTTATATGATCCCATATATACACTCATGGGGACCATGGTATATACTATATAAGATCAAACTATATCTTCACCTCCCAAAATGGAAAAAATCCATGTAGTTTGTCCTCATCCCTATAAGCCACCTCTCCCTTTGAATGTCTACCATCTCTAGCTCTATCCTAGGACATGTAGGAAATATGATGTAAGGATTATAAATGATATCCCCATCTTGTATCCCCTTTAAGACTCCTCTAAAGTATGTTAGGTCCTATGTTTTACTATCTCTATAATCTCATACTAAATATTATTTCCATCAAATGAATGATACACTATAGGTAGTTTCATACCAATGGATCCATGGGGTACCAATGGGTCACACCACCATGATGTGATCATAGGCCCAACACTAAAAAATAATGATCACATATAAACCATATCTCCTCTAGGTCATCCACCCCCTATAGATCCATATATACCTACACTATTAATGTCAAGGCCTAGGAAAATATTGTCCATTACTCTAGCATGTCTGTAACAACACCTATAAGGATCCATAGGAACCTACATCCTCTTGAGATTTGGAGGGCATAACTTGAGATGGGTAACATCATCATCATAAATACTCCCCTCCCCTCTATATATGCCTCATATAATGGCTTGAACATAGATACTCTTATTGTGAAGGTGATGTCTATGACATATAAACCATATAGCCATGTCAATGTTGTTTTGCATCCTCACTCATCCACAAGTACAATCATAGCTCCCTACACTAGAAGTCATACAATAATGTATATATCCTCCTCTATTATGGTCACCTCCCTTGTAAGAAACCAAAATGTCCTAATGGTCACATCCCATCACTCTAATAAGGTAACTGACATTCTCATGTCTTTATGAATGTGAAGATAGAAGCACACTCCTCTTAAACCCATAAACTTCATGTGTGCTTAGTCATCATATTTTAGTTGGTCACACAACTACTCTAATAGAGGTAGTACTTTATCTTGCATCTACATTAATGTTCATGCCTATTACGAGAATCTTCTATAAACCTTATATTTTCTAAACCCAAATTAGTTTAACCATAGACACTCTAACCTAGTTGTTCATTTTTTTTAGCAAATCGATACTGATCATTTTTTATCAGTAACATTTCTATTGAATCGATGATTTTTCCCTAAATCATCATTTATTCACTAGAATTGACATTAATTCCAGGTCATCATACTACCCTAGTACCATACATGTTACCTTAATTAAAAAAGAAAAAAAATAACTAAAGCGCCTACCTCATCTTGAGACCATCACTATTGCCTTTGACCACTGCCACTCACCTCCATTGTACCTCACATCATAATCAGCATCCAAGTTACACTCTTAGCTCACCACACATTGATAAAAAATGAGCTCTAACCATGTAATATTTGATTATATACTCCACTTTAAATTGGAACTAATTTATTTTGGATCAACATTGATTTAGTGGATCATCATCAATTTTATAAACATTGGCATTGATATGACTATTTTCCACTATATTTTTATGCATCTAGTCTTACTCCAAAGCCTTATCTTATTACCTTTCCACACATATCCTATTATTTGTCCTATTAAATTTAAGTTTTTTGGATATGAAAACCATTTTGGTCCCACATATTATGTAAGCCATGCACTTTTTGGGCATCTCCCTCTTGTGGATCTCAAGAGTACATCTGCTATTTAGAATAACTCTTTAATCCCACTTATTTTAAATTGTGGCATTTTATCATGTTATTTGTCTTAAGTAATCTCTTCCTATATTATCTCACACCTTGTCAGTGTAAAATGTATACTTCATGTTATTTATCCACACACTTACATCTCATTTGTTATCTATCCATCTCATCCATTACTCCATATTTAAAACCCATCACCCACTCATCCAACACCAACTCCAAATTTTGTGGGGGATACCTCCTCAAATAAACCTGGGGTAGTGGACCACTCTCAATTTTTATCTCATGACACGTATTAAATACCACTCCATAAAAAGGGGCAAATGTAAAAACTATAATTTCATATGTTCTATATAATTTATTTGGTTTCATAGGGGCATTATTATTATATTATCCTAAATACCCATATCCTAATGTATAACTTATTTACCATTAGATACTCAATAATTTATTTTTAAAAATTACTATTGTACCTCCCTAACCACCTAAATCTAATTACAACCCATGAAATCCTAAACATTTAGCAACCTACCCATGTTTAAACCCATTCCTAACACCCCCAAATTTATAATCCTAGATTACCCACAATTAGAATAAACCAATACAAATGAAACTAATCTCGTACTAAAAATGGTGAATCATTATAGATTCTCCCATGATTAGTGTTGATTCTCCTAATTGATAATGATCAATTTATACCCATCCAACCCTTTGGTTTAGGGATGATGAATTTTAAATATCAAAATACTACTTATATTTTCTTATGAGAATGATAACACCACTCTATCAAAATTCTTTTACACCTAGTCCGCATCCATCATCATAAATCAGGAAGATCACTTACACCTCCAAGAGGACTACATTCTACCTAAAATTAGTTAAAGTTAAGTGTTTTATTCATTATTTCACTTCTTATTTATATTCTTATCTCTTTCTACTCATCCCACTCTTAGAATAAAATAGACCTTCCTATTTTACTTTATAATTATCCTCATCACCTTATAACTCTTTTTTTTAATTTAGTGAAGTTTGAATAGAATTAATGTTGATTCATCACTAATTCTATTCAAACTTCACTAAATTAAAAAAAAAGAGGTATAAGGTGATGAGGATAATTATAAAGTAAAATAGAAAGGTCTATTTTATTCTAAGAGTGGGATGAGTAGAAAGATATAGGAATATAAATAAGAAATGAAATAATGAATAAAACACTTACCTTAAACTGATTTTAGGTAGAATTTAGTCCTCTTGGAGGTGTAAGTGATCTTCCTAATTTATGATGATGGATGTGGACTAGGTGTAAAGGAATTTTGATAGAGTGGTGTTATCATTCTCCTAAGATTAATGTTGATTCATCTGAATCAGTACTAATTTTATAGGATAATCATCAATACCTACACTTTATTTTTAAATATACCCCTTTCTATCCTAATATTATATCTTTAATCCATTCTGATTTAATCTCATACCTTTTAAAATATAGAATTAATTTGTAGATGGCTCTGCCCAAAATTGTGTATGATGTCATTAATATTACTAATTTACCCATCATATCTTAACCCTTTTTCATTTACTAGAGTGATATAGCCTTAGATTCAGCACTTTGTGACATTGATTAATCTTCCTTAGTTGAATCCACTTCTGACCAACTATATGTTATACAGGAAGATTTGAATGTTGTTATACCTTATTGGGATGAATAATTTGCTTACATTGATAGTTTAAACAAATATTAATTCATAATCACTTTATAATCACATATTTATCTTTTATAATTTCATTGTTTGTTTATCCACTTAATTGTGAAAATAGTGAGCTGACATGCACTTGAGGAAGTTCATAACTTCTTGGGAATATTTCCTAACTAGGCAACTCACCTATCTATCTATTAATCCATTTTATCCAAGTTATCTTCTTCTATTTAGGTTATTATTCCAAGCTAAAAATAAGTTCCCTCATTCATTGGATTCAAGTGGTGCACAACCATCTTTGTATCTCTAGGTATTGTTCATAAGCCCTTTATTTATTTAATTTTTTAGTAGAAAATTAAATTAAAAGGAAAAAATGAGAAACTACTATAACACATGCATGATAAAACTGACTATTATTTGAAAACTTGGGACTTGGTTGCTAAAAAGAGAACTTATAGAGCATGGTGTCTAAGAATCTTGTTACTTCATGTGAAATAAAAGTGTTATCTTCACTCTGACCTTATTTTAACCAAAGTGGAATGAAGGGAAATTAAATTAATGGGAATGAACATGAAACAACTTGAATTACTTCAAATCACAAAAAATGTGATGATATGAAAAGGGATACGATGACAATTATGTATGATTCCTTATCTTAAGAATGTATGGAAGTGTAGGGAAACATGATAACATATTTTGTTGTGAAAATTTTTTATATATAAGAAACAAAATCCCAAGCTGATAATATGGGATTCCAAACTTGTAATTATATAAAAGGACCACTTGGTGTAATAAATGTGTTTTGACATAATATGTTGATTTTATAAGGAGATACTGGTCTTATCCATGGGATTGCACTACAACTCATTAAATATAAACCTAAGTGGGTGAAATAAATGAAAATATGGTATTTTTGAGGAGGACCTGGGCTTATCCATGGTCTTATACTACAACTCACAAAATAAAAACCCAAGTGGGTGAACAAAGTATGTGAAAATACAAATGTAAAAATTGTATTTGTGAGGAGGGCCTAGTCCTATACATGATCTTACACTAAAAATAATAAAAGAGAAACTGAGGAGGGTGAAAAATGCATTGGAAATTAAAAAAATTGATATGAAAAATTAATATATGAAAAAAAAAATTCACGAGGAAAATTAGGTCCTATCCACAGTATTACAATGCAACTCATGAGAGAAAGAAACCAAATGACTAAGGGAAGGAACTAAGGTTTGTAAGAAAAGAGACTGATATAGAGGGTGAGATCTATGGTGAAATAATATGATAAGTGTGAGTAGGATATAATATATAAATATGATAATAAGGTAAATATTTAAGCAAAATATTTCTTCACAAATTGTGTATTTGTGGGCTCTTTAAAAATATGGCCTTCATTAGTTTAGAGGTGATAGGTGATAGGAAAATGAATGTATTGCACTAAATAAGGGAACCATTATTTTTGGGTTTATTTTCTTTCTTTATCATGGGTATAATCTAATTTAAAGACTATATTTCCCACATTAAATGTGTATACTTTAACCTTTTTATTATGTTGGTTGGTGATACGAGCCTTATATTAACAGTTATGCTAAAGAGCACAGAGATGGTGTTATTTAATAAGATAAATATAATGAATGTTAGTTTAATGTATCTATTCATTGGAATGATACCATGAAGATATATATTTAAGGAGGGAAGATCAACTTCTAATGGTAAGACAGACTGATAACTATAGACTAGCTAGAATGGTGTTGCCCCAGTGGTAGTATAGATGCTAGTATGATAGGACTAAAGTGTAGGATATAAATGAAGAAGAAAATATATATGGGTTTATCAGATGGTTTTTTGGAGGATTTATATTAAGAATTTTATTAGTGGCCTCAGCTTGGTCAATACATTATGGATGGTAAGGTGTGGATAATTTATGGGATATTTTGAATTTAGCACATAACTAATTCACATCCTTATTTTTGAAATTGCCTCCATTATTATAAATAATAGTATGAAGAAATCCAAAATGAAAAATGATTTTTTTAAGGATGAATTTATAAATTATAGTTTCTATTATATTGAAAAGAGAGTGTGGCCTCTACGCATTTGGTAATATATTTAGTATCAGTGATGATAAAACCATGACCATATTATGATCAAAGTAGTTTTCTAATGAGATCTAATCCCCACATGGAAAATGGCCAAGGATATTACATATTTTGGAGTTCATCTGGTGGTGAATGTATTATATTATCATGGAGTTGGCAAGGACTACACTTTTTAGAAAAATCCATAGTGTCATTTTCAAAATTAGGCTAAAAGTATCCTATACATAGGCATTTTCATGTTGTATCATGTTCACTACAGTGACCACCAAAAATGTCCCCTTTTAATTGTTTAAGGATAGGATGGACCTATTATTTCATTACATAGTAGATTAGGTTACCTTACACATTATGATAATAAAGGTTATTATATCAAAAGACATATTTAAAACCTTATTTCTAAATTCTAGTCTCTTCATGAGAATCTCTATCTAGAGGATAAGTTTGTTGTTCATGTAATTGGATAAAATTTTAATACCATGGACTTTATCAAATAATGACATCCTAAATGTGATAGATAATAATATATTTTTATTCGTTAGAATACAAGGAAATTATTAGTTAAATTAAAATTGGGAATCACTATGTACTTGATATAAATGAAATTAAGATGCCAAAGAAGCAAGAGAGTCAATGATGGATTTATGATCTCTTTGAATGGGTTCAATGGTTAAATATAAAAACTCTTCGATGAAAGTGGTAGACATTTTATGATAATTGATATTATTTTCAGTTTTACATTGGTGGTCATCATTAACCTATTGGCAGATAAGTTGAGACTCACCCAAGGTGTGTATATATGGAATATCTAAGTCAAGTTTCAAGTTCATGCCTAAGATTAATGTTTCATATTATTCCTTGTTATTAGTGACATAAAAGTTTATCCAAAATGGAAAAGGGATAATTTTACTGTGAGGATTAGTTATAATACAACTTGTCCCAACTCCTTGGATACATTTGGCACTATCAAAGTTTAGGGTCGAGGTGCCTTCAAACAAATCAACAGTGACTTTAGGAAGTTATTAAATAACTACTTTGGATTTAGTAGTATTGATAATGACATTAGTATTTTCTTGATTATTTTCCTCTAAATAAATAATGAAATTATGGAAGTAATCTTTAAGAGAGATAGCCAGATTGAGAACTTCAATATAGAGAATTAGGGAGACTATCTTGTAGATGATTTGTAATAGGATGGGTGCCAGTACAAGTTCGTCCATAATGATTTTCCCTTTGACATATTTTTGTGTTATAAACAAAGGTAAAATTCCTTTAAGATAACCATCCACTTGCAAATTATATCACCAGGTATAAATGCTTTGGATAAAATGTGACCAAGTGGATCTAAATAAATAATGACATAGGTTATTTGATAGAGCATGTAATGTTAATGATTTTTAATTATAAAATAGAAAGTGAGGAAATAATATCTGACTTTAGTATAACTTTTTTCATAATCAATGCGGCCTCAACTAATATAGTAAATAACATATTCTCTTTCAATATCATCTTATTAGGAAAGCATTTCCTCAATTGATATAGGAGTAAAATAAGTGTACAAAATCAAAAGATGATCATTATAAGGTGGATGAATGGTAGGCATATGGATCAAGTATTTTTTCATGTTTTTAAATTCCTTATGACAAGGATTGGTCCATTATAGAACATTAATTTTTTTAAGAAGGGAATTAATAGAGTATATGTGATAAGCCATTTTGAGGATAAATCATTTGATCACCCCAAGCTAATAACGTAAGTATGAATGTCTAGAATGGAGTGAGGAATAGGCATGTTGAATATAACATTTATTTTTTGTAGGATCAACATAAATACCATGAAGAGAGATTAATAACCATAGTATTTTACCAATAGGTAGATCTATAATTTGTAAGGCTAAAGGGCATCTTAACATAATAGTAGGTGCCCCATTATATAGTGAATGTTATCTTGTGTTGGTATTCAAGGGTTATGTGATTTTGATTATAGCTTAAAAAATTATCCATGAGTGACAACATTGCATATCCAGTAGTGGAATATATGATGGAATATATTGAAGATAATGGAAAATTATCTTTAGGACAAGTGAGGTTGAGATTGTAAAAGTCTATGCATATGCAAATAACCATGGTGATATTTTTGTGAATGAGAATAATTTTTGGCAACCATGAAGAATAGTCCATAGTTTTAATAAACTTAGAATCTAATAGGTTTATAAGTTCTTTATGGCATAGGGTGGAAATTTCCATTATTTTTGTCGAGCAAGTTTGGCATCTTGGTATGTGATTATGCTATGCATAATGATACTAGAATTGATACTAGGCATGTCCTCATATGACCAAACTAAAGAATCACTATATTTATCAAATAATAGACTAAAATTATCATGCTTAATTTGTGTGAGTTCTCTATAAACTATTATAGGTCGAGGACATGAGGGTGTGCCATATTCTATTCTAGTGGTTTCTTCAATAAGCATAGAATTTCCATATTGAAAATGATATGGCACATGGGGAAGAGAAGAAATTAGATTGGTTTTATGATCATTTCTAGGAATTAAATTATTAAAACAAGGAGCCTTTCATTTGAAATTCCCATGTTTATGATGTTACTAAGGAAGTTGAGTTTCTAGGGTATGGAGAAACTCAAGTATGGCTTTTGTTTGCTAATTTTAGATACCATAGGATATAATAATAATAAAAATTATATATAAGGCTTTAATATTGTTTATATCTTCATAGGTAACCTTTTACAATAGATGTTAGCATAGTTTAAGGTAAATTTGACAAGTTTAAGGTAATGGCTCATATTATTTTGTGTTTATCTAATTATGTCACATTTGAGTCATGTTGGTTCAAAATGTATTAAGTCTTTATAGGTCATGTGACATGTGTAAAAAAACATCTTGTACACCCTTGGTCCATACAAGTGCCCAAAATATGTGAAACACTTCTCCTAATGTTATAACCCATTTGAAATGTTTTCTTGTCCATTTTGTAATGTTACAAGAAGGAATATTAAAGGTTATGGCAGGTAATTTTTTATATAATTATTTTTTCATAGTGAAAAAATCCATAGAATCACTTAATATTCCATTATTCTTGCTCCATAGGGTCTTCATGCAAGAAGATGACAATTTTTATTGGAAAAGAAAGGTTTTTCAAAGGGTTAATATAGGTTTTCTTATCAAGGTTAATTTATCAGCACTTATAGGGCCTCATTCATCTCCCTAAATCTCAAATCCATGATTTAGAGGAGGTTATAGGTTTAAAATAGAGTAAAAATATTTCATCTTCCTTATCACTTCTTTGATAAGCTTGATAGGGCAAATTTAAGATGCTTGATCTATATAGAGGATAAAGAGTTATAACATAAGTTTTTTACCAAAATAGGTGACCATAACTATATTAATATTCTTGGAATTGGTTTCTATATTTAATTCCCTAATTCTTTAAACAATTGGTAAGGGCTTGAGGGGTCAAAAAGTGTCTCTAATCCCCACTAGCTCAGTTTTATCTTCATGACTAGACTTGTGAACTTGATGGGAGAATATAAATCATGTAATATTGATCTTAGGGTAGGAAGGTTTCTCCATGTCACCCAAATCCATCACATGCATCATTTATTTGCATGCACTTAGCATAAATGAGCCTCCTTCTCACTGCTTACATGAGACAAACTGATTTTATGAAGTTTTTAAAGTGTTATCCATATAAGTAAGATACAAATTAGGTTGTATGAAGTGAAATAAGTTTTAAAAAAGTAAATTAAAATTTAAACACCATTCCTAAGGCAAAAATTTTATACATAAAGGAGTATAATAATAATGTACATTAAAGAAGATCTTGATTCATTATTAACTCTTAAGAACCCTAATATTGATGGAGTTTAGTACAAGAAAAGGTCTTAATTATCTATCCAATAGAATATCATGGATTATAAGCTCTAATTTAAACCCTAAAACACTAATTTATAATATATGATGAATATATCTTTTGATAAAAAGACTATCATGCACCTACATGCCCCTATGAAGACCCATAGGCATGCCATTGAGGTTGAAGGAACAAGGTGGGTTTGAGATAGAAAGAGTTCTAAAGATGGTATAAAATGACATGGATATTATTATGAGTAGTTATAAATTTATTTCATGGATATTAATGATCAAATTATGCATTTATATGGGCTTTAAAATGATAAAATGCAAACCTATAGGTCTGTAGACTTGTAGGTCTACATTTAAAAGAAAATGTAATAGTCCTTGTGTTGAATAATGGAGTTCAAGGGTTAAATGAGGTGAGGAAAATATGGGAAAATAATGTGGGTATGTTTATAATATTAGATAAACCATGAATATTAAGTTGAATACTCACTCTTAAACTCCAACAATTCCCAAGATTTAACCTTTACATACAGTTCAACTGAGACCTACAGGCCTACATTTTAGAGATGGATAAGAATGAATATTTGTGATAAGTAGGAGATAAGTGGAATATGATCAGAGATATATATGACTAATTTTTTTTAAACCCATATTAAAAAGGATAGACCTAATTAACACCTACAAAACTAACTTGGAAGTTTCAAGTTTATTTTTAAATGTGTAAAGTAAATATGCAATCTTACATAGAAATTGGGGTTTAGAAGCTTGTGATAAAGTGAGGGATCATGTTTAAGGTTATTTAAGTGATTTAAAAACTTACATAAGGGTCAAGGAGCATGAAAAAATTCCAACACTCTCTAAAGGTCATCAAAGTGTTAAGAATTTTATTGAAGAGCCTAAATTCTCAATATGATAGTCATAGGCCAAATTAACACCTAAAAACTTGACTATACCAAATAATGGATAAAATATATTATTGGTTTGATTTTAAATTTAGGGGAGGATATGAGACTTTGTGAAAAACATGGTATAAGTGTTTAAATCCCTCATTATGAGACCAAGAACTCAAAATGAAGTATTCTTAAAACATCCTCATATAGAGACCTATAAGTCTAAGTATCAATAAGGGAAGAGAGTCACCTAAAAACTTCATATAGGGTTAAAAATACCATATGGATAGATTTAAATCAAAAATAAACACTCTCAAATCCTTTTTCACTACTTTCTCTCTCTCAAGATCATAAAACCCAAGCATATGACCCAAGAGCCTGCTTATTTCATGTGAGAACATGTTTGAGAAGTTATATGGTGGGAAATTGATATTAGAAGAGACTAAGAGGGGATTATACATCAAACATATGGCATTGGATCGTTAATCAAGGTACCCACTTGTATAAATAATCATTAAGATAGAAGGTCAATCCAAACCCTGTTTTAGCTTCAAGAGGAGCTCGAGATATCATGTTCTTTTTCTTGGAAAATGAATGAGGATATACATGGCCTTAAATGGTTTTTTTTTTTTTTTGTGTGTGTGTGTGTGTGTGTGTGTGTGTGTGTGTGTGTGTGTGTGTGTGTGTGTGTGTGTGTGTTTGTTGTGTGTGTGTGTGTGTGTGTGTGTGTGTGTGTGTGTGTGTGTGTGTGTGTGTGTGTGTGTGTGTGTGTGTGTGTGTGTGTGTGTGTGTGTGTGTGTGTGTGTGTGTGTGTATTATGGATAGGTTTATATCCTCAAATATTGTGTTACTTAGAGTTAAATTTATGATCTATTCTTTATGAATAATCCCTATAAAGGAAATAAGCCTAAACCCTATAAAAACCCTCACAAAGACCCAATGGAATAATTTAGCCCTTAAATTCCATAAAATTATGTGGTTTTTTATTTAAATGACTTTTTTAACCTCTTTAGTCCCCATGTGAATCTTAACAAGATTTTGGTGGCACGTGTAAAAACAAAACAATACAAAAATGGGCTTAAAATGGCCTAAATTTGTAGATTGTAGGATTATTTTAAAGTACAGAGACATATGAAATACATTTTTATCATTTTTTAAGGTTCCCAAATCCTATGAAAATATTTTTGAGTCTATAAAATTGTTTCACAAAGTTTTTATGGTGATCTATCATGGTTGTCAAGAAATAAATTAGACCTTAGTGAAGAAAATCTTCCTGCATACATAATGATAAGATAATAGGTTTAAACTAGGATTTTAAGCACTAGATATAGGTATTAGTATTCATAAAACAATATTATTAGATGAAAAACATGGGTTTTAATAAATTAAAGAAGTCTTATGAGTATAAATTGAGTACAAAGCTTTTATAATAAGGTTGTAGGTAGACCCACTAGCTCCATATGAAGAGAACAGTCCATTAGATTGGTTCCACTAGATTCCTCTCAAAGGGTATGAATCATGTTTAAGATCATAAATAGGGTTACATACAAGTTATCATGGAAGACCTCAAGAGGCATGATCAATGAGGCTAAGTGTCAAGACAAAACTTGTAATTCCTCCAAAATCAAGAATAGGCAATTGTATAATAAGGTTGATAAGTCATCCAAGAAAGACCAGGAGTTACTATTAACCAATTTTGACCCCCTAGTTGAAACGGTCAAACCATATAGGTTGAAAAAATTCATAAGATTAGTCAAACTTGTATATGGTCTTGTAATGTCTTGTAATTATCTTATAATGGTCTTCATATGGTCACATCAGTCAGTCATTAACTTTATTTGAGGTTTAGTCTCATATGTAATTTTATAATCCTAAGGGTAATTTATGATTCATGGTGTTTTCAAGTGTGGTCAAGGTCATGACATAGTATTGAGTCATTATAAAAGGTCTTTCATGTCATATATTTATACATTGACATTTTATTATTTTAAAATACACCATAAATTCATTTTAGTCACCTTTTGAGATAATTTTGAGTTGTACGTACCAATAAAAAATAAAAAACATTTAAAAAATCCTCATAATGTACCTAATTTAATGTAAGGGTAAGAGAATGGTTAGATCCTAAAAAAATAGAAGTTTAATTCCTAAAATGAGAAAAGTACTCCTTTGCAAGTACTTATGGGCACTTATATAGCCTTAAGATATCAATTTGTAGGTGAAAATATTTCAATAGAGTATATTTATCTTTAAAAGGTTATATTCAAGCATGGGATAAATTTTTAGTTTCCAAAATTTCAAACAAATATCTCTCCCCCCTCCATCATTGCCTTCACAAGCTTAGAAAGGCAAAATTCAAGTGCATGGTATGACCAAGAGAGAGAAATTTTTAAGTTTAAAATTTGGTAAATTTAAGGGGTCATAATTATATTCAATATAGTATCATTTATTTTTAAATTCATGTCCCATCCTTTATGAATAATCATTAAGACTACAAGGATGGAATTATGCCTCATCCATTCAAGCAGGGTTTAGTGTTGCATTTGTTTATTCACCTTAGAGTTAGATGGAAGAGAATATTTTTGGGGGATTTTTTTAGAGTTTAAAATAAACATTTTAATTTTGGTTTCATAAATAAACTCAACCTTATAAGGTTCCTTAATTAGGATGAAAAATTTATCAAGTATATGGAGCTTCATATCACTCTACTGCAAATGTTTTGGTTGGATTGAGATGTTGTCACTTTTATAAGTTTTCAAGTTAATAAATATCAATGTAAAACCCCTAATTATTACATAATTTATATTCCCTCTCCTTTATAATTATCTCTTTGAATATATCCTTTCAAGAGATGTCATGTTCTTTCTCTTTAAAAGCATGCCACAATACATTAACAGTATTCTACAAGCATGAATGCCAAATTTGGCACAAGTGGCAATGAAAATAAATGATATAGCATGATAATTCAATAATTGATAATTTTAATTACCTATATATTAAATATGATACCAAAATTTATTCTTTACAATAACTTAGATAGGTTTCATCCACCCATAAGTCTACATACCTATATGAGGATATTCATGGCTTAGGTTTCATGTTTAAGATGTTTTGGTAATGGATAAATATAAAATAGACTCATAAAAATTTCATTTGATCTTGATAGAATCCAATGTATCATCAGAAGCATGAATGAATTCAAGAGCTCCACCTTCCATGTACAAGCCTTGCATAGTAGTTGATTGTTTATACATATATAAGAACAATTTTTGACATGGAATAATGTTTAGTTAGGGGTTAAAAGGATTATTGAGAAGGTGATAGGGAATTTTAAAATAATTTAAATAATCTCCAAGTTTCAAAATTCAATATTTTTGTTGTTTTTAATAGTCTATACAATTAAAAAAAAAGACCTATAGGTTACAAACATGTAGGTCCTCCTTTTAGACAAAATGCATTTGTTCATGCTAAGAAGTGTGTGTACTAGGAACATGACTTATTATAAATATGAGAGAGATAAAAACTATGTAATACACTTGAACTTTTTAAAGTTAAGAAAAAATTGATATGACTAAGTTTACAGACTTACATAATCATACATAAGGTAAGAGAGAAGTTTGTAGAATGATATGAAAATCAATGAAACTTGTACAGAAATGAGAAATAAATTTTAATAAAGGTTATTAATTTTAAGTTTCCAATGACCTAGTTGAAGAGGGTCACATTTTCAGGCTTAACACTCCAAATACCACTAAATAACCACCTACAACCATACTTTGAGAAGGTACAAGGAGAAAGTGTATATTGTGTGAAGGTGTAATGTTTTGGGTCAAAAGAAAGGCTCTAAGTTGTCCATGTAGTGATAGTGAACTTTGACTGAAAAAGGATTTGTGTTACAAGTTTGAAATCCAAATTATAACCAAAGCTTCAATTGGTGTCAAAATCCCAACATGACCACTTACATATTGCTTTAGAAAGTAGGTTGGTTATGGACTTGAAAAGAAGATAAAATGCATAGTGATTAGTTTAGGTTTAAAATAATGAATGAAAAAATTCATAAGAGTCATTAAAATTCAAACATACCTAAATGAGGTTCATACAATATGACTAAACAGGGCTCTCTAAACCTTCCATAGATAGTTAGGTTGGTGTTTACAGGCTTGCCTACCTTCATGACATATATTTTCTTGTTTGAGAGAGAAAAAGGTCCATGATAGGTTTGGGGGAAGGAAAATAATTTGGATATGGTTTCATAGTTTTATTATCTCATTTAGATCCTCAAACCCAATAGAAAATTAAGGCTAATATAGATTAGCCCTATCTAGGCCTATACAACCTAACACTACATAGGTAGACCATAGGTACAGTCATGAACAAAGTGGTTTTTTGGAGGTAAAGTGAATAAATAAAGACATTTATCAGTGTGAAATGATATTATAGACCCTCTAAAATCATCTATAATTAAGGGAGAATAATGAAAGTGTCAATTTGGCCTTTGAGACCACCTTGAAATCCTCTCATGCAAGACTAAAATTCAAGACTCACTATATTATGATTTTTGATACCATGATACTATGCATGGATAAAAATGGTTTTTATGGATGATAAATAGTTCCCAATACTTTAATATTATGAAATTGGTTGTTGGATTAGATCCATCATAGCATGAACAATGCTTAAGAACTTAGACCCCTCTCTAATTGTTTTTTTACAACCTGAGAGCCAACTTATTACACTAAAAAATGTAAAGATAGGATACATTGTAACTTTATCACTTGGGTAAAGTTGATTAGTTTTGTTAATTTTAAATTTTTTTCATTGGTTTAGGGATTAAGGGCCTATGATTTATGAATAATCATTAAGAACCAAAAACTACTTTAAACCCCCGTAAAACACTAGTAAAGACCCATTATGAAATATTGGTATACAAAGCACATTTATTGACCTATAATTATCCTAAAACATAATAAAAATTATTATAGACTCCAGTTATATTCTCAAGGTGTACTTTTTCTATACTTTCAATTGTATAGATTGCATTAAATACCCTATTTTACAAGGTTTTAGATAGTGGATAAATTTTAAAATTTGTATAAGGTTTATTTGGGATTTATTATACCTTTTAAAATCCAAAAATATGTACATAAAATCTTGGAAGTGCCTAAACAAGAATAGTTTTTCAAGGAAATATCTAACAAGGTTAAAAAGATACTAGCTTTTGAGACCATTTCATGGTTATCACACTCCCATAGGGTCTCATGACCTAAAATTTGGAATGGATTTTGGTGATATGATTTTAAAAGTTAGTCACACACTTTATTCTAGTTTTACAATTTTAGGAGAGATTTGGATCATAAAATCAATATTCTAGGTAAGGAGGCCTAATTAAGGCCTAATTAGGAGAACATGACAATAAGAAAATGATACTTACACTCACTCTCAAAACTTGAAACTTGGAATGGAGTTGTAAATACATAATGGTTCTTTAAATATGTCTTAAATTTCATATTATCATCCATAAAATTTCCTACATAAGTAGGTGTACATGATTTCAGGGCTACAAGAAAAAGAGGCCTAATAAGAGCTTGAGGAGCAAAATAAAATATTGAGAGTTGTTACATGAACCCAAATGGATTGATTCAGGTTTTATAAGGTATTTAAATACATTTAACAAAAATATATTTCCTTGATGATGTAGAAGTCAAGTTTTAAGCCATTTAGACAAGGCTAGGTGTGGTAGATGAAGGGTTTACAAGACACATAAGCATATGAATGATGATTATCACTTAAATGTCATATCGAGGGAATTTATAAATGTAGAAAAGGTTTTAAATGAAAAAAATTTAATGCATTTATGGTGAAATTATGATGAAAATGCCCATTTGTCACTTCTCATATGAAAAGAAGGGAAGTTTTAAAGAAGATGACCAAGGTGTCAAGTAAGTAATATAACTCATATGCAACTTTGATGGTAAATCATATTTATATGAGAGACATATTTATTTAGGTAAATTATAAAAATTTATTTATCACCTTATGGACACTTGGAAATATCCTTCTTATATGCCCCTATCTCTCATGTGGACACTTGGAAACCTATTTTTATCTTATTATTATTTTTATCTCGCATGTGGAAACTTGGAAATCTCCTTCTTATATTCCCCTCTCTCTCTCTCTCTTCCTCATTTATTTATATAAGCTGCCTATTTTAGAATTCTAATGCATCCACATTTGGTATGGTGAAGCCGTAATAAATTGACTAATGATTTTTCCTTTGAATAAATATTTTAATTTTGTTTAGTTTCTACAATTATTACATAAGTGTGTTAAATAGTTTATTTTTTATGGAAAGTGATAGTTATCTCTATTTGTATCCATCTCACTCTTTCTTGCTTTATGTAAGTAATCTACCTTATAACTATCATGATGTGAAAATGGTTGTTTTATGGTTATTTAAATGTCAAAAATATGACTAGTGTCTATTATTAAACCCACTATTCATCTACCTTGATAAATATAATGTATTTTACCTTCATGTTGAAATACTTTTGTTAGGAGAAACTTATGTTTTGAGACTGGTTTTGCAAATTATATTTCATAGTATAGGTTTAAGTAGGATTGTAGATTTAATATTGGTGAATCACCTCTATTATATTATTTTTAATATAATTCTATCCCTTTTCCTTCATATTAATTAGGTTAGTGTTTAGTTGTAGGTGTGGTGCAAGGGAACTAGCCCTTCAATCTAGAGACTCACCTATGAGAATTATCACCCACAACATATGAGGTGTTTCAATGTTATTCAAAATTTAATGAGCCTGGAGTATCCGTATATAGGATGAAAATATGGTTAATAATAGTTTTTTCATGAATGGTGGGACCTCATGGTCTAAGAAATTGTTAAAGTTGGATGTTGATCTTGACAAATCTAAAGTTATAAACTTCATGCAGTATCTGATAACTATAACACTCATTAGCTCTTGGTTGAATACTAGTGATTCATTTTCATTACTAAGGTAAGTAAAATATCATATAATAAATTCATTCCATTTTAATATTTAGATATTCCTTAATATTCAATTAGAACAAAGAGGTTTGCTAATACACATCATACTCTAAGAAATCATTTGATACTCACTTACTTATTAAGAGACTTTTATTGGGTCTAATTAAGAAGATGGTAACCCCAAGTAACTTGAAATTTGTTCATTTCAATGTCCATATTCATTTATCACTTTATTACTATGATGACATCCCTATGTCATCCCTAAAAAGTGTGCCTTCATACATAGGATAAGTTTCCACTACTCGTATTGAACACATAAGAAACATTTCCAACTTTTGAAACATACATATCATCACTAAATATAATGTTGAAATTGGGTTGTTTACTATTTATTTTAATGTAAATTCCCTTGATTGGTATGGCACTTTAGATCCCAACTCTATCACTATATGGGATAAATTAGGTGAGTCTCTGAGAAGTAGATTTGAAGACAAATCTGATCACTTGTCCTTAATCAAGAAACTAACTATAATAAATAGATAAACTCAAAAATATATACAAGAATTCAATTAAATAATAAAAAATACTTGGGATAGGATCCCAATCATGGTAAGGCCTACTGCACATCATGATTTTCTTTATTACTATTGACTACTAGACTTTCACACCTATGAAGGTAGTTTTAGGCCTCAACAATCTAAAGTAACATAGAGATAATCCTAAGATGTAGGTGGAATAATAGGTGGATTTAATCTCTAAATTATAAGGGTTATGTTCCGTTGATGTATAAATTAATATCCCTACTTTACATAACTAACTTACAAGTGAAAAGGGAAGAATGTAAACTGAAATGAAAACCTATCAAATTGGGGTGATACACCAAAATGTGAACTCCACTTATGTAATATGCACTATGAAGGATAAATAATAAAATAAAATTTATTTCACTTCTCAAGAGATATGTCTCTATACATAAATGTTTCATATAGATGCTCAATTTGATGAATGATCTAAGGCAGCTTATTTAATAGGTCTATCAACAACACTAAAGAGAGATCACAATTTACAAACATAAAATATGATTATAGAACACTATGAAACCTATAAGGATGATATAACACCTAAAAATAGGTAAATAGGAAATGAAAAAAATAAAATAAGTCTATGTTATCATTGTCATTCATCAACAAACCATGAAAATACACAAGAAACAAATTTTGAGTAGGCATGAATTTTAGCTTTTTAATTAAAATAGGAAAGTACAAGTGTTTTTATTATCATTTCCTTGACATAACTCAGGTTAAGGACTATTCAAATGCCAAAAAAATTCTTACATATAGAGATAATGAGAGAGAGGAGAGAGGAGACAAGATCCCCCAAAACTAGGAAATAAAACCTTCATTTTGTCTTCTTCAAAACCCAACATAGCATTTTATCATTAATATCTCCTTAATATTTGTAATAATGGCTTATATTTTGATGAAGGCTTGATTATATATTTTTAGATATTCTAAATAATTCATTTATGATGTTTAACTATCACAACTTCTTGTATTTTTGCTTGCATACTCCTATATCCTTGGTCAAGAAGTCATTTCCTTAAAAATAAGATTTAATATTTGATATAAGGTCATCATGACTTGATTAATTCTTCATTATAAACCTTATCAATACCTTTAATGATGTCTTCCATCTTTCTTGGGCTGTTAGATCCCTGTGAGTGCAAGTTTGACTTTGTCTTCCTTGACTAGGCATTATAAGGAAAAGGTATTTTCAAAGTTATTTAGGACTCTTTCAATAATTTTAATACTTCTTAAAATTAACCTATGACATATTAATACTCTTAATACAGTTTGGACATAAGGATAAACCTAAATAAAGTCTTTTGAAATGTTTTTATGAACCAACTTAGTGTTTTACTTGATTGACATGCAAAAGAAGCTCAAGAGAGAAATTGAGTTTTTACATTGGACCAGGTAAAATTCCTCCATATATGGCTTCTAAAAATGACATTAGACTTGAAAAAATGAATTTGGATCCATCAAGTAGTCCAAAAGACATCATTTTTCTCATTTTTTTTGCTTTAGCACCCTTTCCTTATAGCCCTAAAAAAATGAAAAACTCCTTGTATAGAAGATTTTACCAACCAACATGAAAACCTAGGCACATTTTTGACTACCATGTATCACCTTACATCTCTTCAAAAAATTTTATGATCAAGAAACTAAGTGTAAGTACTCCTTTTCCTCCATTTTTTTTCTAATTGGGCCTAATTAGCCCTCCTAGGCCTATAAAGATAAATCTTATCCAAATAACCATCTAAACATATGAAACTATCCAAAATCATGTGATTAACTTTCAATGGTATAATATCTTCCTCCATACCAAATTTATGGTCTTAAAACCCTATGGAACTATGCAAACCATGAAACCACCTTGCTTCCTAAGCTTATTTTGAGCCTATTTGGGATTGCCTTGAAATACATGCCTAGTTTGGCCACTTATAGAACCTCCCATGCAGTGTTTTAAGCTTTATTAGTTGGTACAAGTCCCAAATAACATCATTCCTTGATTTTAATTTTTTTCCTTCTTAGAACACATTAAAAACATTAAAAATCATGAAAAATAGGGATTTTGGAAAAATCTATATAGGTAAAATCAACATAAAAAATACATAGGGGTAACTCCATTTGAGTATTTAACAACCTCTAAGAGTTTATAGGAACAAAATAGGTCATTATGTATGCATTTTAGTTTTTTATCTACAAACTAGTCATGATTGGGATTGTAAGAGGGTTTTAGACCTGTTTGGGGTCTTAATGATTAATCATAAAAATGGTACATATAACTAACCTAATTTTAATTGTAAAAAATTATTTATAGACCCCATAAACTATCCTAAAAGTCTCATACTCCCATACAAAGTGTGAGCATTGGCATGAGCACTTGAAATTACTCATAGGGTAGCTTGATTAGCATTCTTGAGCATGAGAGGTGTAAAAAAGGGGTTTTGGGTATTATAAATAATTAACAATGACTGTATAAGCTCATAAAAATTTAAATAAATCCCTTCCATGGTTATAAATGATTTTTAAGTGTTCAACATTCCTTTGTATGCATTTGGTGCACTAGTTAGGGCAATTAAGATTTAAGACTGCCTTCCCTTTACAAAACCTCAAGGGACCTTAGACTGATAATTTAAGTATTTTTACACTTTAAAGTGTATTTATATCATTTAATTTCTTGTATTATACCTTAAAATACATTAATGAGGTATGTAATGCTTGATTTGTGTTCTTGAACTCAAGTGAACCTTTAGGTCTCTTGAATAGATCCTATAAATGGAGTGGACCAGGTTTGAGAAAAAAAATTTGATAGTTACACTACTAATATGAATGTAAAATACCATTTTAAATTAAATCCATTCATGAAAACAAACTTTACCAAATTTCATAGCTAGATCATGCCTATAGAGGCCTCAAAACTCATTTTTCCTAAAACTAGCTAGTTGGTTGCTTGAGCTTTTATGCTTCATGATCCCTTGACTAAGTTTGTTTCCTTTCACCTTGTTAATAAGGTATGAGAGTGAAAATAAATCCTTTATTATGTTATATTATCCTTATTTGAATTTTCCTTATCCTTTTTCATTTCTCAATCCTATACACCCTATCAAATGACCATCTCTCCTCATTCCTTACAATACAACTGTCTCTATCAATATTGGTTGTAAGTGTTTTCCTCATAATGAGGCCATATAATTTGATTTATGTGTCTTCAGAGTTGTGATAAATTTTCCTATGTCACATTAAATCTTATTTTTATGAATCTTAAACTCCAAAATATCATTCTTGTTTCACAACACCTTAGATTGTGTTTGTGTTTTTATATATAGTTGTAGGTGTGTATAGGTTAAAGGTAAGGTCTAGGTTTCCACCTTGGATTGAGATTTACCCTTTCACATGGACCTCCTTCATATTACATACACTTGATATAGGTTTCACATGCCTTAAGATACATATAAACATTACTCTATAAATTAATTTTATTTCTTCACACTCATCACTTAGAATATTGTCACTTTCTCCAAATCATCTCCTAGACTCAGAGTTCTTCCTTGAGCTTAAAACTTGATAGTTTTTATGAACCTAAAATTTTTAAAACACTATTATTAATCCATATATGATTTTATTCACTATGAGGTATACCCCTACACCTATTATATAGTCAACAAAAAAAGTACTTGCCTAGTTGTAGGTGCTATTTAGGCCACTATATGAATTGTGATAGTGTGGGGATGTGTGATATGTTAACCATGGATCAACCTAGGAATCCTTCCCCCTCATACTTAAAACCTTTAAAATATTCACATTTATTCAAATTTAAGGCTTTAATCTTCACTCAATAACCTTGCACTTTATGAAACTTATAGTCTCCACTGTATAGACTAAGATAATCCAAACATGGTATACAAGATGTATGAACTAAAGAAGGGTTTATGATATTATTTTAGTAATTTTATGCTATTAAATTTATTTTACAATATTTCCTTACTCACTATGACCTTTCAAAAGACTCTTATATCACATATTGACAACCTTGAGGTTGTTTGCTAGAGGTGGTCATCTGAAACCTCTATACATATTGGTGGTAATGTTGGGAAGTTGATTTCCATGATGCATAATGGAAAAAAGACCTATGTTACTATTTTAGAATATAATTGTACTAGGGTGAGAGGTTTATTTAGGATCTCTCATTCTTTTCTATAAAATGGGATCAACCCTAGGTTGTGGGTATTCTATGATGTGGTTGAACTTTCAGAGAAGGATGGTTCCTCTTGGTAGATCACCTAAACTACTAGTTTTGACTTGGAAGAGGGTAAAAGGGCTGAAATGGATAAATAAAATCATAAAAAGGATGATACACCAATTTTAAATACACTCCAAATTTATTGAAACTAACACTAAGGTATCTCAAATACAACCCTCACTCATAATATCTCAAACTGGTCATTTTACATCAATATTTCCAAACTAGGTTCCCTAGATAAGAGATGAAGCATGGAGAAGTATCTAAAATCACACTATACCTTCATCAATGATCATAAAACACAAATTAAGACCTAAAAAAACCTTGAAATACCTATAAAAATGCAAAAAATAAGGACAATTACCAAGTAAAAATATTCCTCCACAAGGTAATCATGCACAAGCTAACTATAACACTAGATGTAGGCAATGAGATAGGAAAAATAAGTTATATTTTTTATTCAAGAGGCTATTATTACATATTTCAATAGGGTTTTTCCTTGTCAAATTAAATTATATATTTACAATGGAGAGGAAGAGGAATATATAGGAGAAAAGCAAAGGGAGAGGAGAAGAAAGCTTTTGGAAATTAATAAATGCTACTCAACCACCTTCCATGAAGCTCCAAAAAATAAGAGGAAGAGTTAGATGAATCTCAATAACCTCAAAAAAACTTAGGTACTAGTCTCACTTAGAAAATTAACCCTCCATGGTAAAAATGTCTTCAAGCTCTCCCATTGGCCTAAAAAGGCACTAGAGGACAAAATTTGCTTTGAGGATGATGACATCATGTTATACTAACTTGAAAAAGGTATATAAACATCTATAAGTTTTCTTAAATACTCCAACTTACTCCTTAACTCTAAAAAACTCCTCCACTTAACTTTTATGCCCCATTTCCACTTGGGTTGTAGAAGTAACTTGGCAACATGGCTAGTCACCCTGACATTTGATGCTTGCTATAACTTTGAATGATAAGTTTCTTGTGCTTTATTTTTTTCCCAACTCATGTTTACTCCTCTAATCTACAAAAGTCACCATAAAACCTACAAATCCCTTAGACTCCATTAATGGAGGTCTTGAAGCTCAAGCCATCTTCAACTAGTTATCCTAGAACTTAATTTTGAGGCCATTTTATCACCATGAGAGCCTCTTTTTTACATATATAATGATTTAAGGCATCCATATAATTCATTTTAATAATAAACTGAAGTTTTATGGCACTTTTAAGACCTACAATAATGGTAAAAATCTCCATTAAACTTGCAATCATTCACAAATTATTAGAAAACTTAGGTTTTTGGCCTTTTAGCTTAGTAAATCATGCTAGAAACCATTATTGAGGGATCTTAGTTCCATATAATGGTTATTAATGTCCCATTATGCTTCCTCTATGCATTTATACAATTTCATCCTTAAAAACCTAAAAATGGTTATTTTTGGGCCAATTTGGGCCTCCTAAACACCCACACGTGCTAATTTCATCTTAAAATAGGTAAAAATTTATATTTATAGAGTATTTGATATCTTCTACATTTTTTCTAAGTAATTCTAGCTCATTTTGTTGGCTTTTGAACTCAGAAACTCAAAACTAGTCAAAATAAGCTCTTTTGGAAGCTTAGACAAGCTTACCTTATTAATGATTATTCATAAGATAAAGACATAAAAACCATAAATTATTGCCATGGATATTTATTCCATGTACCCCTTAAAATTTCCTAATAATCTTGGTTTCTCATTAAAAAGGTGTGCAATGATATGAACATATAAAAATTTGCCTGTAGGCTTATCCATGCATTATGGGTCTACTTATAGTCTTAGTGATGGTTCATAACATAAGATTATAAAAAAACCTAAATACTTCATTTATTTCAATTTAAAATGGTTAATAAAAACATGATAATAACATTTGGTCCAAGTCCTCATGTGGTGAAAGATATGAGCATTCAAAAAGGTGGGTTGAAATGAGTCTATCGATCATGTAATTTGAATTATCTCCTTCAGACAAAAAATGTATTTTATATTGTTATTTTATTATTTAAATTACATTAATGGGATATGTAACATCCATTTAAACATCCTCATGAAGTCACCTTGCTTTGTATGCATTGATTTCACCACCATAAGTTTTCTTGGTAATGAAGCTTATGTACCCATTATGGCTGGGTTTGGTGATTTTATTTGTTTAACATGATATCATCACTATCATGAAATAATAAAAAACCTTAAAAAACATCAATAAATCATATTACACTTCAAATAAACCTTGAAACAAGCAAAAGTTTAAGACTATGCACATAAGCCTATTTCGGATCTTTCTCACTTAACTAGCCCTCAAAGGCATATTTGTATGAAACCATGAGTATGATCACTCTCATAATTTTTATTAAGACTTATACACACCTTAAAATTCCTTAAAAAATCTCCCATTAATTAAAAATCTTTTGTCATACTTTTAACTCTTCCAAAACCCTCTGATCTCCAATGGTGACCATCAATAGACAAGCACATGATTGTGACAAGACAACATATGATTCCACTATTAATGTGGCATAAATAGGGACATGGTTAGTTATAACCATTAATTAACATCATTTTTACCAATTTTTAAATTTAGATCTTCTTTTAGAGTCTTATAGATTCATTTTTCTCAAAACTAGTAATCGGTTGCTTATGTGAATAACTATTTATGCCCCTAAGAGGTCTATGACAAAACAATGCCTAATTACACAAATAATTAGGACTTAAGTATGGAATATAAATATTTATATTTTCATGGAGATAATTTTTACCAAATTTTAGATTCTAACTCTACTTTTAGATTCTCAAAAGTCATAAATCTCTCCAAGACTGGCCTAGGCTACTTGTGTTTCCAAAATGTCTATGACTGAGTTGTTTTGTATCACCTTGTGTTTGGGTTTGAGAGTGAAAATTAATCTTTGATAATAAAATTAGAATAATCCAAACATAATTATTATCCTTCTGAGTTTATTCATATCTTCTATAAGATATCAAAGTGTTATGCCTTGTCATATCTTCTTGAAGTGTTATACCTTGAAAGCATTGGTTGTAGGTGAAGATTTCCATAATGAATGCCTTATTAAATGATATAATTGTTGTTGATATTCAATTATTCATTATACAATTTCAATTATGATATATATATATATATCAACTCTAAAAACCAAATAAGTCCTTTTCCTTCTAGTTAATCACACTTTTAGCTTAAACCTTCAAGAAAGTAGTTGTAGGTGAAAATCTATAGTTGAGCATTGTTATGAACTCCTTGAGCATTATAAAAAACTTGTGAGTGTTTATCTCTACTTAATATTATTTACATTAATCATGTTGAATTTTATTAACCATTTGGTTCTATCTTATAACGTTGTATAGTCAAGCTCCTACAACCTCTATATATAACTATAAGTGGCCATGAACTTAGAGGACCATGTAGACAATTAGAGGTTTCTTGGTGTGATACTTTAATTTATTTCTAATTGAAACTCAATATATCATTTATAAACCTAACACACCCATGTGGAAACACTTTTATATTGAAAACCCTGACCTATTTCCCCCATTCTAAGACTGATTGGGTCTACCTGAGAGTAAACTAGACTTTATTGCTTAAGACTCACTATATGAAGTCAGTAGTCACTTTTTTAGATTAAATATATCATTCCTTACATAGGAAATCTTACTCTAAAATATTATTTTCATGTTTTCACAATTGGAATCCTCTTGCAATAACTGAAAGCCTTTACTTTATTAACACCACTATGAAAGCCAACCTTCTTAAGAGGTGGTTGTAGGTGTTAGTCTTCATTCTTGGCTGAGTGATAGATTGATTTACCTGATATAGGTTATTTTAACATTTATAATTCATTTTTATCTTGATATTTTTATCATAAACTCTACTAAATCAACTAATTACCTTGATCTATGAATCTAATCACTTCCCTCTAAGTGAACTAGCCAAGGATGGTTGTAGGTGTGGATTTGAGCTCCTAGGACTATTGCTTGATTATATGGTATCCTCTCAAGAGGTTTATAAATATTTATTATTTTCATATAACTATAAATTTAACCCTATTTATGTTTTACAACCACCCAAGAGATCCTGAAAAGGTCAAATACTCAAATTTTGCTTTAAGGCCTAAGTATGCCTAATTAGGCATAATAGACATGATTAGGCCTATTAGGATTATATACATTTTTTTATTTATTCATATATCAATTAAATATTATTAAATACCCAATCACATTAATTTATTATGTGAAGATCTAAAACAAATTAATTAGTCATTTACTTAGTTTCTCACTCCAAGGTGTGAATAGTCAAGTGAGAATTTTTGACATGGTTCTCTAGCATACCTATAATTTGCCATTTTATATCTCATAAATTAAGTTAGGATAATTTTTAAAAAATTAATATTTAAATTAAAAAAAATATACCTCCATGTCAAATTTAAATTCATTTCATTGAGTAGAACTAAAAAAACATCTTTTGGTTTTGCCTCAACTTGCCATGTCAGATTTATGAGTGTGTGTGGCTCTAAGTTTTGAAATTTTATCAAGTTTTATGAAGTAAAAATACATAATTATTTTTTAATTAGTACCATAAATTAAACACAATACTATTCCAACTATTTTTTGGAAATTTTAAATCAAGAAAAACATCTAGAATCACCAATTTAGACCTGATACATGCTCAGAAAATGAGAAACAAGAAACCTAGGAGGAGAAAAAGGTGAATGTTTAAATTTATGAGTTATAAATACCTAATTAATTTTTAATTTTAAACTATAATATCTCCCAAAATTTATACAATAATTATATTTCATCATCCAACCCTTTAAATCTCTTTAAAATTTCTTTTTTGACTATCTCCACTTGCATGCCAAAACCCTAAATTTTGAAAATTCACAATTCTCCACATTTTCCCTTGAAATTATGAATTTTTTCACTCTAAATAGGTCAAAAAATACTTAAAATAACCATACTCTTATTAAAAAACTCTCACATTAGGTTCAAACCATCTGTGATACCTTATATCCCTCCAAGAAGCTTATCTACCTCCATGCTTACTGTCAATAGATAGGCATAGGACTGTGACAAAATAATTGATTATTAAAATATATATGTGACCTAAAAAATATTATATATATCTAAAAATACTAATAATAATAAATTTTACCAAGTTTTACATCTGGATCATGCTTCTAGAGGCCTCAAGATGCATTTTTCTTAGGAATAACTAGTGGGTTGTCTATGTCTTCATATTCTATAAGTTCATGACTAAGTTTACTTCTTTGACACTTATAACTTTGTTTTGTAATGTAAAAAATAATTTATTATGACATTAAAATCCATATTTCAATGATTCATATCTTATTTATTCAGTTCTTACTCTTTTATGCCCCATCAAAACACTATTTCTCTTCATATGTTCCAATGTGATTGCCTTGCTAAACCTATTGTAGAAGATGATTTGAGAATTGGAAGTGATTGAAATTAATTAAACCATAATTTTTCACCTTTAGACCTTAAAATTCATTTTTAAACCCCTTCTCATCCCTTATTTTATCATATTTACTCTTCAAGGATGTTCTCAAGTGTCTTGCAGTCCTAATTATATAGAGAGGCTTATGTACTATACTTTCCTAGGTTAGAATTAGAGGACATAATATTTATAAAGGTATAAAGACACAATTGTTATTTTAATATATATTTTACCTCACAATTTTCTTCTTGACTTAAGGTACCTCTAAATACACCTTTAGGTCATGTGGATAGGTCAATACAATTCACCCTAACATTGGTTATAGGTGAACATTTCAAGTTTGAATTTGGAGAGAAATTTTCTTAGAGTTAAATTGTCCATACCATAACCTATTACACATTTACATTATTATATGACACTTCCATTTGATCATGGAACTCTTCCATAGACTATTCTACTCCCATCCCTTTACAACTTGGAGATAAACTTGTCTTGAGAAGGATGTAGATGATCATTCATGAAGTGAATGACTATGTTAGCTTGTAATTAGAACCTCATGGCTTGACATAACTCACCATAATCCCAAGTAAATTTTAAAACCTAGGAAGAAACCTTATTTAACCTAAAAATATGACAACACCTTCTTCATAATTAATACATTTGACTATAGTATTGGCATACTTCAAGAGCTATCCAATACTCCTGTAGGTGAAGATTCTAATGAAAACATGACATAATATAAGTATGATCAATACAAAGGTAATATTATAAGAAAATATTCATGTCCACCACCTTTTAGTACTATGTTCTTCATACACATCATTCTACCTTTTGAAAACATATAAATTTCATCATCATGGACTTGACTGTGGATGAAAATTGATCATTGTATGAACTAAGCAGAGATTTAGATCTTGAAATTGATATAAATAGACCTACAAGATCACTTTAATGCTCTTAAAATTTATTTAATTTTTTTTATCTCAACTCTCCTTTCAAAAAACCAAGTTTCTCCTTGTCTACATCTTTGATCTCACCTCGTTCTAGCATGGTTATAGATGGAGATTCATTTGTATGGACAAAGGTGGAATTAGACCTTAATAAGGTCAAAAAATAGTGATGATGATGTTTTCCTTCATTCATTTCAAATTGAAGAGATATTAAAACCTTATTAATTTTATAACCATGATTTATAGTACTCTCAATATAATACCCTCATGAAGCATAACTTGACTGAGTTCACCTTGTTGTAGGTGATCATCCATCTTTGTCTTATCAAGGTTTTAAGGTTTTTGTATAATCTTTACATGACCATGATGCCTCCAACAATCCTTGACTCTCCACTCATATTGGATACATCATATGGAAGTGTATTTAATGTGATAATATGGTGATTGACATGGGAAACATTGAATGGAGATGGAGATGGAGATCTTACAAAGGTGAAAGGTAGTGAGAAAATTGTGAGATAGGATGACACAAGATGGATAGTGGAAAGACTCATGAATCCAATTACTTGATAATAATTAATATCATGAGTTATTATTAGTAATATTAATCAACAAAATATACCATGTTTAAATTATTAGACAAGTATACACTACTAGAAATGGAAACCTATGAATCATCAAATACCTTAAAGATTGTTAACTTTCCTTAACCTTTGCTAAACTAAGACTATGAAGATACTGAGAGCAAACTAATGGATTATTTTCTATGGTAAGTTGAGGAAAATTTTAAAATATTGAATGGAGAAAAAATGAACATGAATTAAACCACTTCAAATAAAAATCCATTAAATCTTGATGTTCTCTCTCTCATGAACCAAAAAACTCCTAGAAAACCTTAAGAAACTACTTGTTGGTAACCTGCAAACTACTTCACCATGAAGGTTTGTTTCCTCTAAGGGATCACACATGTGAAAAAAAATATAAAAACTATGTGAATGAGTTCGGAGGACCTCTGAAACCATCTCAAATTTTATTGCATTACTACTTTTTCCTTGAAGGGAAAAACCCAAGGAAAACATGCCTCTTGGGTTTTAAAGGCACTCAAGAGGTAGTTAAAAATTCTCTTATTGTTTGAGGATGGACACCTATATTTTAATAAAACCAATTTAATAAGGTGATTTGGAGACCCATTTACCTTATCCAAGGATTGGGAGAGATATTTTCTTAGGACATAGAAGTACAAGATAAAAACTACCCCCTTAATGAGTTGTCCATGATTGCACTAAAATGGTTTTCACTTAGCATGAAGAACTAGAGACTTGCCTTAAGAATGAAACACTTGGATAATATTTTTCATGATGAAAGTCACCTTTAATTACTTTTTGAAACATTTTAAGGTGATTTATGCTCTATTAATAATAGGAAACTCGTTTCATGCCTAGTCTATCACCAATATGTTTTCCTTGCCTCTATTGGTTCTTATGATTAGATATGATTATAAAGGCCTAAGAGGGGATATTAATAACACCATGTATGCTTTCATATGATATAATATATTTTTTACTAAGTAAAACCCTCAAAAAATTGCTCAACCATGAGTTTAAAAGGCCAAAAAATGCATCTTCTTGCACCCAAACTCCTCTTCTCCACTCCAAATGACTTGAAATGGTCTTGAACATGTCTAAATAACCAATTTGACGTCTTCCAAAAGTTAGTTTTCACTTAAAATTTATATTTATAAGCTCTTAAAGTCATCCAATGTACTTTTTATGGTCCTTTAGGAAAATTACCTTCATTAGATCTCATTTTAGACTTATTAGAATATTTGACACTTTGTGTAAACCTCCTTCCTACCCTTGAATACTCAAATACCTTGGAAACTAGTTATATCTTTCACTTGTTGCTCAAGACCCATTCTTAGGATTTTACCTTAAAATCCCCAAACATACATTAAATTTTGCTAAAATTTTCTCAAAAAGTCAAAGAAAATGACGTAAGGCCATGAAGGTCACATTCTCTTTCTACCATCGGATCATCCACTACACTAGGACTTTGTACAAATCCCAACACCACACCAAGTCCTTCCAAGATACTACACTACATCATCAAGTCAAGACTAGAAAGAGACTAGTCATAAAGGCAAAACATCACTAAATGGTCTAGTACATTGGTTAAATCCATCTAAGCAAAAGTTTCATATGTTGGCCAATTTTGGCCAATAGTTACTCCCTTTTGATCCAGTTTGATTTAATTAACATGAATCTTTCCCCAAGATTGGTATAATGGAGAATAAATAAGTAACATAAGTTACCTTAAGTTTTACAAAACTACCTTAAAAACTACTAATAAGGAAAATTTTCAAGTTTTTTTTATCTCCATCTCTTGATTCTCCTTGTTTGTAGTAGGATCATGTTGGTTTTCATGACTTATTTTAATGGTCCTTACATGAGAAACATTGATTTTCATTGAGGTGAATATCCATGATCATTCAAGATCCCTTTGCATTCTGAGGTGGAACTTTGACTATTATAGGTGTTAATTTAACTATCATTTCATACATTTTGATGCTTTTAGATGCGTCAAGATGTTCCTAGACTTCTCAACACTTCTCAATATTTTAAAAATCTTATAATATTTCTCATTACCTTTTTTTTTCCTCAACTCACCTAAAATCTATAGTATGGACTATATATGATAGTTAAGGTATTTTGACTATGCATTGGGGTTTGAAGATACTCTTTTCACTATGAATGATGCTCATATGACTTAACTAATTTTTTGAGGGCTTGTGAACTTGATTTAGTTATCCAAACATATCTCAACCCTCTGATAACATTTCAAAAAATTGTTTTTTCTCAATTGTGCATAATACAGTAGGTGGCATGTAGGTTATGCTAGGATGATTGATTGTCCATAGGTGTTTACCAACATCACCCTCCACCACTGATATTTTAATATAATATGAACATGTTTTCAAATTCAAATAGGATTATATCCTCTTCAAACATCTTTATTCCTTTTCCTTAAAGAATGAATACTTGATCCTTCAGTAGGTCTATATACATCCTTAAGGTACAGCTATCTTATGTGAGTTTTAGACTCCTCATTGATACCTTAATTATATTATAAAATATCATGTACTTTATTGAGGCTTTCATCTAGGTTAAAACTCATCTCTAATGTACTCTTCCATATTCTTATCTTTCAAACCATTTTTGTGTAGGATTGATTGTTAATTAGGTTCAAAATGAGGACCTACAAGCTTAGGGGTTTGTAGGTACCTATTTACTTCCTTTAGGGATTAAATTGAGTCACTTATAATAAAAGAATTAAAAAATTATGAGTTTCTTAGACACATATTATATAAATTATTATCACTTTTATAAGACCATAGAAATTCTAACCAAGTTTTATGCCATCCTCAATTCACTTACAATCCTTTACAGTCTACATATAATGTCCTAAGACTATCAACTCCAACCATTGTTCTTAATTATTTTATGAAACCAATTTGGTGTTATTTTATGGTATGAGGTTGATATTAGTCTCTTTTATATATCATTGGGTTAGGTATCCAACACTTAGGTTTGCCTATGGAGTGTAGATTTAGTCCATAATGATGACCTACAAGTTTGAGGCTTGTAGGTATGATTTGCTTATCATATAAGCTCAAGACTACCTCTTAACTAACATCAAATCCTCAAACTCTATAAAAAATCCATAATGCCTCCCTATCACTCCTATATGTTTTAAGATATTAAAATAATAATAAAATCACCCTTAACTATCTTAACTCATTTATACAAACTATATAGGCAATGGTTCATACACCAGGCTTTGTGTATGAGAGATTGGAAGCCTTAGGTTGCTCATGATTTCTTGTATTATTCATTGGATATGATAGAAATTAAATTATTTTCAATTTATATATCCATATTTTCAAGACATTCTTAGCACATATTTGAATTCATGAATGCATTTTAAGAGGCTTGTAGGCCTGTAGGTATTTTAAGCATTTGTAAAGCCTTTTGTTTGAAAATACATTTGGACTATCATCATCATTATATAGGATTATAATGGTTCAATATATTTTAATTCATTTTATTATGGTTTCTCATTTCCATTAAAATCTAATATGATGCTCAAGCCTGGAGAATGTCAGTCACATGCCATATAAGCTCTCTAAAGAGTAAGACACTTTGAGAAATATGAAAAAGAAACACATATAAAAAAAATAGAACATTAATAAATGGAAAAATAATAATTTTTCCATGAATTATGAGGTATTATAAACCTTTGAGAATCACTACCATGAAGATAAAATAGATAATTATAGCAAAACCTAGTAAAATAGCTTATGCATTTAGGCCTTCTCTCTCTAAGTGAAATTAACTCATATATATGAATTATATGATGAAAATACAATTAAATGTATTTAAAATACATATATAAAACACCCTAAAAATAATTCCTCTCCATCAATTTTTGAGATAGAGAAATAAGTGTAAGAACATACCCCTCTCGAATGAATAGGACATAATGACCTACTGTCACTCTTAGTGATTTTTAATAAATAAGAGGATACAAATACACAAAAAAATTCCACTTATTATAATATTAATTCTACCCATAATAATTTCCAAATTTTCAACTCCTAATTCTCTCTCCTTTTTTTGTATTGAGCATTTGAAAACTACCCTTTTAGAGTTACCAAGGAGGTTGATATATGAGATAAAATGGTTTTCTTCATTTAATAAAATAAAACATATTTAAAATAACCTTTTTTAAATTTTAGTGGATAATTAATGTCCTTAATTTTTTTAAAGCTCAATTTCACCTTGCAAATCATATAAAAGCCTCAAAATAGGCCTTTTTAGCACTAAAATTACTAGAAACACTTGATAAGTCTGATGAGACTAATTAAAAATGTCTCTAATTTATGTTTTAATGAATAAATAATTATAAAATGTCATGAAAATAAAATTTTCAAGTGTTAGGGGTGATAATTTGGCATCTGAGGTCAAAATTACCAATAATTACCTCAAAACTTTCAATAGTGACATATTTATGATGATTCAATCCATGGGATGGGATACTTTTACTAATTATTATGAGAAAAATATAAGGGATAATAATTTCCTTATACATTTTTGTAATATATCTCTTATACCACCCATGCCTTTGTTCTTGATGTACAAACTCATATGCCCACTATTGCTCCCATCCCCATACCCAAGAATAAGTAAGCTATCCCTAATCAACCAAGCAATCAAAAAGAGGAAGATTAGATAAAGGATATTAGAGAAAATAATAAAAATATTAAGAGTAAAAAACAACATCAATAATGTAGGTATCTATAAGGACCTTATAAGCCCTATCAATCTTATTAAGTTCTTAGACATCCTTTTCAAGGTCACTATCAAGGACAAGGGTAGCTAACTCAAGTGAGGAAATAAAATGGGAAAAAATAGAATGTTCCCATCATTTAAAATAACTTTTACCTCTACAAAAAATAATTGTACAAGATAATGGAGAGTATCCTTCATGGTATCAGCATCATAACTCTTCCACTTATGCAAATGTGGCATTCAATCAAGCCTATATGGATCAATGGGGAACAATGCCTTCTGTGTCTCAAGAATACATGCTTAGTGGAGGAGGTAATAATGGAATATATGATAAATAAAATTATACCTTAATGAATTATCTTTAAGGGGACTCATGTGCATTCAATTACAAAGAAACTTGAACATTGGATCAAATCCTATAGCTATAAACTCAGGGTCAAAAAAGAGAGTGGTTGAGGAAGTACAAGGGACAAGTGATGGTCCAAACATGAACTGTCAAGAAACTCAAGGATTTATTGTTTCAAATACAGTCCTTATATCTCAAGTAAAATAATAAATTTTATAATGCTAAAGCATATTCTATTCCTTCTCATATGCATCAAGTGACACAAGCTAGTGGTAGTGTTATAGATCCTCGAAGACATAACAAAGTTGGAAACTCTCCTATAAACATTGTTGATAAAATTAATAAATTACATGTAAGCACCCCAAATATGGGAAAAATTTTCCATCCCTAGATAAATATACATACTCTATAATGATCTCTATAAGCTCAATGCATCATCAAGGTAGCCTAGTGAAAGAGGTAAAGTTTTGACAAATTAATTAAAGACTAAGGATGGGAAACCAATCGAAACTAAGAGAAGAGATAAACCTCCTCCATTTTACCTATCTATCATCATTAGATACTCATTGGTCCATAACTATTTGATTTATAGTTGATCAAACACATCGGTTATGCCCAAATAAGTAGTAGATAGGTTGAAATTGAAATCTGAGTCATACTCCAAGGGGTGTTACAACTAGATCAATCAGATACCAAAATAATGGGCATCATCAAATGTTTTTAGCTCACTCCACATTCTTGTCCTACGTTATCTATCTCTAAAGATGTTTTGGTTGTAGATGTTCTACCTCATTTTCCCCTTTGATTATCAAAGGACTTTACTAATAAGATTAAGGGGTACTTGACTTCAAATTGGTCCTATATGGCATTTAAGACTATGTATGGTTCTAAGCTCTCTATCAATTTTAAACCTTTAGCTAAGTTTAATGTGAATCCCTATGTACCTAACACATCAAACATTAAATCATGTAATATGAGGAGGGAGACTATCCTAATGACCAAGAATCTTTGACACCTCTTGATGGCATGGCTGACCTCTATCCTGATTAGTGGGAAGATGATAAACATGGATTTAATCCATATAAACTCATTTAAGATATAGGTATGGGAACATATCTCATTCATGAAGAAAGTTATGAGTTACCTAAGGTAATTTATGATGATGTCCTTTAACAAGCTACATGGGGCAACTATTTTCTAGATATGGATGATGATAATGATGTCCCAAGTGTATTAGAGCATGATAGTCAAGAAGATGATGTAATTTTTGCATGCCCATGAAGAAGATATTTATGAACATGACACTCAAGAAGAATTTAATGACATATGGAAATAACACCATGCAAAAATCCTTTGTAAGCACCTATGGTCACTTGTATGGTATTATGAGATCAATTTATAGGTTAAAATGGTTTTATATAGTATCTTTTGATTATAAAGGTTATTTTATATCTTCGGATCAAGTTTCAGGTCCTAAAAGTGTAAACAACTTTTTCTCCTCCATTGTTTCCTTCACAAGCTTAAAAAGGAAAAATTAAATTCATGGTATAGATAGGAAAGATAAATTTGGAAGATAAAATTTTGTTAAATTTTATAGGTATTAATGAGATTAAAATTAAGTGTCATTGTTTTTTAGATTCATGGCCCCTCCTTTATGAACAATTGTTAAGATTACAAGGAGGTCACTATGCCTTGTTCATTTAAGCAAGGTCTAATGTTTCTTATGTTTTTGCACCTAAAAGTTTGATGGAGGATAATGGTTTTGGGGATGTTTTTAGAGTTCAAAATTTTCCTTTCAATTTTGGTTTCATCAATCAACTCAACTTTGTAAGGTGCCTTCATTAGGAGGAAAGATTTCTCAAGTATATGGAGCTTCATATCACTTTAATTCAAATGTTTTGGTTAGCTTGAGATGTTGTCACTTTTATAAGTTTATAAGTGCCTAAATATCCATTTAAAACCACTCAATATTCCATAATTTATGTGCCATATCCTTGAGAATAAACTCTTTGAATATATCCTTTCAAGATATGTCATGTTCTTGCTCTTTGGAAGCATGACAAAGTGTATTAGCATTATTCTATAGGCATGAATGCCAAGTTTAGACCAAGTTGAAATGAAAATAAATGTATATAATGAGAAATAAATATTGGATAATTTATATTCTCAATATAACAAATATAATATCCAAATTCACTATTTACAATAATTTAGATAGGTTTCATCCACCCATCGGCCTGTAAACCTATTGATGGATATTCATAGCCTAGGTTTCATGTTTAAGATGTTTTGGTAATGGATAAATATATCATAGACTCATAAAAAAATATTTTATATTTATACAACCACTAAATCATCAAAATAATGAATAAATTTAGGAGCTTCAACTTTCATGTATAATCCTTGCATAGGAGATGACTATAAATACAAGCCTATATGTACAAATGAATTTTTTTTTAAGATGACATAATTTTTAGTTAAGGTTTCATAGGATTATTTATAAGGTGATATGGATTTTTTAAATAATTGAAACAATATTAAATATTAAAGATTCAATAAATTGGTTGTTTTCAATAGTCTACAAAATAAAGAAAAGAGACTTATAATAGGTTACAAACGTGTATGTCATCTTCTTAGACAAAAGAATTTTTTTCATGCCAATAAGAGTGTGTATTAGGAACATAAAAAATATAAAATTGAAAGGATATATAAACTATTTAACACACCAAAATTTTTGAAAGTTGATAAGAAGTTGACATGAATGAGTCTACAGTCTAAGATAGTCACATATATACCTATGTATGAAGGTAAGAGAAATGTTTGTAGAATGATATGAAAGTCAATGGGACTTGTAGAGAAATGAGAAATAAATTTCAATGAATTCTAGTAATTTTAAGTTTCCTAAGACCTAGTTTCAATAAGGTCACTTTTCAAGTCTTAACACTCTAAATCCCAATAAATATCCACGTATAGCCATACTTTGAGAAGGTACAAAGAGAGAGTGTATATTGTGTGAAGGTGTAAGTTTTAGGGTCATAAGAAAGGTTATAAGTTGTCAATACACTGATAGTGATATTTTAATGATTAATTATCTATGTTATAACCTTGAACTCTAAATTACAACTGATGCTTCAATTATAGTTAAAAGCCTAAAATGACCACCTATAGATTGCTTTGGCAAGTAAGCTGGTTATGGAATTTAAAAGAAGATAAAATGTAAAGTGATTGGTTTGGGTTTTTAAG
Source organism: Torreya grandis (assembly GCA_037957365.1). Lineage (NCBI taxonomy): Eukaryota > Viridiplantae > Streptophyta > Pinopsida > Cupressales > Taxaceae > Torreya > Torreya grandis. Next base: position 843,650 of record JARHVA010004779.1, read on the forward strand.
AGTGAATGAAAAAAAAGCATAAGATTCATCCAAAGTCAAAAATACATAAAAGAGGTTCACAAAATATGACTAATCAGGGCTCTCTAAACCCTACATACATAGTTAGATTGGTGTTTATAGGCCCATCTACCTTCATGAGAGATATTTCCTTGTTTGAGAGAGTTAAACATATATAAGAGGTTTGAGGGAAGGAAAATCATTTTAATATGGTTTCATGGTGTTAAGATCTAGTTTATATCCTCAAAATTAATAGAAAAGTATGGCTAATGTAGATAAGCCTTGTTTAGGCTTGTAGAACCTAACATTACATAGGTAAACCACAAATACAATCATGAAAAAGGTGTCTTATTAGATGTAAAGTGAAAAAAAAATGACATTAATTAGTGGGTTATGATAGTATAGACCTTATAAGATCATCTATAAGAAAGGGAGAAGAGGAAAGTGTTAATTTATCCTTTGAAACCATCTCAAACTCCTTTCATGCAAGACTATAATTCAAGACTCACTTTATTTTGCTTGTTGATACCATGAAACTATGAATTGATCCAAATGGTTTTTATAGATGATAACTAGGTCCCCATGATTCAATATTATGGAATTAGTTGCTGGAGTAGAACCATCACATGCATGAAAAATGCTTAAGAACTTAAATCCCTCTCTAATGGCCTATTTAAAACTAGAGAGCCAACATATTACAATCAAAAATATATGGATAGGATGCATGGGAACCTAATTACCAATATAAAGCTAAGGATAGTTGTGCATTTGAAAATTATGGAATTGGTTCATGGATTGAGGGTCTAGGGTTTATGAACAATCGTCAAGAACCAAAACTATTTTAAACCATTCTAAAACCTTAATAAAGACCTGATGTAGAAGATTGGTCTACAAATCACATGAAATGACCAAAAATGTTCCTTAAACCTCTTGAAAATTATTTTATAGTCTTGTTTATGATTTTTACCCATAAGACAAAATGGGTCAACCCCCTACAATTAGATCTTGTACAGGGGCTTTTTATAATGTCATATGATATGTTATAGCTTTGTTGATGTTATTTCATATGCCATTATTATTTAATCATAGTATATCTTGGTACTTGTGTCATTTTATGTCCAAGGGACCATTTTAGGGTCATATATAAAAATGGCAAGTCTTCATGGTTATCAATGCATTTAGAGCATGGATCAACTTGCTAATGGATGAGCAAATGGATAATGTTATAGAGATCCCATGGGATGGTAAGAATCTTTGTAATGAGTATGGAAGTGCATAACATTCATCTAGTTTTTCATTGTGTTCATCTAGACATCTTGAGTCTAGTGGCAAAATTTTTTATTAGGCACTTTATTGACATCATAATTGCTTGTGTAGATGAGTTAGGGTGAATTGGTCATATGGGTTTGTTTACAATAGTCCCAAGAACATATACACCAACTTTTTGGTCCTTTTATGATGTGAATTAAAATATATGAAGACCCAAAGCTGGCCTGTTAGGGAAAATTTACTAAGTTTCCATAGCCATTTTTAAAGAAGCTCAAATAAAACCATGTGAGCATATTGATAAGGCCATATCTTGCACATGTGGTAGTTTCAAGAGAAAAAAATCATATGGGTTTGTTCATCTTGGTTCCTAGATTCTATGTACTAAGTTTAAGATCATCCACCAAAGTATGGTAGAATTCATGTATGTTCAAAGTTGGCTTCTTAGTCATATTTTTATAAGTTTCCCATACTTAGCCAAATGAACCAAACCATCATTAGGATGTCATGAAATAATGAACGGACCAAAAAAAATTATTATTTTTTAAATTCACGTATAAAGATATTAAGACTAATGGATAAAATGGGTTCATCCCTTGTAGTATCAAAAACATCTCCTAAAAATTTGGTGTGTCCATGACTTTTGTGCTTTAAGTTATAAGCCTTAGAAGTTAGACCTAGAACATAAAACATTTGTGCTAACTTTAAAATAAAGACACTATACATATATATCTATTATTAAATTTGAAAATATACAAGACGTTAAATACATTTTTTGGGACATCAAATACAGTCTATGGGATACCAATTTTAAGCTTTAAAAACTAGGTATTAGTTTTTAAACAATGGGTCCCAGGCATATCTAATGACATGCATTCAATCATACTTTTAGATCTAATAGTGAGTAGAGGTTAAATGGGTTAGTGAATTTGAAAAAAAATGTGTTAATGACAAGTGTCAATAGTGCATTCGATTGGTAGAGGATTAATGATTAGTGGGTATTCATATCTAACATGATCAATAATATGAGATGGTTAATGGGTCAATGATCCAAGTTAGCTTTTGATGGCCAATTGATTAAAGGTAAGCCCAAGGTTTTTCATTGAAGATTGAGAAGCCATTTTTGACCAAGGGTAATATGGTTTTGTAGGGTCATCTTGATTCCATTGAAGTTTGGTTCAAATTCCATGGCGTGGTTAAAGTGATATAATCAGGTATATGGAATATAAAGGACCACCATTAGAGCTTAATATGGACCTATGGTTTGACATTTTTATGGCTCATAGGGTCATTTTTGAATCTATGTTTTCCATTATTAGAAGAAGAGTGTAGAACCTATTTAGACCTAATAGAAAAATCAATAATTTAAGATTGGTTTTATGAATATAGTCAACCTATGAACATGGGGACAAGTTTGAGCATGATCTAGTTGGAAAAGAGCTTGAATTTTACATGAGGAAATACATTTGGACCCCAATGATCTCATATCCAAGACCAAATACATGAAAATGAACATTATCTCTACCTTGGCATGCATTAACAAACTAGTCATGAGTAGTTTAGCATCAAGACAAAGCTCTAACCACTTGATCCTACCATTACAACCATTAGGGAGCATCAATGAGGGAATATGTAACTAGGCAACCACTCGAGATGACCTAGATCAATAAAATGGTATGAATGATCATATTTATTATAGGTAGTTGTAATGGCAGTTCAAATGGAATTATGTTCATTTTATTTCTTTTCCCAGCACTAAAATCCCTCTCTTGCTTCCCCTTTTCTATAAATATGGCTCTTGAGATATTATAAATAATTACACTCCATTTATGGAAAATTCCAATTGTAATGATGTCATATTTTTCCTTTGAACATTATTGCAAGTCTATTTCTAAGCTCTTGAACAATTGTGTAAGTGTGTACATGATTTATAGTGATAAGAAGTGATAATCCTCTATCTTTCTTTCCTTTATCCTTTCATATATAAGCAAGAGTTCTTATTATAACATATCATATAGAGTGTAGTTAATTATGTCAAATTATTTCAAGTGTATAATTTTCCTTGGAATGTTCACTTTTCCTTCTAATCCATTTACCTTGTGTTGTTTCACACATCTCACCTCTATATTGAAATACTCATGTTATAACCTTTTAGAGCTTTGAGACTATTTTGTATGCTTTGTTTTATTGTTCTTGGAATATTATGGTCACATGTAGATAATATTGGTGCATAAAATTACATATATTAGGTTCCATTTATGAAATTCTAACTATTTTCCCCATAAGCAAGCAGTAGTTTAAGTGATAAGCATTACATGATACATTTAGGGAGCTAGCCCTATAAATCTAGAGGCTCATTACCATAATCAGTACACTCACATACCTAAAAAATTTCCCATGTTACCAAATTTTTTAATATTATTGAACACCCTCTTCTAGGGTGTGATATTTTGTGACAACTCCAATTAGATTCTCAAGGTGTAGTTTCTATATACTTACAACTATATGGACTGCATTAAATGCCCTCTTTTGTAATGTTTTTTGGTGTTTTATAGGGTTTTGGATATAGGATAACTTAAAAATATTTGGGATGGTTATTTGGAATGTCTTATACCTTTTCAAGCCCAAAAATCCATACACACAATCCTAGAAGTTCTAAAACAATGATAGTTTTTCAAGGCAATCTTGAATAGGGTTAAAAAGAGACTAGTTTTTTAGACCATTTCATGGTTCTCACACTCCCATAGGGTCTCAATACAAAATTTATCTTGGAGGTTATTGATATGCTGGTAAAATGGAATCACATTCTTGTTTTTGGTTTTGCATGTGTAGGATAGATCCAAAGTAGAAAATCAATCTTCTAGGCAAGGAGGCCTAATTGAGGCCTAATTAGGAGAAGAGAATAGTATGAAAAATATAATTTCACTAATTTTAAGGACATAAAAATTTTAATTGAGTTTTAATTACATAATATTTCCTTAAATATGTATTCAAATTCCTAGGATAATTTGTACACTATCCTACACAAGGAGGTTTACATGATTTTAAGGCTATAGGGAAAAGAGGCCTAATGATAGATTGAGGAGAAAAATGGAGTACTTAGGTTTATTCCATGAAAAAATAAAAAAAAATTGTTTTATATGTTATTTTAATACCTTTCATTAAAAAATATTTCTTTGATAAAGTAGATGTCAAGTTTTGAGCCATTTGGCCAAGCCTTGGCATGGTAGATGAAGGGATTTCAAGACACCTAAACATATGAATGATGATTTCCATAGAAATATTAGATAAATGAAGTTTTTAAATGTTTTAAATTTTTAAAATAAGAACTTAGAAATTTATTTATGGTTAAATTATTATGAAAATGTCCATTTGTCACTTCTCATATGCAAAGAAGGGCAGCTTTGAAGAAGATGACCAAGTTGTCAAGCAAGTAATTTTAACTCCTACACCATTTGGATGGTGAAGAATATTAAGAGGAGATAAATATGTATTTATTTATATTTTTAAACAATTTATAACTCCTTATTGTTTTTAACTCTCATGTCAACAATTGGCAATCTCCTTATATGCCCCTCTCTCTCTTCCTCATTTCTCTATATAAGCTACCTCTTTTAGCATTGTAATTCATCCACATTTGGTATGGTGAAGACTAACTAAATTTAATATTTATTTTTAATTCAAAAAAATATTTAAATTTGGTTTAGTTTCTCAAATTCTTTCATAAGTGTCTTAAATAGTCTATTTTGGATGGTAAGTGATAGTTATCTCTCTTTCTATCCATCTCATTATTTCATGCTTCGTGTAAGTAATCTACCTTGTAATAATTCTCATGATGCATGAATGATTTTTTGTGTATATTTAAGTGTGAATAATACTAACAGTTTCTATTATTATACTTATTATTCATTTACCTCAAGAAATACATTACATTCTACCTTCATGTTGAAACATTTTTGTTAAGAGAGCCTTGGGTTTTGAGATCAGTTTTACAAATTATCTTTCATATTGAAAGTTAAAATACAAATATGGAATTAATATTGGTGTATCACATATATTATATTAGTTTAAATCTCATTTTATCCCTTTTCCTTCAAATCAAGTAGGTTAATGGTTAGTTGTAGGTATGGTGTAAGGGAGCTATCCCTTCAATCTAGAGAATCACCTCTAAGAATTATCACCCATAAGATATGAGGTGTTTCAATGTTATTCAAAATTTAATTAGGATGGATTATCCATCCTTAAATTAAACAATTTATTGATAAAAAATAATATATTCCATCCTTGATTAAATGAAGATCATATCACATATATACATGTTGATAAAACACTTCATAACTAGCTACTTTAAGATTCCTCTCACTTGTAACTTATTATTATGAGATAACACTTATCATAAGTATATATAATGTTATATTTATCACTACCTCTCTAATTATATTCTATATATAAATCCTTTTTAATCTTTATAATGGATCATTGACCTGAGTATGGTGAATCCTTGCTCATTTATATGCCTTTGATCAACAAAAACTACTAGTTTTATCTCTTTCTATGACTATACTTACTATGTATGTATGGATAGTTGATATTATTAATTTAATTTATTATTATTACTTGAAATTTTTTCTTATTATAACACCTAATTCAATTATAAATATTATCTTGTAGGTCATGTGAAGTTATAAATTGAAGTGCAAAGGTTGAGTGAGTTTCCCTATTCATTTGTGTCATTTTTGACCTCTTGATTAGCCCTCCTAGATTAATCATATATAAAAACCTTAATATTAAAACATTGATTTATGAAATTCATATTATGATTATTGTATGTTTAAACTAGTCCCATGGTTTATGTGCACATCTAGTTGGTTGGTAGTGGTCAATTAGTTTTGGTGTATCATCTCTTTACTTAGGTTTCTTCCATGTTGTCCTTATCTTTTTTCATTTATAATCTATTAGTGTAGTGTTATGAAACTAATTTATACATTAAGGTAATATATCAATGTAATATAGAGATTAAATCTACTTTTTATGCCAGCTATAACCTAGGATTGTCTCCATGTTACCCCAAATTACGGAGACTTGAACAACCTTCAAAAGGTGAAAATTCAGGTGATAATAATTCTTGCATGCTCGATGGGATGAGAGACTTCATCCATTAAAGAATGATTTTTAAGATATTAAATTAATAAAAATTTGTAGGCATGAACAAAGAACCAATGGTGATTCCAATAATAATCAACTAGTTTTAACATCCCAACTATGATTATAATTGTCAAGTGATCTTTGTTATTTGTCTTTCTCATGAGTTTCCATGGTTTACCTTGGAGTATAATTTTATTTTAACAAATTTGGTGAGCCTTATAAATAACCTAATTAACCATATCAGTCATATCTTGATCTATATAATACCTAAAAAGACCCTACTTACCCTGTATATGACCCTAGCTATCAATGTGATCATCCTGCTTATTCCTTTAGTCAACCTGATCAAAGCCATGATACTCATACTGCATCCTTATCAAGACTCAAACAAGTCATTATAGATTCTAAAATAGTATTGAGAAATTTTCATAAAATAATAGGTCTTGATTATAATTTTCCTATCCATCTCATGAAGAAGCTCAAGGGTCGCGTATAATTTTTAAGGAGTAAGTGGGAAATTATTCAAGAAGAAAACTAACATGTTTTAACTAATGAAGTGATAAAAATAGGATTATTAAATAAAATTATTAGAATATAGTTTAGTGAGATGGAGAAATAAGGAAGCTTAATTCAGTCAACCTTTAGTTCCATCTCCTACACCAAGTCAATCTCCTTTTTCTCCAAATTTGCTTCAAACTACAATACACCATCAAAGGAAGGAAGATGCAACACATGTTCTAGAGGAAGCTCCTAAGTCTAAAACACCAAGTTGGAATCAAGTGGTAGAGTTATGGGGAGAGAAATATGAGACATTACTTGATCAATAAGTTAAATTCAATAAGGAAATTGTGTTTATACAAGCATCATCTACTTCTCCTCAAGAACCCAAAACCTTCTAATAATGTAAGTATATATAAGAGAGCATCCAAAACAAGAGTGAGGTACCAATATTCAAGCTAATTCATGAGCCTGTTAAAATCCCAACCATACCTCTTAAATAACATAAAACTTTCCCATCATGGAGGTCAATTAAAGAGAGCTTTTAAATGAATACAGAGGTCTATGTTGAGAAAAATTAAGACCAAAGCATATCAAGCTTTGAAGTATTGATTAATGAATGGAGATCCCAAAGTTAGTTTTTGATTTTGAAAAACCCATCATTGAGGAAGAACATGTTCCTTAGGAGGCTTATGAAGGTCAATTTATAGCTATAAGTGATCAAAGTTATGGGTATGAAGAAGACTCTTCAAGTGAACTTGAATAAGAACTCATCATTGGCACTCCCTTTAGTGAATAAAAGAAAAAATCAGTCTTTGGAAATGAATGAGAAGGTGATATTCACATATATCAACATAATTTGAGGGAGATGACATCATTGAGGATTTTCATAGTCTAATTTAAGTGGTAATAATAGTAGTAAAATTATTTAGTCACCTGATTGAGACTATGAATGGTTAAGAACATTAGTTCCTAGATCCTCTTGATGAAATGGAGCAGCTAGATGTAATCAAGATGCATTTAGACACATTTAAAGATGCCTCAAGCACCTAGGAAAATGTAAAGCTATATTTTGATCTTTATCCTTTGAATGAAAGTGTTGGTCTTCCTTCTTGTTACCATGAGGAATTCGTTGAGTTGACAATGGAATGATCTCAAGATAATGTTTGCATAGGAAGTATCCATGAAAAAGTTGCCTATGATTTTGATGTTGATGGTTCCCTAAGAAAAGAAGAAGACTTGAGTAGGATTGAAATAAAATATAATAAGTATGAACCAATTAAATTTGAAAAGAAATCCCAAGTTGTATAAATTATGGGTGATCTTCTAAGAAATCACCATGAAGTTTATGATCATATGTTGCATGCCTTCTCATATCAACAAGAAGAGGTTTGAGATGATATGTGGCAATAGTATTTAGAGATTTACATTGAATTTGAGTATCTTCAAGGGCATATACCTCATGTTGGATTCTTTTGAGGCTTCTCTCTTTCTTGAAAAATAATGTGAGAATCCCCAAGAATCATTTCAAGATCAAACACATCATTTCATGGAGTCATAATAAGCCAAGGTTTATTTTTTCCCTATGAGTTAAGAAGTAGTCATGTTTGAGGTGAGTTTAAACATCAAGAAGAATGATGAGAAGTATTTTGAACTACAAGATTAATGTCTTCATTATAAATATGTTTGCTGATGAAAACTCATATAAAATCATGCCAAATGAGTTGTAAATAAATAAGACTACTCCTCTAAGTACCATGGATAAAGGGAATATTGATCTACATCATTGCCTATTTCATGGAGGAATGGTAGAAATGTTCCTTTTGATCTAGGAGGAAAATATCTTGAGGTTAGTTTTTTTTAGTAGTTTCTTGCTTTTTTATCCCTAAGTGATTTGTAGAGAGAGAGAGAGAGAGAGAGAGAGAGAGAGAGAGAGAGAGAGAGGAGAGAGAGAGAGAGAGAGAGAGAGAGAGAGAGAGAGAGAGAGAGAGAGAGAGTATTTATTTGGTGTGTTTGATTCTTTTTTTATTGTCTTGGAGGTAGTCAGTTGTCTCAACTATTTCAAGTGTCTAAGGTTCATAAAAACCATGCAACCCCAAGATGTTTCCAAATATGTTATCCAATTATAGATACCATAGGATATAATTATTAAAAACTTTGTCTATAAATATTTAATATTTTTGATAGCTTCATAGGTAACCTTTTGTAGTGCATGTTACCATAGTTTAAAGTAAATTTGACAAGTTAAAATTAATGGCTCATATTGGTTTGTGATTGTCTAGTTATGTCATGTACTAGTCAAGTTGGTTCAAAAGGTAATCAAGTTTTATAAAGTCTTTTTATGTCATGTGACATGTGTCAAAAAATACCTTGTACTCCCTTAGTCCATTCAAGTGCCCAAAATATGTGAAATACTCCTAAAGTTATAATTGATTTGAAATGATTTATTTTACATTTTGTAACATTACAATAAGTAATATGTTAAGGTATGTAAGGTAAATTATTTGATAATTATTTTTTCATTGTTATCACACCCTTACAATCATGAAATATTACATTAATGCTAATCCACAAGGTCTTTAGGTAAGAAGATGACAATGTTCATGGAAAAAGAGAGGTTTTTCATAGGGTTGTTGTAGAATTTAAGAATAATGTTAATTTACAAGAAATTATAGGGCCTCATCCATATCCATAAATATAAAATAAATTATTTTGATGAAGTAAATGTTAAAAATAGAGAAAAAATCTTTCATATTCCATATCGATTCATTGGCAAGCTTGAGAGGGCTAGTTTCAGATGCATGGTCCATACAAAGGAGAGATTTGGGACATAAGTTTCTTACTAGAGGATGGTAACCTATATATATTAATATTATTTTAAAATCTATTTATATTTAATCCCATATCTCTATGAGTAATCGTTAAGACCTTGAGCGGTCAAAAAATGGCTCCAATCCCCACTAACTCAATTTTATCTTCATGACTACACTTTTGAGATTGGTGGGAGAAAATAAATCATGTAAAAGTTATCTAATGGTACTATGGGATCTTCATGGAACATAAAAAAATCATCTACATCATGTATATGCATGCACTTAGCATAAATGAGCTTCATTCTCACTGCTTGCATGAGATAGACCAATTTTATGAAGTTTGTGAAGTTTTATCCATATAAGTAACACAAAAATCAAGTTATATGAGTTAAAATAAGTTTAAAACATGTTAATTAATATTTAAAAACCATTCCTAATATAATATTAATATACATTAAAGAGTATAATACTAATGTACAAATAATGAGATCTTGATTCATTTCTAGCTCTTATGAACCCTAATTTTGATGGAGTTTAGTGCAAGGGATGGTATTAAGTATTTATCCAATAGGTTATCATGGATTATTATCTCTTATTTAAACCCCAAAACATTAATTTTATAATGGATGATCAAGATATATTTTGTTACAAATACTATCATGTACCTATAGGCCCATATAAAGACCCACATTCCTATCATTAAAGATTAAGGAACAAGGTAGGTTTAATATAGAAGGAAGCCTACAAAGGGTATAAAATGACAAGAATATTTTTATGATGTGGTTATAAATTAATTTCATGGATATTTATGATCAAATCATGCATCCATAGGGGGTTCAAAATGATATAATGAAAACCTACAAGTTTGCATACCTTTAGGTCTACATTTCTAAGGAAATGTAATAGTCCTTGTGTTGAATGATGGAGTTCAAGGGTTAAATGAGGTGTGAAAACTATGGGAAAATATTATATTGATGTGTGTAATATTATATAAAGAGATAATAGTGATTTTAAGACTCACTCTTAAACTCTAACAATTCCCAAGCTTAAACCTTTACATACAGTCCAACTGAGACCTATAAGCCTACATTTTAGAGATGGATAAGAATGCATTTTTTTGATAATTAGGAGATAAGTGGAATATTATCAAAGGTATGTAGGACTAAAAATATTTATAACTCTTATTAATAAGGATATACCTAATTGAAAACTATATACCTAATGGGGAAATTTCAGGTATGTCTTCAAATGTGTAAAACCAATATGCAATATTTTATGGAAATTGGGGTTTAAAAGATTTTTAGAAAGTAATGGATCATGGTGAAGGTTATTTTAATGATTTTAAAACTTATATAAGATTCAAGTAGTATGGAAAAAATTCCAACACTCTCTAAAGGACATCATAGTGTTAAGAATCCTATTGAGGAGCCTAAATTTTCAATATGATAGTCCTAAGCTAAAATAACACCTAAAAACCTGCCTATAACCAAGCATGGAGAAAATACAGTGTTGGTTTTATTATGAGGTCATGGGAGGATATGATAACTTTTGAAAAACATGGTAGATATGTTTAAATCCCTCATGAGAAGACCAAGAACTCAAAAGGAAGTATTCTTAAGACTAAATAGATGACAAGTTCAGATAGAGATCTACAGGTTAGAGTATCAACAAGGGGAGATTATCACCTACACAATTCATATATGATGACATAGACCCTATGGATAAATTATATATAAAACAAATAATCTCACATCTTTTTCCACTACTTTCTCTCTCTCAAGCTCACAAAACCTATCCCTATCACTCGAGACTCTACTTTTTTCATGTGGGAACATGTTTAAGAAGTTACATGGTGAAAAATGGATATTGGATGAGGTGAGTGGGGTATTAAAATTAAAACTTAGGGAATTATATCAGTAATCAAGGTCCCCACCTATATAAATAATCATTAAGATAGAAAGTTACTCCAAACCTTATTTTAGCTTCAAGAGGAGCTTTAGATAACATGTTATTTTGATTAGAACGTGAATGAATATATGCATGGTATTAAATTATATTTAAGTATGATGTAAATTTATATACCATCCAATATTTTAGTATTAGAGGTAACGTATGGATCTTTTATTTATGAACAATCCCTAAGAATGAAACAAGCCTAAAACACTATCAAAACCCTCACAAACACTAAATGGAAGACTTTGGCCCTAAAATACCCTTAAATGAATTGGTTTAGTATTTAAATTAGTTAAGTAGCCTATATATGCCCCATGTTCATCTGAAAAATATCTTGGTAGCACATGTGAGAATAAAACAATAAGAAAATGGGCCTAATTGGCCTAAATTTGTATAGTGTAGGCTTATTTTGAAGTACATAGATATATGAAAGCCATTTTATCATTTTGGAAGGTTCCCTGAGCCCATGTATAGGTATATTAGTATCTTTAAGTATTTAACAAGGTTATTATTTTGATCCATCATGGTTCTCAAGCAATAAATTATTCCTTAGTGAAAAAACTCTTCTTGCCTACATAATGATAACATAATAGGTGTAAATCAAGATTATAAGCACCAAAGATAGTCTTAGTATTCAAAAAAACATGTTATTGGATGCCAAAAATTGGTTTTAATACATATAAATATTTTTATTCACATAAATTGAGTATAAAGCCTTTACAAGAAGGTTCCAAATAGCCCCAGTAGATCCATGTGAAGAGAGAAATCCAAGATATTAGTTCCACTAGATGTCTCTCAAAGGGTATGAATCATGTGTCAAGATGATCAAGAAGGTTCTATAAAAGGTAGCATGGAAGATATAAAGATTAATGATCAATGAGGCTAAGTGTCAAGATAAAAAAATTTAACTACTCCTAAAGCAATAATAGGCAATTCCATAATGAGTTTGATAAGTCATCCAAGAATGACTAGGAATTACTCTATACCATCCTTGATGAAAATAAGATCATATCACCTATACACATGTTGAAATAACACTTCATAACTAATTATTTATATATTATTCTTAATTTTAACTTATTACTCTAAGATAAAACTTCTCATAAGTCTCTCCAATGTTCTCTTTATCACTCTTTGTCATTCTATTCTATATATACAACCTTGTTTGGATTTGCAATGGATCCCCCACCATAGTATGGAAAATATCTACTCATTTGTATGAATTTTATCAATGAATAATACTAGTTTTACCTCCTTATATGATTTTAATTATTATGAATATATGGATAGTTTAAATTTTTAAGTGGTTTACTTAGTATTACTTAACATGTTATCCTATATTAACACCTATATGGAATTAGAAAGATTCTCTTACATGTCATGTGTAGTGTTAAATTTAAGTGAAAAGGTTGAGGGAGTTTTCTTATTAATTTATGGTCATTTTTTACCTCTTGATTAGCCCTCGTATCTTAAGAATCCATCATAACCTTCACATTGAAACATTGATGTAGGATATTCAAATTAGGAGTAGTGTATGCTCAAACCAGTCTCATGGTTGATGTGCACATGTAACTTGTTGGTAGTGGTCAATTAGTTTGGGTGTATCACCTCGTTAGGTTTATTCCATGTTATCCTTCTCTCTTTTCCTTTACAATCTTTTAGTTTAGTGTTATGAGACTAATTGATAAATAAAGGGGATATGGCCCTATAATCTAGATATTTAATCAACCTATTAGGCCACCCAAAGCCTAGGATTGTCTCCATGCTACCAAAAATTATGAAGGATTGAAAACCTTCCAAGGGTAAAAATTTGGGTGATAACAACTTCATCACTAGGTAACATAGGTAAAATTCCATAATATTTCATGTCTACTTCAAGATCAGTGATTTTGTTACCATGGTGATCGTATTAAGAATGTATCTCACATAATTTTTTTGCCTTGGCATCAAGGGTGACCTTGGGAGTAGGTGGAAATATGGAGGAAGATTTATTGGATTAAATTTGATTGATACTATGCATATATTTAGAATCATTGGCAAGGAGGGTATTTATTAGAGTGAGCGATGTGATAGGAGGTATAACATGTTACAAAAGTTTTGAATTTATGCTAGGTAAAATTTGTTAAACAACCAAAGGAGTATCGAGAAGTATAAGAATTAACTAGAGGTACATGACCTTTAGGTTATAACTCAATATCCATGGAAATAGTATGGACATCTCAATTAAAATTATGTATTTTATTTAAGGTTTGATGATAGTGTTGAATATATGTCTTGTGATAGATCTTGGGTAATAATTTAGTTATCATCATATATGAGAGAGATAGTACATGTTTGTGAATCTAAAGAAACATCATAAGGTGATACTCATATATCATTAAATTTATGATGTGACATGGTTAAAGGGTCTTGAAATAACTTGTATACTCCATAGTTATTACATGTGAAATCATCATACATATAAGATGCTTCATGTGAATTATATGGAGGAGAGAAATTAGTGATCTCATTGATGAGAGGGATGGTACAATGAAAAGTTAAAAAGTAAGGGTAGATCCACTCTAAAATGTAAGGGGGTAGCTTCGTAATATTTCATGTGTATAATAAATCATTTGGCTCATGATCATTAGAATAAATAAGAGTGACCTATAAATTTGGATTCATATTGATAAATTTAGGTAAAAGTGCATGATTAATTATTGGGTTAGTTGGAATTTGATATTAATATTTAATATTAGGAAGATGAATACTCCATGGGTTAAGATAAACCTCATTTTTATACCATTTTACATTATAAATTAACTTGATACATTGGCTACCAAAAGAGGCAATGACCCTCATGAGATATGTCCATATATGACCCATAAGCTTAATATGTATAATTTTGGTTCCAATAGTAAGAGGGAGCCAAATACAACCAAGAAATTTTTCATTCGTCTTGTCAAATCTACAACATGTTAGATGATTTTATTTGAGATGATCTTTGTTATACATATTATCACCAAATTTTGCACCCTAGGATAAGGTTGTTCAGACTTATCTAATTTGGTGAAACATGGGATTAACCATAGAAATTTGGGTTGTATATAGTATGGGTAAACCTATATTTAAGGTATATCTACACTTTATGAATCACTTAGGCTCACTTTCACTACTTTATTTCTTAAGTTCAAGATTAAAGACCTACAAACTTTAACCTTGTAGGTCTACCTCTTATCTAGATGACTACTAGAGAACCTTATTAAGTCTTATTTGTAATTAGATATTATATTATTCATAATATTATACTAACCTATAACCCTTAGTAACCTCATGAAACTTTAATGCATTGTGTACTTCTCTTTACCTTGTTTCATATGGATTGTATAATCACTTAAGTCTCTTAGCTATGTGTAAGAAGATGAGTCCTTCCTCATGGTAACCTCTTCATGACTTATCCATGTTTTTTCATTAATTTCATGAAATTTTAAAAATTAATTCATTTCATGAACCTTAGGAAACCCTAAAATGTGATTTTAGAATTCAAAACTTTTCCAACCACAGTCAGGCCTGTAGGATGCAATTGTGCATTCTGGGTTGTAGGTGTGAGAAGTAAGAGGTGGGTATTTATTTATTGGCACTATTAGGTATTATTTTAGTGATGTTCATCATTATAGTTCCTTAAATGGTCTTTTTACATATTTTTAATTCATCAAATAATACCTATTATAGTGTCCATTTGAATTTACTAACACAATCCTACATGCACTTGGGACTTTCATTGAGTCTCTCTTCTTTCTAGCATGAGCTCCTTGCTCCTTGACTCTCATTAAAACTCAATACTATTTCATAACCCTCATTCCGAAATATATTATTTTGACACACATTATTCACTATTATATATATCCTGATCTCAATCCTTCATTCTCACAAACCATCTTCTATCTTATACACATAGGCATGACTGTGTGGCTGTAATTGCATATGTTGAAGGTGAGGTCATAATTGATACTTGTAGGTTTTTTATATTTAATTATAATTATTTAAAATATATTCCACTATATTTTTTCCATGTATTAAGGCATCCAACCATGATGATTTCAATGCTTTCAAGGCTCGACTAACCCCCAAGCTCTGAGCTTCTCCTAAACACTTCACAGTCTATACAACATGTATATGGAGGAAATAACTATGAATTCTATTGTATATTTTGAATATGGATCATATATTGAACTTATATTAAATTATAATGATGAAATATCATTTAAAATATCTTAAATTATGATTCACCCCTAGTATTTGAGCCAATTTGGCAATCAAAGATATATTGGACTATTCAAACACAAACCATATTCCCAAAAGCAAGTACACTTAAATAATATGGAACAAGGAAAAATTATAGAAAAAATATCATGGATTACATAAAAATAAGAGATATTATATGAATAATTAATCACTATAAACCTTTGATAATTACCATAATGAAAAGGAAATGATAATTTGCAACAAGATTGTCTAAAATAACTTGTACACCAAGGCATTCTTCCTCCAAGTGAAAGAAACTCATAGAGATTATTTGGATGATTAAACCACCATTAAAGAGAGATAAAATAACTCTTAAAACCACCCTAAAAATAATTACTCTCCATAAATTTTTAATCTATATAAATTGGTGAAATAATAGACCCATCTTGGATGCATAAGCCATAGTGACCTACTGTCACTCTTAGTGATTGTTTACAAAGAAGAGGCCACCAATATAAAAAACAATTAAAATTATTTCAATATTACTTGTACCCCTAAAAATTTACAAATTTTTATATCCTAACTCTCTCTCTTCACTATATCATTTAATGCAAATTTTCCTTCTTGATCTTGCAAAGACAATGATGGAGGAGAAAAAGTGTTTGGAGTGTTACTTCAAACTAAAACTTGGTATAGAGATGTAAAATAGTCTTATGGATCCCAATAGACACATATAAACTATTTATAACTAAAAAGTGGTCTTGTAAAGCCATACAAGTTCTTGGAAAGTGTCATTATGCCAAGATTAGGAATTAAAGTATAGATTTTATTAGACTCCAATTTCCGATAAACATTCTATGACCAACCTATGACATCAAGGACGTTTTTAATCATTTTGAAATGTTCTTCTCTTGAAATGGTATGCCCACCTCTTCTATATGGGCCAAAAAGTGGCCAAACTATGATTTTTTGTATTTGAGAATCAAATAAAGGTTACTGTATGATAAGATGACATTAATTAATTTCAAATAACCTTTTTAATGACTTTGAGCTATATTAAACCTTTTACTAAGTTAGACACAAGAATACATTGTAATTGACCTCTTGGATTAGAAAAATGTTCATAAGACTAAAAATTGGACAAGGCTAAGGAAGGGGAAACATGACCATATGGGATTCTCTAGGACTATTTTAGACCATTAAAAAAACATATGACCACCTTATGAAAGATTCAATTTAAAGGGGTTGACCTATTTTGACATGGGATCAAAATTTGGTCAATAATTTAGAGATTCATAGAGATTGCTTGCCTATAATGCTAATGGATCAGTGGATTTATTCCTCCCTTAGGATATGGAGTCTCTCTCACTTAGTTTTAGACATGAACAAACTTTTAACATGACACAACAAATCAATTGAACTTCATAACACACAAAAAAATACAAAACACAAGGCAAATAAATAAACACACATGTGCTATAAAGTAATTAGGAAACACAAAGAAAACTTAAGGAAACCTAAAATATATATTAAATAACCTAAAAACAAAATTTTCCTTGTTAGACTAAAGGGGAAACTTGTATCATAATTTTATCCTTGAGATGAAAGAAGACATGAAGTAAATTGCCCTTTGAACCTTGTTCTGGGTTTCTTCAACTCCCTCATGCTTTCCAATATTCTTCACATGACTTAAATTGAAGTAATGAAATATGTAAACATGTCACCTATGAAAATGAAATATTCTTGTGTTTCAACACTCTTCTTATAGGACTCTTCAATTGTAATCTTTTCTAATGGTGTTTAATCCAAGGATAGTTCTTTGAATTTCATGGCATCTTGAATGACATTAGGATTTTCATCAACTATTTAAAGTTCCTCAAGATATTCAAGGATATTTACATACTCAACCCAATACTCACCATTGACCTCAATGAATACATATTGTTCAATTTATTCATACACATGACCTTAAATCTTGTAAAGACCTTCAAGATATTCAAAGAGTTTAATATGATACTACCAATCATATTTGTTTTATTTGTCTTTAAAAAATATAGTTTCTTTGAATTCACCTTCTTGGTCATGGTGTACTTCATCAAATTCAAATTTATTACTTGAAGAGTCTTCAACTTCAAGGTTGGTTGTAAGTTACACAAGTTTGGATAGAATAGGATCTTCTTTTTGAAACACACCCTCAAGAGGGAAAGCATCTTCAAAAGTGTCTTTAACTTGACTAGTAGGAGGTGTAGTATTTTTAAGGCCTTCAAGTTCTTCATATTTCTCATTTATTTTATATCACATGTCATCTTGATTCATGGAGTCAATAAAAAATTCATATTATATTGTCTTTTCATATTTAAACTACTGATCATGCCCATGATATCCAACTAAATTAGTTGAGGTGATGTCCTTATCAAACATATTCTCTTCCATGTCTTGATCAAGATCTTTGTTAATAGCTAATTCATGATCTTGATCATATTTTTATTCACTTAAGAAGATGTATTTATACTTGTCTTCACCAAGGGGAGTCTTTATGACACTTGAGTTATATTCTTGATCAAATGTAAATTTGACTTGATCTTCTTCACTTATCTCCCATATGATGGGTTATCCTTCAAAAAGGGATGAGGTGGGAGTGTGATGAACAAGTTAATGTATTGGAGAGGGAGTATGAGGTGTGGTGGATGGATCATGAATGGGCTTGGGGATGGAGAGAATACTTTTTTGATATGGGAGTTTGGAAATGGGATATTATTGAAGGGAAATAATGTTGAATTGGGCTATAGACATTTCATTTTCCTTAACAAGTACCTCACCTTTCTCATAGCCTTTTTGAGGCTCTTCAATAGCTAAAAATTTATCTTCCACCTTCTCAACTAAGGCCTATTTTTTATGTTAAAAACATTATTAGATAGACCTCAAAGATGGAATATCTTAAGGATCTTGAGGAATGGGGAATGAGGCTAGAGTAGGCACAACATTTTATTCCTTGGCATCAATTTATTGATTTTGGCTTTCTTCTTCTTATTTTCCCCAAGACTTCACTAATTGGTTCCATGTTATAATTTTGAAGCTCGTAGGTTATTTTAAGGGTTGGATTGGCTATATTAGAGTCTCCTCTTGAGGATAGTGAATGGTCTCATGAGGATAAGGATCATAAAAAAACTGATATGGAACATAAAAGGACTCTTGAAGAGGGGAGGGAGAGACTTTCATAGGTTCAATATCTTCCACAAGAGTTGGCATGGTATAATTAGGAATAATAGTCCAAGAAGGCCTCTAAGATGATGAGATCTTATTTTATTAGGGAGAAATAGGTGTATCTTGAAGAAGACTTGGAATGAAAGAAAGTAGACTAGGAATAGGAAATGATGGTTAAGGTTACTTGGATTGGGTCTCTTGATTCTCCCACCTCTCTAATCTATCTATCCACCATTGGATAAAAGTTCTCATTTCATAGAACTCGTCATTGATAGTATATTGGTTTTCCTCTCAAACTAACATCCACTTACATATTAACATTTGAATTGACTTCCTCATCTTTTATATGAGATAAAAAGGGATCACATCACATTCTCTATCCCAATTTCTCATCAACTCTTTTGATTTTAGTAAATTTGGCTTGACTACCAACAAGTATATGGTAGGGGAAACATAATTTTGAGATGGAATTAAATTAGGAAGGGAGGAGTATGACTACTACAAGTCTTGGTAAGGATTTTCAACAACATCATGGTAATATTAAAGGGAAGTAGAATGACTATATGACTAACATGAATCATAGGGATAATAACAATATTGATAGGGCTATTGAGACACATAATTAACGTTAGACAAAGCTGATAAAGAGGTGCATAATGTAAGATTTAATCATATATATCCATGACAAATTCACTAGTCAAATGAAACACAAGATATTTAGAAAATTATTTTCAATATAAGTATTTGGGATGCTTATAACCTGATTGCATTCATAATTATCATTGGTGTTTATTGAATGCCTTCAAAAGATGATATGAAGAATAACACACCAAGATTTTTTCTAATATTTTGGACCTTAAGTCCCATTAGGTGTGCCAAAATTATCATTAAAATAATTTCACCCTAGGAGAAGGTTGTTAAGACTTATCCAATTTTATGAAATATAGGATTACCCCTAAACCTCTGGGTTGTCTATAGTAGGGGTAAACCTATATATTTAAGGAATAACACCCCTTGATGAATCAATTAGGATCATTTTTAATACTTTATTTATTTTAAAAGGGGGATAGATAACTCAAATAAACCTAACTATAGTGGTGATGCACCAAACTTTTTTGACCACTACCACACATTGCATAATGTACTAAGACCTACAAGATAACATGAACATACACACATCCTAGATTGAATCTATTGCATTAATGTTTTGTATAATGGTAAGGTATTATAAGGCTGAGAGGGAAGACTGATTCCACTTTAAAACCCATAAGAGACCTCTAATAACACTGACTACAACCTATAATAGAGAAACAACCACATGAGACAAGATAAATAAGACATAAACAAGGTGACATATATTTACACTTGATGAGATCAACTATTTAGATCTTTATCATTGTATGTAGTCAAAGAAAGAGGTAAAAAACCATTTTTTATTTATCAAATGTTAAAAAAATGGGTAGGGCTTTTCCATACCTAGGTGGAGGATATAAACTTAGCCAAAAGTGACTCAATATATAGAAAATGGTGAAAAAGAGAGAGAGAGAGAGAGAGAGAGAGAGAGAGAGAGAGAGAGAGAGAGAGAGAGAGAGAGAGAGAGAGAGAGGTGGTAGAGGAAGATTGACAAGTGTCCATGAGAGTTATAACTAAAAAATGAGTTATGAGAGAGACAGTCCAATAATCCTTGAAGGCCTTGTGTCTCACGTTTGGAGTAGCTCTAATATTTCAAGTGGTGTGGGGGTTACAATTTAGCTTTGACACCTTGATTAAATCCTTAGAAACTATCCCTCTTTAAATGAAAGGAGTAAAAATTTAACTTAAACCGTGAATTAACCTTGAAATGATTTAAAAAACCTTATTTAACATATAACATGACTTAAGAAACTCCTCTAACTTGCCATTTCATCATTTAAGTGCATAGGTGTCTTGAAACTCTTCATTGCCCATGCCTAGATTGGTCAAAATGTCCAAAAATAAATTACATATTATTTATATCATTAAATCAATATGAATTATCTTAAAATATTTTGTCATGTCTGAAACAAACTATTTTGTTTCTTGGGATAACTTTCAAGTACTCATTTTACTACTTAATCCTTCATTAGGCCTAGTTTCTTTATAGCCCTTTTTACCTATAAGACTCATTTTTTATGGAGTTTCACATATTATATTAAAAATTTGAGGTAATACTATAGTACTAAGTATGTTCTTAAAGTTCCATACCAAATTTCATCTTCAGACTCTAAGTGGAAGCCTATTTTTTCTACCTTTCTCTCTCTTGAATTAGGCCTCCTTGCTTAGGACCCTATTTTATTTATTTACAATAATGATAAACATGTAAAATAAATAAAAAGTATTTTATTAAATTTAATTATTCCATTACAAATATCCATGTCAAATTTGGGCTCCTAAGACCTTGTGGAAGTATGTAAATCAAGAAATGGCCTTACCACCTAGTCTCATTTTGAGCTTGTTTGAGACTACCTTAAAAAGTGGGCATGGTTGGATCAAATAAAAAATATATTTTGAAAATTTTTAGACATTAATGGATATGTAAACTCCCCAATAACATCATTCCATGATTTGGAAAATCTTTCCTTCTTAGAACACCTATGAAAAACTAAAAACATGTAAAAATAAGGCATTTTCCCAATCTGTACAAGTGATGTCAACATCAAAGTACATGGGGGTAACCTCCTTAGATTCATAAAAAAATAAAATATGTTTTAGGATAAAATTATTTTATCAAATGTTATTTTGAGCTCTTTCTCTTCAAACTGGTCATAACTAGGGTTCTAGGAGGGTTTAAGACTTGTTTGGGGTCTTAATGATTGTTCATAAAGAACATCCCCTCTCTCTTTCATAATTCAAAAATATTGTTTTTATAGGACCCATATAAAACCTCCAAACACAAAAATGTCTCATGTAAATAATGAAAAATGGTATGAGCATCTTAAGTTGATCTTTGGGTGGCTTACTTAGTGTTTCTTGAGGGTGAGATAGGTCCAGATTGGGTTTAGGGTCGTATAATTCATTTCCACTATTATGAAAGGATAAAAAACCCATGAAAAATATTTATCCATTATTATAAATTCTTTTTAAGTGATCACCATTACGTTTTATGCATTTGGTGTATTAGGCATGGCTCTTAAGGTTTAGGCCTTTCACCTTCTTACTAGCCCTCAAGGACATTTGGATGGAAAACTAAGCTTTGGTACCTCCTATAATTTTATGGATACATTTTTTATTTTTTTATGTTGCCTCAAGAGCCTAACATGATTTTTGGAAACATATTTTTCTCTTATGGACCAAATAGATCTCTTAGTCTCATGACTACTTCTTGTCAATGGAGTGGGCAAGATCTGAGATAAAATAATGGATATACACACTATTAATATGACCTTTAAGATAATATTAACACCTAAATAAGGTGATTACCACATTATATACCAAATTTAAAAACTTTAAAATTCCTATATAGGCCCTACAATGTCATTTTCCATCATGATTAGACTGGGTCTTTTTGTGAGTAGTGATGCATGCTTCATGAGATGTGTGATTGACTTTTCCTTTTTAATTCTTGTGTTTGGGTATAAGAGTATAAATTATACCTTTATATTACTTTGGTAAAATTTTTAAATGTTTATTATCCTTACAAACATTTTCACATACCCTACACAACCTATCAAAGTATTATACCTTCAAAACTTCTTTCTATCTCACACTTTACCAATATTAGTTATAGGTGTTGTTTCTCAGTAGTAGAGACCTTGGTAAGTAATAAATGTGTTTTTTAGGGTTTTTTTACACATTAAATCATGATTATTGAATTATATATACCAATATAATACCCAATATATTCATCTTTGCCTCTAAAACATTAAGTTTTTTCTTTCATCTCCCTGACTAGTTGTAGATGTGTATGTGTTTTCACTTGAACATTACCATATCTAAATAGGCTTATCCAATATCATGTAGGTAAATTTGATTAAATTTAAATTAATATTTATAATTATTATTTGAATTTCATAATATCTTTACATAGTTAGCTATAGGTAATCACTTCTTTAAGGTTTTGGATTGTGTGTTAGGGTTCAAGGCCTTATTTTAATTCATGATAAACATGACAAATGCCATATGGAGGCTACAAAACTATTCAATAATAATTCAATAGTTAATATAATTATCATAATTAGTGAATAAATATCTTCCTTCACTATATACATACAATCCTTTTTATCTGCTCCTTAGTTTAAGTTCAAGATTGAAGATCTATAGGTTTGAGCCTTGTAGGTATACCTCTTATCTAGATGACTACTAAAGCACCTTATTGATTTTTATTTGTATTTATATATTATAATATTAAAAATATTAGACTAAATTATACCCCTTATTAACCTCATGAACCTTTAATGCATTGTGTACTTCTCTTTACCCTATTATGTATGGCTTGTGTAATCACTTAAGTCTCTTAGCTATTTGCAAGAAGGTGAGTCATTCCTCATGGAAACCTCATCATGAATTATCCATGTTTTCTCATTAATTTCATTAAATTTAAAAAATTAATGCATTTCATGAACCTTGGGACACCCTTATGTTATTTTATAGTTCAAAACTTCTCCAACCACAATCAAGCCTATAAGGTGTAATTGTGCATTCTTGGCTATAGGTATGAGAAGAAAGAGGTGGGAATTTATTAATTAGCACTATTAATGATTACATTAAATGTTGTTCATAATGATAGGTAATTAAATCATATTTTCACACATATTTAATTACTCAAATAATCCCTCTTATAGTGTTCATTTGACTTTACTAACAGAATCCTATATGTACCTGGGACTTTATGTGAGTCTCTCTTCTTTCTAACATGAAATCCTTATTCCCTACCTCTCTTTGAGACTAAATAATCCTTCATAAACCTAATTAGTACTTATATTTTATTTACACAATGAATATCTCCTTATCTCAATCATTCATTCTCACAAACCATCTTCTATCTTATACACATAGGCCCAATTATGTGGTTGTAATTACTGTTGACCAAATTTAAATTTTAGGTCAAACTGCGGCACCCCTAGGTAAAAAATTAACTTTTATGTGTTTTAAGGGTATAATAATTATTTCACAAGGTGTTTTATAGGTTAATTAATGCCATCTAATGTTGCAATAGCCTTGGTCTTTAGTCATTTTCATCCTTTGAGTCCTTTTGGGTCATTTTGAGGTTTAAAAAGGTGCATTTAGTGAATTGTACAGATTTATTGGGAAGTATGAGGGTAATAAAATATTATTTCACATCCCATATGTCCTAATATTTTTTAATTAACTCAAAGTGGTAGGCTTCTCAAAAAAAGGGTAGTTTTCTTAAGGAAAAGAAGAAGTTTGGAACTTGTACAACTCCTTGGGAAGTGTGACACATGGGAAAGGATCATGGTATGTATCTTCATATTCTCCAAGATAATCTCAAAGTTTTAAGTGATTTGGAAGTGCCATTTTTTCCCCAAAATTGTTATGCTCCTTTTTCAATCTTCTTGGCAAGTAGAAGTGACCTTTAGGTTTGTGCCTAGTATGGACAACTCGAGAAGTTTCAGCTAAAAACCCTTGGGGAGGTTAAATTAAACTTAGATACATTAATATATGTATAAATATTTTTAATAATTGTGTCATTTACTTCATGACACATCCTCATGAAGTTTACTATACTTTTCTACTTGTTAATCTATACATCCTATAGGTTTTGTTCTTGTTTGGGAAGGTCTATACAGTTCACTTGCTAAGATTGGTTACATATAATGTTTAATAAATTTTATCATGTTATCCATGATTTTTTTCACATTTGGAGTTGATTTGATGATCCAACTAACTTAGTTTTCAAGGATTAAAGGAGTGGAGTTAAAGTTATTTCCTCCAATTGCTAGGGTTTTCTTCTATGTTATAGTTCTAAAATGAAGTGAAGAGATGTATTATTAGCCATATATGTCTTTAATTCATCTTAAATTAAAAATAAAACTCAAAATAGCCACTTCAAGATATAAGAGATTAAGTAAATACATAAAATAGCCATCTACATTAGTTATATAGCCTGCCATCAGTTAAAAGAGAATAAAAAATGTGTTTGAACATTCTATGATGTTTTAAGAGTCAAAAAAATCTTTTTCATAATATTTAAGAATTTTTAAGTAGGTTTAAGAAAATATAAAGCAAAAAATGGTCTTTGGGAAAAATTTTGACATTTTTAGACAATCTCCCAAAACTATCATTGTGGCAAATTTTGTGACATTTTAAGATAATTTCCTTTTTTGAGTGTCCTTATATAGTGTTGCATTGATATATAGAGCCTCTAAGTACATTTTTTTAAACTCCCATGTAGGTATATCATGTTTAAAAATAGTATAGGTGTAGAGGTTGAGGAATGTGGTTTTATTAAGCCCTCAAGTTGCTCTCCAGGATACTAAAATCATTTAGTGCTATCTACAACCAATAAAGTACTTGTCAAACATTGAAAGCATAAGAAATTTTTTGAGGTATTTATGAAGTATTCAATTGGTTTAGGTAAATCATATAATCCACCATTATTTCATGATCCATTAAGAAAAATAATATAATCTAATCCTAAATTAGACCCAAACATAACACCTATAACCAATATACATAGTTGTAGATAAAGGAGATGCATTGATAAGTCAAGGTGAGATTAGTGGTATTATGGATACAATTTTTTCTTTTTTTCAAAGTTAAGGTGAGTAAAAAATGGTTTTAATATCTCAAAGGGATAAGAAGATAAAAGTGAATCCAAAATTTCATCCTAAAAACATGTTACATACACCTACAACCAAGCTTAAAGGAGGAAAACATAGTCTTGTAAATCATAACAAAGGGAAGAAGGCCTAAATCATGTTTTTAGGAATTTTAAGCATGAAAAATGATTTAGGAATGGAATAGTCACCATGGAGATAATTATGACACTTCAGGACCCTACTTGCATAAAAAGAGGTGGAGATGGTCCATACAAACAACCTAAATGTCCATCTATAGCTGATACTAAGCTAGCATTGATGTTTTAGTAGTGTTTTAGGGAATAAAAGGTGAATTTAGGGTACAAAAAAATGGTTTTTAAATTTAGGGTTTTAATTAATGTCTCCAAACATCATAACTAATTCCAATTTGATAAAATCACCTACAGGAAAAGTTTCAAGAAGAGGTCACATTATGGACTAGGTAGAGAGAAAAAGGGGTGCTTTGATAATGGTATATGCCTATAAAAGATGAGATGAATGAATAAAAAAACACAAATTTAATATTAAAATTTTATAAATGGAATTATATTAAATTTTTTTGAGGAAGCATGTACTCGTAAACCACTTTTCTCCAAAACACAATTGATTGTGTTGACTGTCACAAAAAATGAGTAGAGAAGAGGTGTTGTTAGTGTCAATAAGACATGAGCATGAAAATACATATATATATATATATATATATATATATATATATATATATATATATATATATATATATATATATATATATATATATATATATATATATATATATATACAGATATATATATATATACATACATACATACATATATATATATATATACATATATATATATATATATATATATACATATATATATAGATATATATACATATATATATAGATATATATATATACATATATACATATACATATATATATATATATCATTAAAAGAAGGTATTTATAACATAAAGGAAGGTTTGTAACATCATATTAATTTATAAACATGCTTTTATACCTATAAGTAGTAATAAAAGTGGTAGTAAACTTTGTCAAAATAAATAGTCAGCAAATAGTATTCAAAGGGTTGTTGCTTTTGAAGTTGGCATTAAAGTTGTATGAGATAATTGAGAATTTAACATGTCCAAAATTTTCATATAATTCTGTTATAATCCTCATGATGTGTAGAACATGTAGAGTTATGATCCCATAATGCATACATAGTCTACTTTCAAACACCCTACATACAATCTTTTCCTAGGAACTTGTTTTGTTTTTAAAAGTTTTGAGGGATAAAATGGATAAAATAGAGGCTGATTATTTTGTGTATGTGATAATTTAAAATTTTATAATTACATCCGAAATTCATATTTTTTTTGATAATTAGGGGAGTGCCCTCTATTTTATCTCAGATAAAAGGCACTCCCTTGAGAACAAAATTGACAGGTTCTTGGGAAAAGGGGATGAAGAGTAAACCAAGGGTTGTTATAACCTTGAAGAGAGTTTTTTAAAGTTATAATTAATATATTAAATAATTATATATAAATAAAAGAGGAATAAATCTAAATAGAGATAACCAAACTACGAAGAGATGTATTCAAGACTAAGGGTAGGGTTTTGGCCTAGAATCCAAACAAGAGTCACTTCCACTTTTGAATCTAGGTGAGATTTATAACTGATTGGATCATGTTTTTATGATAATTATACATATTTTAAATATTATGGAATGTATAGAAGTTAAATTGAATGACCTAGAACACAAAATTTGTAGGTAGGCCTATTAAACAAGGTGTAGGCTAAGGCCAGATGGGGGGTCATTTACCATTTTAACATGATATGAGCATCCAAATTAATTTAAATATGTTTTTAGGGTGGATAAACATATTTTAAATCTATTTTAATTAATACAAAACATAATGAATCCATTTTTTGACTCAAGAACCAACTCAGGCTTGTTGGAATGGAGGAAGGAGCTCGATAATCAAGTTTAAATTCTCACACCTTTTTGTATGGTTTGCATGGATCCCAAATTAGTTTAGGTATGTTGATAAAGTTATTTAAATATTAAATTTTGGATTTTTTTGGTAACTTCAATGCCAAGTTTTTATGAACGAACCTTAGGAGTGGAAACAAGCCTAAATTCATTGTTAACCCCTTATAAGGACAAGCTTGGATAAATGGATTTAGATATATGATATAATGTAATATTTTGACCATGAAAAATATTTAAATTTTTATATTACTCACTAAAGATAACCCCATGCTTTTTGATTGCACATACTTGTGCAGATAGGGTGTAAAATAGACTTTCTTTTATAGTTTTGTGAATTATGCAAGATACAGGAGGAGTTTAAAGATGAAATAAAATTTTGAGGGAATATTTTTTATTTAATAAATACTTATGGTATTATAATTACATTTAAAAAATCTTAACTATCCACACCAGGTACTTCATTTCATCTAGTCAAAACTAACATTGTGGACAAGCTAGAGAGTAGGATGGAAAACTCCAAGTGAAGTGATTTTAAAGAATGCCTGATGAATATAAGGATATGGAGGGTATTTAAAGGTGAAATTAAATCAATCCCATTTATTTTAATTGTAAAATAAATCCAAAATTTAGGCCAAGTGTGAAAGGTCCATGAATTAGAAGTTTTTTAGACTGTAGATGGCGATAGCTCATTTTGAAAAGGTTCTAGATGACTACGCCTAAAACCAATGAATGTATAGGAGTTAAATATACCATAAAAATTCATTAAAATAATTAAAAATATCTCTAATTGGTTATGGTATGTTCAAATAGGTCCAAATTATGAAAGTAGTTTTTTGAGCCAAGACAAGGAGTTTTATGCCACTTTTCATGAAGTTTATGCCTTTAATTGACACTTGTGATTCTTAAACTTGCATGGTTCATCAAATATCATATTATCATGAAAAATTAAATTATTATATAATATTTAAAAGTGTCCTTGTGACCCTTGGAATTCTTTCTTCTCCTCTCTCTCTCTCTCTCAAGTTTTATAAGAGCTAGCCATTTTAGCCATTATAACTTATGATCCTCTTGAGTATGGAAAATACATACTCATTTTAATACCATTTGATCAATAATATTAATTATTTTTACCTCTTAATTACTATTCATAAGTGTGTTTTACTTGGATGATGAATCTTGCATATTGAAGACTATGGATTCCTTAGCATGTGGTCTCATTCTTTCACCCTATTTGCAGTTGGAAAGCTTCTTCTTATAGGGCATGTGATGTGTTATAGGAATTTTAAGGGATTGAGTGAGTTATTATTTTAATTAGTACCATTCAAGTTATTTTTTATAGTCCTCCTAGATTTTCACATTCATCCATAATCTCATAATGTAATATTGATGTGAGAAGATGTAGGTTGGAGAATTGTATGTTCAGTTTGTCCCTTGATTTCCTATGTAACATGTAGCTAGTTGGAATTAATCATGTTATTTATTGTATCACCTCCCTTATAATAGTTTTATTTTAGTTATCTCTCTCTCTTTTTACCCTCAAATTTTAGGTGTAGTTGTAATCCAAAGTAGTACATTAAGGGAGCTATCCCTATCAAGAGATTCACCTCATCTTTAGGCTACCCACAAGTATACATGTGTTTCCATTATGACACTTAGATGAGGAGCATTTTCCCATCTCCTCAAAGGGTGTAAATACAAGTGACAAAAATTACATATGCTGAAGGTGAGGTCATAATTTTTACTTGTAGGTTTCTTCAATATCATTCTAATTATTGAACGTAAAGATCACTCTAGTTTTTTACATGTAGGAAGGCATATATCCATTCTAATTTCAATGCTTTCAAAGTGACCCCCAAGCTCCAAGATTTTCCCAAATACTTCACAGTTTGTACAACATGTATATTGAGGAAATAATTGTGATTACTATTGGAGAGCATGCATATGGATCCTATATTAAACTTATATTCACTTATAATGATGTAATATAATTTATAATATCTCACACTATGATGTGCCATTAGTATTTGAGCTAGTTTGGCAATTAAAGATATGGTGGACTATTCAAACATAGACCATATTCCCAAAATTAATTACACTCGAATAATATGTACCAAAGATAAATTATAGACAAAATAACGTGGATTATATTAAATTGAGAGATATTACATGAAAAATGAAGCACTATAAACCTCTGAGAATGACCATGATGAAAAGGAAACAAGATTTTGTATTAGGATTATTTGAAATAACTTGTAAACTACGGCATTCTTCCTCTAATTTAAATAAACTCATAAATATTAGTTGGATAATTAAAGCACCATTAAATGGATATGCAATAACTCTTTAAACCACCCTCTAAATCATTTATCTCCATCAATTTTAGATCTAGAGAAACAAGTGAAAAAATATATCCCTCTTAGATGCATAAGCCATACTAACCTACTATTAGTCGTAGTGATTGTTAATAAAGAAGAGGATACCAATAATAAAACCAATTTATCTTATTTAAATCTTAATTTTACCACTAATAATGTCTAAATTTTTATCCCATAACTCTCTCTCTCTCTCTCTCTCTCTCTCTCTCTCTCTCTCTCTCTCTCTCTCTCTCTCTCTCTCTCTCTCTCTCTCTCTCTCTCTCTCTGTTGTATCATTTAATGCAAATTTCCCTTCTTGAGCTTATGAAGGTAGTACTAGAGGATTAAAAAAATTTAGAGTGTTAGTTTAAATTTAAAATTTGTCTAGATATGAAAAATGGTTTGAGGGATCCTAAGAGACACCTATAAACCATTTTGAAATCAAAACTAATCTTAGAAGGCCATATAAGTGCTTGAAAAATGTCATTTTACCAAGATTAAGAGTTGAACTACAAATTATATCAGAATCTAACTACCCCTAAACATTCTATGACCAACCTATGAAATTAGGAACATATTTTTAGTGCTTTCTAAATGTTCCCCTATTGAAATGGTATGTCCACCTCTTTTATATGGGCTAAAATGTGGCCAAAATGTGATTCTTTTTGCATTTGAGAGTCAAATAAAGGTTAGAGTATGATAAGATGACATAAATGACTTTAAAATAAATTTTTTTAATGACTTTGAAATATATTAAACCTTTGACCAAGTTTTACACAAAAATACCTTTTAATTGACCTCTTAGATTAGACAAATGTTCATAAGCCTATAACCTGGATAAGGCTAAGGAAGGGAAAACATGACCATATGGGACTATTTAGGACAATTGTAAACCATAAAAAACCATATGATCACACTATTAAATTTTTAATTTAAAGGATTTGAGCTATTTTTAATTTGGGTAAAAATTTGGTCAATAATACCTACGTTGTTGAATGAGCCAAAGAGATGTCACATTAATTCCTAACCCTTCATCTACTAATAATTTATGAATAAGGGTGGTATTAATGGATATTTTAAATAAGAGGTGGTTCATTGGTGGAAAAAAGGATTTATTAATTGATCATGTCTTCATAAAATAACTATATGGAAGGTTTTGAAGAAGGACAAATAGTTTCAATGGTATGAACTTCTGTTGGTGGAGGATCGTGAAAAGCTTGTTCCACTTCAAGGTAATATGGTTGTTATATTTCTTGTATTTTTTTCATTATAAATTTACTATGATAGGGATAGGTGTGAAAAAACTCTATTAGAGGAATTTTACAAGGTATAGAGTTGATTTCATCTAAAAAAATCTAATGAGTTGTTAAACACAAAAAAAAGCACGAGGTCTGGAAGGTAAAACATTTTTAGTAGAAAGAGAGATAGTTGGAGGTTTAGATTGAGGAAGTGGTTCCTCATTGATTTTCAAAGGTAGTTTAGTGGTAGTAGTGTATTTTATAATTTTCTCTTCTAATGATTATTTCTTTGATTTTTCGATGGGATCTTTGTGGCTAGGTTTGTATCGATAATTGACTTTACCCACATTCACATATTGAGAATTGGAAAAGTATTGATCATACTCGATGTCAATCACACAAATATCCTTATTTGTTGTTTATGGTTAGATGTAGATATTTTTTATGGATTATTAGAGGAATAATATTTGAAAGATTATTTATTTATATAAGCATTAACATAATCATGATGATGGATTTTGATCATGGCATCATGATTGAGTGTATCTCCTAGCATAAAAGAAATAGAAAATGTTGGAATCACATGTCATGCTTCATGGTAATGACCTATATTAGTATGAACTGAACAAAAAAATTTAGGGTCATACCATTAAGGGGGATTATTAGAATATGTGAATGGTTTAGAAGGTGCTAAAAGTTGTTTCATTTATTTCATAGTTAAAAATGTAGGGGAACATTGTGGAGTTTCAATTTTAGCTACTAATAATTTTGGTTGAGGATGATTTATAGTAATTGCATCAATTGAATATTGGAAATATCCTTTGATGGTTTTATTGTTAGGTTCAAAATATTTAATTATAAAGGCTTGTCACTTAGCTTGATCGATAACATCATTTAATTTTAGGGGAGAAAAAGCTCAAACCTTGTATTGGAAGGAAGGTGATAAGGTCATTATGAAAAGTTTAAACAAGTTAGAATCAATCATGTTGTGATCAGATTTGTGAGCCAAATATTTCCATAATTTGATAAAGTCATGAGCTAATTCAATAGGGGCATAGTTAGCATTGATGAAATCACTAAGAATTTTATTAGGAAGATCATTATTTTGAAATTCCTTAACTAAAGGATTTCCTAAACTATAAATTTTCCATATAGAATGTTGGGGGAGTTTGTTATACTATTATAATACATCACTTATGAATATTTTAACTAAATGTTTGGTATTAATGAAGGTGTTAGTTTGGATCTAATATTTATAAATATTATTGAATACTTTTATAAAATATATAGGGTCTTTATTTGCATCATATTTAATAGTTGCAAATATATTACCAATATCAATAGATATAATAAATGGGGATAGAGGTTCATTTTAAATGTCTTGAAGCATCTTATTATGTATAATATTTTAGGGAATGAAATTTCCTATGACATATTTAAGAGTTGGAGGGATTAAATTTTTTTTATTTTATGAAAGAAGAGTAGGAGGTTGATTACCCATGTTTATCAAATGATGTTGTATTTACATCATTTGAGAGGTATTATATGTTTGTATGATGTTCATTTTTTTCACTCTTTATGCAATAATTTGAGTTATATAAATTGGTGGGTTGGTGTTGTGAGGAATATTAATAGGATTGGTAGGAGGGAGATTCCACAAGTTGGTATTAAGGGAGGATTTCTAGGTGGTGGATTGTTAGGAGGTGGTTTGTTGGAGTTGAGAAGGTTTCCTATGGGGTTATTTGTTAGGCTTGTCTTAATTTCCTCCATTGTATGATAAGGAACCTTAAAGTGAGAACTATATTGATAAATATAAAATGGATCTAATCCATCAATCTCATCTATTAGAGTGATTTAGACCATATTTTAGTTAAAATATGAGGGATGAGAAAAGGTACTCCAAGAGTGAAGATCCTCTTGGGTAGAAAAGGTAGGAATAAAAGAACATCCCATTTAGCATCTAAATGGATTTAGGTTGTCCAAAAATATTTTTTATTGGGGATTTCATGTTTCTTTAAGGTAGAATATAAAATAAATAATTAAAGAGGAAAAATATGGACAAATAAGTCTATATAAAAAATAGTATTGGCCAAAAGGTCTAGAGTGGATAGGGTCAACATAGATTATAACAAGGGTCAAAAAAATGGGATGAAAAATACATAGTTAAAGTTCTTGAAAATATTCTATAGATTGAAAAATTAAGGCAATCCAAAAGGATACATAGTCAGATAGGTCAACTATGAACTATAGGTATAAAAAAAATAGTTTGTAAGAGACTATGTCTAAATGGATGACTATGTTCTAAAAAATATGGAATGTTTATGAAATATAAAATATATTGAAACACATAAGAAATTATATTAATATGTTTTATCTAATTATAGCACCCAACACAAACTTTATACTAACACTGGCTAGTACAATTTTTGTAATACAAAATACAATGATCAAATAAGGAATCATAAAACTTGAATGAAAATTCTAAGCTAAGTGGTAATTATTGAATATTTTTAAGTTATAATAAATGTGATAGGGATTATTATGTAAAAAGGAACTAAAAATATATGTGTGGATAGTTTTAGGTAGTTTAGGTTGAAAGTGATTTGTATTGGCAATGGTACTATCTTGGTATTGGGGCCCACCCCCTTAATTCACAATCCCATAGTAATAAGGGTGTTGGGTGATTTGAAAATATATAATATTAACCACATGTTTATACTTGACCAAAAACACAAATCATCTTCTCCTTTGGTAATGAAATCTAAGTAGGTAGGCCTTGGAAAGAAAATGTTTAATGGTTTTTAGTGTTAAGTGGTTTGGAAGTGTTACTAATTGGTAAATTAAAAAACCACATAATTAGTATATGCTTGTTACTCTAAGAATTTAAACAATTAAAATGAAAAGTGAAATAATTAATAGCAGAATAGGTTAATTTCTTTGACTATGAAGAGTATAAATTCTATTTAGGTGACCCTATATGTAAACAATATAGAACAAAGCTGACAAGGTCACTACAATTCTATGGAAATAAGATCTAAAATAACATAATATAATAGGTTAAATGTGTCTTATAGAGATAATATAGGCTATATAAATATGTTGAGCTAATCGACCTACTTTGATGTAGGGTTACAGTTTCATAGACTACAAACTTGTGAAAAACAAGACTGTAAATGAAGAACAAAACAAGTAGATGAGGTAAAAATGAACCTTGGTGATTCTAAAGATGTTTAGTTTGCAAATTTTATGTTGTGTTTCTCAAATTTTGATTTTTATATTCTAAAAATAGGTTTTATTGGGTCAATAAAGTCTGTAAAACATATGCAATGAAAATAATATGTGAACAAAGTTGACTGGGTCAACAAAGCCTACAAACTTATATGCTAAAAAATAAAACTATGAAAAAAATTTGACTAGAAAAATGAAGTCTTAAATCCTATGATTTAATAAAAGAATAAATTTTAACATGTCAATCCTATCACCTATATTTTGAAAATACATGCACAAAGAGAATAGAGCCCATTTGGATTAACTATGTTAAACTTATGCATAGAATGTTAGATTGTATCGATAGGTTTGTATAGTAATACAAAAAATAAAAATATATAAGATAATAATAGAATTAATATATCAAATAAATCTTATAAGTGTTAGATTCACAGCATGTTTACAAGAGTTATATAAGGGAAAATGTAGATGATCTAAAAATCAATCCTAGCTTAGATAAGATAAATCATACTTACACATTCACTTGTTGGTACATTTAAACAATAAGGGTTATGAGCAAGGTAGATCTTATACACAAAATTACGGGGTCTCTTACGACAATAATATCACTAGAGAGGGTTCCAAAGCCTCTAGTCAAACAACACCATGAAATAACCCTAGCTAGATCTTATGGTTTCTATATTTACTAAGTATATGAAAAGTAAATTAAAATATAATATAGTGCTCAAAAAAGGTTGTGACACAAAATGGGAGTAATAAACATGAAATTAACCATACATATAATAATTATAATATATATATATATATATATATTATATAATTATTATATGTATGGTTAATTTCATGTTTAACACTAATGCATGAAGAGAGAAATACATTCAAAAGCCATTACTTATACTACTTCTATCTACTAAAATAGAGAAGTAAAATTAGAGATACTTACCTTGAATATGAGCCCATTGAGACTCAATCTATGCCTTATCCAAAGGTGCTTTGTAAAAGGTTGTTGTTTATTGTTGAAGAAGATAAGGATGGACAATGGATTATAGTATATCCAAGGACCTCCTAATGAATCTCAATCTTTCACAAGACAAAGTTTCTTCTCTCCAAGTGTAGACCCTAAGAAAATAAATCCTCAAGTAGAATGGTGGAAGATCATATTGTAAAGAATTACAAATGAGTAATTACCTCTTGTATCTCTCTAATAAATGGTGAAAATAATTTGAATATATATTTTAAACTAACCCTAGACCCTTCCAAACATTTAACCAATCAATTCGGCCTAATCGACCATGTATCATTAATTCATAAAATAAAGTTAGGTCCTAGACTAGGTCAGCTAAAGACAATATATTCCCATAACATGAAAATATAATTTAAGTATAGGGTTGACCTAGGATGAATTTTTTTTTTCTAAATGTCAAAAGGGTTTTTGGCTTAGGTAAGGGATAAATAAGGCTATGATTTACTTGAAGGAGTGTGTAAAGGAGGTGATAAAGCTTAGGGAAATTATATATGAGAGCTTTGTGTTAGTTTCAAGTTGTGGTATAGGAGACAAAAATATTACAATGCACCAATGGCCTGACCACCCCTTTCTTAGTGCATCCTTTAGTGTGTGCACTCAAATAAATTGAGACTTGACATGTTCTTACAAGAGAGAAAACATCAATGATGGA
Organism: Torreya grandis; assembly: GCA_037957365.1. Taxonomy (NCBI): domain Eukaryota; kingdom Viridiplantae; phylum Streptophyta; class Pinopsida; order Cupressales; family Taxaceae; genus Torreya; species Torreya grandis. The sequence continues at coordinate 880,001 of JARHVA010004779.1, forward strand.
TAAAGTTTGAAAATATTATGTGTATATAGGATGTAGCTGAGATATGATGTTATAATGTAGATATGATTTTTTGATCTTAAGGTTTATCTCATTGGGCTCATCATAATTTAAATATAATAGGTTATGGATTATGTAACCCATGATATTAGGGTGAACTTTATAACCTTGGTTTAAATTGACATGATAATTAAAGCATTGATATTATTGAAAAGGAATGCTAGGTAAATCTTTAAGGGTAGGAATTTTAAAGATGGCACACCCTTGGGATTATTTTAAACTTTAAGAGTTCACATCACCTTGAATTTTTTATATAACACCCTTATAGGTAAACCTGAAACATCATCATGTAAAGGGGGTGACTACCCTCATGCAATGATTTTAGAGTCAATCAAGTAAGATATTACAATATAATGGAAATTTAATGTCTATATAACCATGATGGGAGGAATTATGATATGGATAAAAATGAATTTTAGGGGAGGCATTTTTATTATATCATATATTTTAATGTGATTTGTGTAGACTTAAGGTTGAATTCAAAGTATCCAAGGGTTATGATGAAATCAAGGGAGGAGACATAGGTGTTAGAACCTTCATCTATCAAGTCACATTTAATTAAAATGTCACCAAAATGTATAGTAATGAAAAGAGGAGGGTATTACATATGAATTAATATTTCATTAGGGATCATATAATTGATAATAAACTTAAGTGTGAGATGAGAATTTAAAGTCTCATAAATTTGATTGGAAATATATTCACACTATTATAATACACTATCCTTGGACATAGGTAAGGTGTATTATTTCCCTTTTTTCACCAAATATTTCATCCTAGAGTTGGTTTTTTAATCCTAATATAATATTTGGGCAACATTGGAATACTTATAGGCTGGTGGGTTGCTCGTGGTAGAGGTAGACCTCTAGGTTGAAAGGATAGCTCCCTATATTGATCCTTGAATCCCTATCACCTACACTAATTATATGCTTGGGTGAAAAGAGATAAAAATGATATGAAAATAAAATGATATAATGAAGTGATACACTATACTGATCTCCAATCGACCACCATATAATTGCACTAAGAGACATGACTCACAACACCAGTCTTAGAATCTTGAATTATTCTAACATTAATGTTTCAAACATGGAGGTAATATGAATGAAACTACTCAATGTAAATAAAAATAAGGTCATATTTAAGACATCAAGGCTATTTATACTTTAATATATCAAAACGCACTAGTTACACTTCACGTGACTTGTTATACTGGGAACTACTTGTACCAAACGTGAAAGGATAAAGAGATAGCACAAATAGATACTTATCACTAAAAAGTTCACTATACATAAATTCACACAATAAGAAAAGAAATTAATGAACTCAAAAACAAACTAAAAATATTACTTTAAAATAAAATTTAAATTTAAAATGAGTAGGGCTTCACCATACTAGGTGTGGAAATGGGTACAAGAGCCAAAATGGCTTACATTTATAAAATGTGTGTGAGAGAGAGAAGGTGTGGATATCAAGGGTCAAAATTACACATGTAAAGGAATTAAAACTAATTATATTTTATAATAATTAAGTGGAGAACAAATTTATTTAAGTTCCTCTTGTAAAAATGTCCATTTGAAGTATAGAAACTCTTCAAACTATCATAGGGTACTCAAAAGGCCTTCTTGAAAATGCCTTCATGATTAGGCATATTTTGAGTGATTTAGTATATATTAGGTATATTTTACAAATAATTAATAACTTAGGGGGTTTGAAATTTTTTTATGATAGTCACTAGATGCATCCCTAACTTCTATCCATATTCTAGACACTTGTACTCACCATCTGAAGTCATTCATTAACCCTCCTGGCCTCAATCTCATAATTATCAAAAAAAATTCTTAATTTTATCAAAAAAATCTATGAAATATGTGTTAATACACCTTTATATAGTCCCATTTACTTAAAATACATGATTTATACGTTAAAAAGGTCCAAAAACCAACCTCTCATCTTCTCACTAGGCAGTCACTCTTCATTTTCACTATTTGTCAAAGACTACTTGAAATGAATGGCTTGAAAAAAGTGTTTCCATGAATATATAATATTATAAATTTACATGGGGATTTATAAAAATTCCTAATTGACCTCCCTAAATGATTGTGATTCTCCAAATCTCCTCTTTACATGCAAAACACACTAAAACATACAAGAAACCTTGTTTTCACCCTTTCCATACAAGTAGGCTACAAACCAAATGTGTTTCATGGATATTAGGAGAGTAATTCACAATTTAAAAACAATTTCAAATCCATCTAACTCCATCTACAAGAATATTATTTCATATCTTCTCTATTAGGTCCTAAATAAGGGTTTAAGAGGGTTTTTAATGATTTTACTTCTTAGTGATAGTTCATAAAACTTAGACATTAAAACCTTAGAATATTTTCAATAATAAAAATTTATGGACACCCTTAAACCATCCTCAATTAATTATGTCACCATACAATAGTTTTTTACAAGTGTGAGTGATTGAAGATGGTCTCTCGAGCTTGAGAATTCATTCTAGGTACCCCTGAGGTGTTTTTAGGCCAAAAATGACCTTTGTGATATTCCTCTACAAAAAAATGTTTCAAAATAATCCTTTTATTTCTCAAAATGTTAATAAATGGGGGTAGAATGGTCTTATGGTCTTACAAGTAAATCTAGACCCTTGAAATGCTTATGTCTAGTTTAAGGCCTAATAGGCTTGATTTTACTTGAGTTGCCCATAACCACCCTGAGTACTTAGGCTAAATATAGAGATTGTATCCAAATTTTTTAATTCTGAAAACAACCTCACATATAATTTTTCAATGCTCTAATATTTTCCAACTCATCCCCTTACCATTTACATACCTTGCATGCAATCTTGCTTCTTTGGGAGTTCCCTCTATCTGAGACAAAATAGAGGGAACTTCCCCTATGTGCCTTGACAAAATAGGAATATATAAGGATATAATATGTATTATAGGTGATATGTACAAAATTTAATATCTTTATCACCTCTTTAGAGCCTTCAACATCACCAATTCCTTAAGATATACTTTTAGAGTTGATGATGACTATTTGTAGGGTTTGTATGCAGGGTTGGACTTGTTTATTCCTCTTTATCTTACCCTATTTCCTTGATATAAGAATTTTATGAGGTATTTTTATACCTATATTATATTTAAAATCATCATTTTCAACCATAATAAATCTCTACGAACTCTCTCATCTTGCATCTCCTTTTGACTAGGCTTAGCTTGCCCAATGTACCAAATTGTAGTTGTTTATCTTGGTTAAGATTTGAGGTGTCATTTAGGTGATATTTTCATGTTTAAACATGGGAATTAATTCCATAGGTTATTATTGGAGTCTCTAAGCTCATATCATAGTCAAACACATTAATATCATGCTTTGGTCTAAGTCAACATCCAAACTACCTATCTCCATTATGCTATCATTTTACATTCAACTTGTAGGTGCTATTTTGATAGTAAAAGGGGATCCTATAGGTTCTCACCTATGTCCAAAACTTGTGACTCATCTCTGTCAATTGATGTTTGGGCCACTAGTACTATTTCTTATTCAAATGGAGTCACTTTGTCTTGAAGATATGATACCATCATGTCATTGTTGCATTATAGGATCACTTAGGCTTTAACAGTACTATATATTTTTTATTATATTTAATGAGAACCTATCTGAAATGGAAAGTTATCTAAACTATAATTTTATTACCAAAATATCACTCTCCCATTTCAAATCATTTCCATTAATCCTGGACTACATTATGGAAACCAATAGACTAGTTTGTACTACATATATTCCACCATGGGATGATTCTTTATGAGACAAGATCCCTATTTTGGACATATTAAGGTAATATGTCCTTAAATTCAACTTTTAAAATCTATGAAAAAATTCCTAGGTATATTTTATATCCTATAAATTTACCACTATCATAATGACCTTCTCCATGTTCTTAAACCTGATGAAGGTTTCAAACAATTTCAAACACCTACTATTTAACACTTCTCTATCTTTGTGGATGCTACCTATAGGTGTCATTATGGATTGTTTGTAGGTGAAGGAAAGGTATTTTACTATGTGAAATGAATTAAGATCCACAAATAACTATTTTAAAGGTTCAATCTCACCATTTTCACTTTAGAAACCTTGTCATAGAATAGAAACCTTCATGTATCATCACCATGACTAGTTAAGTCTTGGTTTCACCTGAATGTAGGTGACAATCATAAATAAAATTGACTGTGTTTATGTATTGGTCTATTTAATCTACATAGAACAATATTGAGACTAAAAATCCCAAAATAAAACTAACCACCATGAAATGTGAGAGTGAAAACAAGATTCCACCTTTGTTCTAAACCCATTACAAGAAGGTAAGCTTTGAAAGAGTTGGAACATTATCTATAGACTGTCAATGGGGTCCTCCTAGAAATATAAGGGTGATTATGTCAACTCATTCACACCACACAGTAAAACTAGACAAAAAACCATGTGATAAGTATGATCTCACTCCTCATAATCATGTATAACAACTAGTTTGTATGAACCAATCCAAATAGAGGAGAAAACTAAAGGGTATGTGTATGTGTATGTATAAAAAATGAGTAGATATTATTAATCATGGTTTATTAAAATGAAAAACACTTGAATTGAATTTTAAGTAAAAAAATATTATTATCATCCCTAAAAATCACTTTCTCCAACTCATCTCTTATTATTCATACCATACTGAAATTGGTTAACCATTTTTGCTTGCTTAAGAGAGTGATGGAGAATATAGGTTGGTTTTGACAAATTTTATGTTTGTTAAATCTTGTCAATCATTGAATTTAACTAAGGGGAGATAAAGATACACTCTTTAAGTTCTCCCATGTGCCAAATATGATTCATAGGCCATACAATAACTAAAAACTACCACTTACTAATAGATATTCTTGTTTTCAATGTTGCACTTGTAGTTGTCAATCTAATACTAAAATTTATTATAATAATATAAAATGTAGGATGTTGGATTACATTTGGACACCTTTGTTTTCCTATGGAAACTGTATTATTCCCATATATGACTCAAATGACCTTATATGACATTAAATGACATGAAGGACTAAAAATGAGTATGATCAAGGATAAAGACAAATTAAATGACCTCAATAAGACCATAAAATACAATTTACCCCTATTATACATCTATATCTAGTTTTACCATATAGGGGGTTTACCTAATTAGAATTGTGGTCAAATTAGTTAACATTTTTGGAAATTTCCTAGGGGTCGCAAGCTATCTATGCCAAATACCAATAGCCTACTCCTATAAATTAGGATATGGAGTCACCTATGCACTATATGGACATTTAATTAACTTTGAAATGAAACAAAAAAACACTAAACAACATAAAATAAACACACCAAAAAACACACCTAATCAAACACAGATGTGTTCTCAAGAACACTTGGGGAAAACACACACAACATAAGCAAAGCGGACCTATCCTAGTATATAAAATACCTAAAAAAATTGAGGTGAATAAAAAAATAAAATACTTTAACTAGGGTTAATTATGGTATTTATTGCATCCTTGGTACTCCATGAAAGCAATCCATCATGTGGATCATGTTTATCAATGAATACTTGCTCAAGTTGATGGTCAAATGACATACTATCCTTAGTTCTTCTTCTATCTTCAAGTCTGATACTTTGAGCTCTCAAGGATGTTCCATTTTTCCATATAAGCATCTTTTTTGAAATTATAACCTTCTTGAATTTTTTCATGTTTGATTGGCACTACTCAAACTGCAACTTAGGAGTCATCAAAGTTATTTCAACTCCATCTTCTTCTTGAACATGATGAAATTGATGTTTAGGGATATCAAGCTTGTTATCCTTCTATTACAACACATCTAAAAGTTTTTCAACCTTAGGTTTAGGTGTTGACTACTCCTCAGTGGCAAAATATTCTATTTTAGCTTCATTAGTTTCCTTTATGACTACATATTATTTGATAGTATCTAGATACTCAACTGCATGCTTAAAAAGAAACTCTCCTTTATTACTGTAAAATTAAAAATCACCGTACTATCAGATTCACACTTCATAGGAGGAGAAGTATACTTACTCAAATACTCAAACTCTTGACTTATAGCATGAAACCTTTACCATAGGTCATCTTCTTCTTCATGGCTATCATGTTTATGGACTCCTCCATCTTGTGAAAGTAGAATGACATTTTTAAATTTATCATATTGATATATCATGATTTGAAAAATATCATCATAATACATATGAATAAGGTAATTTCCCTAAGCAACTTGTGGAAATGAATTTTCAATATTTACCTCAGATTTATCATATGTTCCCTCATGAATGATGTATGTGCCAAAATAAATTTGATAAAATTAAGTGTATAGATCATATTCATAGGTATCTATACCATATTAATATAGGAAAATATGAGATATGCCCTCAAGATTAGAAGATGCTCCATCATCCATTTCATATTCCTCTTTATCATTGATTACATAATTGAGATTAGAGATTACTTCTACGTAGGACTCAATATGAAAATTTTATAATGGTTGGGTTATAATGGTTACCTTTGATCCATACCTTGTCCTCAAGGCCAAGAAGGACCAATTAGATAAGAGGTAACCTCCTATCTTGGCTATGAAATCCCTTGAGAGGTAGATAACAAAGTGACTAGGCAAGTTAATGACTACTATATCTGAGAGGATAGGTAAACTTGAAAAATTGTGAAGGAAAAATATTAAACCCTTGATAATACACATTGACTTAGCTAGTATCCAAACAATTTTAAGCACCCCTTTACTATATGGTTCATATTTTATACCAAATTTATCTACCACAACCTTGGGCATCACTTAAGTACTAGACCCACTTACCACTATGCACTTGTGAACAAGTTTGTCTCAAACAATGAGAGTGAGGTAAAAAGGTGGAGGCTTCTTAGATTTAGAAGAGGGTTACACAATGTGAGTTGGAATATTGGTTAGGGAAACATTAACATGAATTTATTGTTGAGGGCTAACATGAATTTGAGATAGATGCTCTTAAAGGAGCTTGTTTTGACTAGGCAAGTGAAGCATTTCCCAAAGAGACATAGATGTCTTATCACTCTTCAAAGAATCCAAAATATTCAAAGTAGGAGTACTCAAATTTTAGTGATTCCTTTAAGGTAGTGAAGTGCCTTGATATTGAGGTGTTGGAATACTTTGAGTAGCTCGTCAAACATTCTGATTTGAGATAGGTGCAGAAGTTGTAGGGAATACCATACTTGCAGTCACACCTTTATTTCTTATAGGAGGTATACTTGAACTTATATTAACACCATGGGAATCTCCCAAGTAATTCCTCTTTTCTCTATTAATATCTACAACTTAACTATTTTAATTTAGGACATAGATGTCTTCCACTAGAAAGTCTGAAAGGTTTAACTTATGGGGATTTCATGCTTCATTTTATTGCATGAGAACTTCATCTTTTGCTAATAGCTAAGGAGTAAATACTCCTTGAGTAACCAAAGATTTTTCCCCACATTAATTTTCATCTATGAATTTCCCTTACTTAAATTATTCCCCTTGCACCAAGTTATTATGCACAGGTACTATTGCTCTTATGTTGGTGGTGGAAGTTGGAATGTATGCATTAACAAGCCTATTAAAGTTAGGTTGTCCTTGACCTCTTCCTTGATCATATTATTGAGGTAGTAACCTATTTAATTGTATGCATTAGATCTTGCCTTCCAATCAATAGTATCTTCAGCCTTCTCATGGGTAGTTCTAGGTTTAGTATTTGCACTTGGAACTTGGGAAACACTTGGAGTATCAATAGAAATATTAGGTAATTGAGGAATGGAAAATTTTGGAGGAAAATTTATAGATTATATTAATCCATTATCAGCTCTAATTTCAAGGTCATATGCCTCAAGTAAGGTGTAACCACATAAGGATTTCAACATTGCGGCTATATCAATTCTAATAGACCTTAGATATGTAGGGAATACAAATATTTTAGGTGGTCTCATGTGAGGAGGCAACCTATGCCAAATCCTTTGTAATATCTCATTAAAATCATGCATTATCTTTTTAGGGGATATTTAAATCACATTTATATAATTAATTAATGATGTGTGATTACTCTTATCTTCAAACCTTGATGTCAAAAACTCTCCAAAATCATCCTAATTTGTGATACACCCTCCAGGTAATGTCCTATACTAGTCAAGTGCATTCCCTCTAAGGGACATGACAAGGATTATAATAGCAATGTTGACCTTAGTAACATTATGAAAGCTATATAATTTTTATATATCCCTAACGTGATCACTAGAAGTGACATGACCTTCACCATTGAATGTGGGAACACGTTTGGTAGCATTAGGGGTATATCATCATATGCATTGAGGGGGAGGGATTTTTAGTGTTAAAGGATAGAAGGCATGCTACTTATAGATGTTATCCTCAATTTATTCATCACTTTATTGATGTTATTATATTATAAATTCATCTTGTTATTTAAATTTCAAGATAGGTTGAGGATGTTCAACTTCAAGAGGAATTTTAGGTTGAAGGAGTGTGTTTATGGGATTGATACATCTACTAGAAGTTGAGATAGTAAGGACCATGAAGTATGAACATAATAAATGACAAAAAAATGGTATAAAAACAAATATTACCTTAAATGGAGTCATTTAATGTTCATTAGAACACCATATGAAGCTGTGATGTTATCAATAAAAACATTCACCTTGGCAAGATGTCTTTGAGACAATGGTCCCACCAAGCATGCTAGAACTATTATCACCAAATATCTCACCCTATATTTGGTTGTTTAAGCATACTCTAATATTTGGTAAATATTTGAATACCTATAGTCTTATGGGTTGCCTATGGTAGAGGTATACCTCTAGGTTTAAGGGCTAACTCCCTAGCGTGATCCTTGAATGCTTATCACTACACTAACTATTGACCAAATTTGACCCCGTAGGTCAAATAGGGACCCATATATGAAAAAATTTAATATTTATAGGTTTATTATGGGTATAATTTTATGTAATTATGTGTATTTTATGTAAATTAATGTCATTTAATGTTATATTATCCTTGGTCCTTAGTTATTTTAATCCTTTTAGTCCTACAAGTCATTTTGAGGTAAAAAAGGGGCATTTAATGACTTGTACAACATATTATGGAAATTTAAATGTGTAAAAATGTTATTTCCCATTAAATTTGTCACATTATTCCTTATTAAAGTGTTCATAACTAAAAAGTGGGAGGTTATTTAGAAAAAGGGTAGTTTTCTTGAAAAATGAGGAGTTTTATTGAGTTGTATGGACTTGTATCAACTTCTACAATTTTGAAAGTTTAAATAATATCCCTTGGTATTAAATACACTAAATTAAATGATAATTTTGATCCAAAACTTCAATAAATGAATAAAATCACTTATCTCACCTTCCACTAAGCTTGGCAAGCAAAAGTAGTCTTTAGGTTTGTACTTGGTATGATCAACATGAGAGGTTTTAGGAAAAATGATCATATAGGTGTATTATACAATAAATTATATTAAATTTTTTTTGGTTTTATTAATGGTGGTTTGAGATTTATGAACCATTCTTAAGAATTTGACCTTTCTAATATGCTTGCTAATCTATATACCCTATAGGTTTTGCCTTGGTTTGATCAAGTATGTATAATCTAGTTATTAATATTTATTAAAAAATATTTTTATTTCATTATATAATTATCCCAATAATTTTTTTCATGTTTAAAGGTGTTTTTATTGGAAAATCATCTCAAGTTTGTAGACTACTCTCATTTAGGATAACAAGCCAATTTTCCACCATTTTGAGATCCTCATTCTTTGTTAGTGATTCTAGGGGGCGAAAATAAGTCCATTAATATTTTTTATATGTTTTATTAACCCATAAAATTTCTAGGATCATTCTCCAAGAAATTATCCATGAATTTGTAGTCATAAATCACCATACAGCCAGTCTGCTATATAACTATCATAACAACCAGGTAGGTGACTTCAAAAGGGTTCAACATTGAAAATGAAGTGTGAAACTTGTTTTAATATTTTAAAATATTTTATTATTCATCTAAACACCATTAAAGTTATATAAATTCAATATTAAGGCAATCTCCTTGAACATATGAACCTTTATGCTTATTGCCTACAAATATCTTAGATATGCACCTGTAGATACCCTCATGAAATCTAATGATATTGAAAAATAGATGTATAAACTAAGGTTTTATTAATGAGGGAGATATATTTTTTACTTTTAAAAATGTATAAACTACATTTATACCTAAAATTCATGCACATGGCTCATAAGATCATATACTACCTACACAGTAAGAAACCACCTACATGTGGCTTAGCAGAGATATGGAGGTACAATATATGGAAGGTTAAAACATGTTGGAAAATTTACTAAAATATTAATATGTTTAATATAGCATGAAAAATATTTTTTAATTATGAAATTTAAAAATTAAAATGGCAACCATGATCAACAGTCAGTTGACAATATTCAGGGCTCTTTTCCCTGAAAGTGTAAAATAGAGCACCTAAGGGTTTTTTAGATGTAATATGAGAGATTTTCACAAAGATTTGAGGTAATTAGATAATTAATTATTTTATAATATAAATATGAGGAGTAATATACAAAAATTTATTTCAAATTATTAGTAGGAGCTATTTTGAAGGTGCTCTAATATGGCATTTGTTCACTAAAGTTCATTAGTGAAACCTATAAGCTTTAAGCTCCTAAAATTGACTCTTCACCCAATGTTGCAATACCAGGCCATGATAACATACAGAAATGGTTTAAAATGGTTAAATTAACATATATTATCCAAAATACAATTATTATGATATAATAAGTAGTATTTTGTTTCCCATCTACACCTACAGGCCTATTTTCATCACAAATATGCATCTATGGGATGGTTGTAGGGTCACCTTGGAGAGTAGACTAGGTAGCTTTGAAAATAGACCTCACTCCAATCATATAATGTAGGTTAAATGAGATCATGGTTTTGAAATATTTAAGGAGGTTTGTGTTCATTATATTTAAGTCCTAGGTCATATGAAAGACACCTACAAGATACTTTAACCTACAGTTGACTATGACTATTTTTAACAAACAATAAGCAGATTTGGGTGCCTAAGTAATGGTCTATGATACTTAAGGTGAAATGAGGGGTAAAAATAAATATTGAATGATCATTTAAGATTAAATAATGGTCTTAATAAAATTTTAATCCTAAAACATACAAGCATGCACCTACAAGTACCTTTCTAAGACCAAACAAGATACAATCAAACATGACACCTAGTTTTGACTAAGTAGGGTATATAGAGGGGTATATGAAGAATTTAAATGGTGAAAAAAACATGTGAAAATATTTATCATAATAAAACTGGTATAATGACACTATATTAGTGTATTTTTAATACAATAAGGGCTCAAATGATGCACATACAGTCCACATCTTGAAATTCCTGCACATAGTCCATTTTGCACAAACCTATCTTAGGTCTTATTGAAGTTGAATGATCTATAATTAAGATGAAGGGATAAAATTTTGTATATATAATATTTTAAAATTAATAATATTATAAAATGGTTAATTTTTATGAAAAAATAGGTTAAGTAACCTCTATTTTATCTCAAATAGACGGTACATCCCTTGTACACAAATCCTACAATTTTGGAAACGGGAACAACAAAGTGAGTTAAAGGCTGGTCCAACATGGAAATAAGGTTTTTAAATTTTTAAAAATATAATTAAATATTAAAATACTTATTTATAATGATATAACTAAACATGGAGGTCTAAAATAACAAGGTTGTAGTCAAACTCACTAGGCAAAGTTTAGGCCTAAAGACCAAATAAGAGACCAATGCCACTTATATCTCTAATTGATATTTAAAAAATATTTTAACATGTATATTTTATCAAAATATAGGTATATATTATATTTTTATATAATAAAAACCATAAAAAATCATTTTGGGCTTTAAGGTACAAGCGTGCCTTCTAAGCATGACTAGGCCTAGAATCCAAATGACGGGCCCACTTCCTTTCCAACCTTGGCAGAGCATTCCAATTAATTTTTTCATGTTAATAAGGTATTAATATAGGTGATAAATATTTTTTAATTAAAATTAGTTTAAATGGAATCTAATTTTATCTCAAAGGGCATTATTATGCCTATGTAAGTGGAAGGAAGAACTTGATAGAGCAACTTTGGAAGCTCACATCTCTCTTGATTCTTTTCATGGGGCCAAATAAGTTTGTATAAGATATAAATGGTCCTATAAAACATTACCATGGAATTTTTTTGAAATTTTAATGTCCCAATTTTATTAATGAACCTTAAGAGGGTAAAATAGGCCTAAACCCTTGCTAGTGACTAGTTTGGGGAAATGGAGATGGAAAGATAATATGATAGAATATTTTTCCAAAGATGATGATTTAAACTTTTAGGATACTCCCTTAGGATAATACCCATGCTTTTAGACTATACATAATTGTATAGATAGGGGGAAAATAGGGTACTTTTGACTATTTTATGTGTTTTGGAGGTTCCAAGAGGAGTCTGATGATGAAATCAAGTTTGGGGGAAATATTAAAACTTTTAAGAACTCACTATGGAAATTTAATTTTTATTAACAAATCATAAGTGTTAAAAAAATCTCTCTCATCTCAACCAATCAAAACTAGCATAGTGGACAAACTAGTGAGAAGGGTGGAAAACTTTAAGTGAGCTAATGTTAATGTTTGCTTGATGATTATAAGGCCATGGAGGGCCTTAAAATGTTTCATATACTCCCTCACATAGTCATGGAAAAATTATGCATTTTTAGTAGCCATGTGTCCAAACTACATGAAAGTGAAGTTTCTTAGAGGGCAGACAGTGATAGATCCTTTTCAGATGATTCCAGATGACTAAGCCTAAAACTAATGCATAAAGAGGCATGTATATAACCCTTACCCTTCACTAAAATCATCATACCTATCCTTAATCAGTTTTGATACATTTAAATAGGTCCAAATTATGAAGGTAATTTTATGAGATGGAATGAGAACTTTCATGCCACTTTGCAAGAGTTTCATGACTTTTAGAGCCACTTATTCCTTTTAACCTTGCATGGTTAATCCCATATCCTTTTATCATACACAATTAACTCCTTTTATCATCTTGAAAAGTTTCCTTTTTACCTTTGGACTTTTATCTTTTCCTCTCTCTCTCAAGTTCTATAAGAACTAACCATTTGGCCATTGTAACTTATGTTCCACTTGAGTATGTGAAGCCCTACTCATTTACATACCATTTGATCAATAATATTGCTGTTTTATTATCTCACCATTAATATTAATAGTTTTTTTTAATTTAATTCTAGATATTTATTTATGAATACTATGGATTCTTTAGCATTCTATCTCATTCTTTTATCCTATTGGAAGTTGGAAAGCTTCTTCTTATAGGGCATGTAAAGTGTTCTAGGAAGTGTTAAGGTTGAGTGAGTTAGTCTATTCACTAGTGTTATTAAAGGCATATTTTTTAGTCCTCCTATTCAAAACATTAATCCATAACCTCATAATTTAATATTGATGTGAGAATATGTAGATTGTAAAAGTGTATGTTTGGTTAGTCTCTTGGTTTCATGTGTAATATGAAGCTGGTTGGAAGTCATCAACTTATCTGGTGTATCACCTCCCTTGGGATAGTTTGATTTTAGTTTTATCTCTCTATTTTAGCCCAAAAATTTTAGGTGTTTTTATTATAAAAATGGGTACATCAAGGGAGCTATCCATATCTAGAGATTCACCTCATCCTTATGCTACCCATAAGCCTAGAGGTGTTTCAATTGTGCCACTTGGATGAGGAGAACTAAGACATTTATTCAAAGGGTGAAAATACAAGATAAAACATTAATATGTATTGGATTAAAAGGGATAGAAATTACATTAAAATAACCTACTATAATTAGGTGATACACCATAGATATCTCCACTAGACCACCATACAATTACACTAAGAGACATGACTCACAACAATAGTCCTATAATTCTGAATTTCTCTAAAACTAGTATTTTAAACATGGAGGTGATATTCACATAATTACTAAAGGTAATTAAACTAAAGGTCATATTGTATAAACAAAGGATAATTTTACACTTTAATATAGTAAAACACACTAGCTACATTCATGTGACCTTTTAAAGTGGGAACTACTTGCACCAAACATGAAAGGAAAAAGATAAGGCAAGGATAGATACTTATCACTAGACACTTCAATATACATCACTTCACACACTTAGAAAATAAATTTATGAAATAAAAACCATATATAAATTATTATTTAAAAGGAAAAGCATAATATCAAACTATTAGGTCTTCATCATACTAGGGGTGAGATTGGATACAAGAGCTAAAATGGTTTGTATTTATAGAATGTGTGAGGAGAGAGAGAAAGAGTGGAGCTCAACGGTCATAATTACACATGTAAAGGCATAAAAAATAGTTATATTATAGATTAATGAATTTTATAATAGAGATTTGGAATGTCCTCTTGGACAAATTTTTGTCTAAAGCATATAAACTCTTCAAACTAGTGTAGGGTCCTCAAATGGCCTTCTTGAAACTACTTTCATGATTAGGCATATTTTGAGTGATTTAAACTAGATTAGTGAGAGTTTAAACCTATTCAATATCTTATGGGTGTTTAAAAAATTCCATGGAAATAACTAGATGCATCCCTAATTGTTATCCATCTTCTAGACTCTTGTACTCACCATATATAGTCATTCATTAACTGTCCTTGCCTCATTCTTCACAATTGTCACCAAAATGTCATTTAGGTTATAAAAAAATATCCATGTAATAGGTGTTAATACACATTTATATAGTCCCCTTGATTTCCAATCCATGATTTAGGCCTTAAAAATGTCCAAAAACCAACCTCTCATCTTCTCACTAGGTAGTCACTCTTCATTTTCACTATTTGTCAAAGACTACTTGAAATTAATGGCTCATCAAAAGTATTTCCATGCCTATATACTTTGATAAATGAACATGGGGATTTATAAAAAGTATCAATTGACCTCCCTAAATTATTCTCATTCTTCAATTCTCCTCTATACCTACAAACCACATTAAAAAATATAATAAACCCTATTTTCACCCTATTTGTACAAGTAGGGTTCAAATCAAATATGTTTAATGGATCCTAGGAGATACCTCTATAAGTTAAAAACTATTTCCAAGATATATTAATCCCTCTACATGCATATAATTTCATATCTTCTCCATCGGGTCCTAAATAAGGGTTTTGGAGGGTTTTAAACTATTTTGATTCTTAGTGATAGTTCATAAAACATAGACATTCAAAACTCAAAAATAATCTAATAACATGTTAGGGACCTTTTTTAACCATCCCCAATTCCTTGGGCCAACATTAAATATTTATGTACATGTGTGAGTGCTCGAAGATGGTCTCTCAAATTTGAGAGTGTATTTTGGGTACCCCTAAGGTAATTTTTATCAAAAAATAACCCCTATGTGATATTCCTCTAAAAAAATGGTTTAAAATCCTCTTATACTTCCTCCAAATTATCATAAATTTATGTGGAATGGTATTGTGGTCTTATATGTAAATCTAAACCCTTTAAGTGCTTACGTCTAGTTTTAGGCCTAATATCCTTGATTGTACTTGATTTTCCCATGACCACCCTTAGTACTCATGCTAAATATATATATTTTATACACATTTTTCATTATAAAAACAACCTACCATATCATTCTTAAATGATCTAATACTTTCCATCTCATCCCCTTACCATTTACATAACCTACCTGTAATCTTGCTTCTTTAGGAGTGCCCTCTATCTGAGACAAAATAGAGGGCACTTCCCCTATTTGTCTTGCCAAAATAGGACTGTTTAAGAATATAATAGATCTTATAGTTTATATATAAAAAATTTAATATATGGATCACCTCTTTATAGTATTCAACATCACCAATTCCTTAATATAGACTTCTAGAGTTGATGACTATGTGCAAGGTTTGTATGCATGGTTGGACTTGTTTATTCATCTTTCTCCTACCCTATTCCATTTCCATGATAATACTATGATGTTTTTTAATAAATTTTTGAGATTGATAATTATCATGTTCAACCATAATCAATCTCTACCAATCATATCATCATGCATCTCCATTTGACTAGGCTTAGTCTACCAAATGTAGTAGACTATAGGTGTTTATCTTGGTTGAGATTTAAGGTGTCCTATAGGTGATGTTTTCAGGTTTAGACATGGGGATTCATGTCCTAGGTTATTATTGGATTCTATGATCTCATGTCATAGTCAAACACATTTACATCATGCCTAGGGCTAAGCCAACATCCAAACTACCTATCTCCAATATGCTATCAATCTATAGTCAACTTACAGGAGCCATTTTGAGAACAAAAGGGGATCTTATATATGATAACCTATTTCAAAACCTTGTGCCTCAAATCCCTCAAATTATATTTATGACACTAGTTCCATTTTTCATTTAAATGGAGTCACTTTGTCTTGAAGTTATGTTACCATCATGTCATTTTTTCATTATAAGATCACTTAGGCTTCAATAGTATTGTATATTACTGAGTATCTTCAATGAGAACCAGTTTGAATTTGAAGGCTATCTAAACTATACTATTATGACTAAAAAATCATTCTCCCATGTCAAATAATTGCCCTTATGCTTGGGATATATGATGAAAATAACTAGACTAGTATATACCTTAGATATTCAACTATGGGATGATTATTTGTTAGATAAGATCCTTATTTTAGAGATATTAAGGTAATATGTCCCTAAATGCAACATTTCAAATCTATGATCAAAGTCTTAGGTATATTTTATATCTTATGACCTTTCCACTATCAAAATTACGTTCTCTATGATCTTAGACCTGATAAAGGTTTCAAACAAGTTCAAACACCTACCATTCAACATTGTTCTACCTCTATGGATGTTACCCATAGGTATCATTGTGGACTATCTATAGGTAAAGGCATGATATCTAACTATGTGAAATTAATTAAGATCCATAAAAAACTATTTGAAAGGATCAATCTCACAATTTTCACTTTGGAAAAATCTTCATATTATATATACCTTTATTTATCATCATCATGGCTAGTCAAGGCTTGGTTTCACCTGATCGTAGGTGAAAATCATAAATAAAATTGATTGTGTATATGTATTGGTCTCTTTAATCCTAATAGAATAAACTTGAGAGTAAAAATTTAAAATTACAACTAACCACCATTAAATGTGAGAGTGGAAACAACATTCCACCTTTGTTCTTAAGCTACTATCAATGGGGTCCTAACAAGATAAGAGTGAGCGTGTCAACTCCTTCAAACCAATCATGTAAAAGATAAAAATAACCATGTGACAACATTGTTTGTAGACTATCAATGGGGTCCTAGCAAGATAAGAGTCAGCATGTCAACGCCTTCAAACCAAACATGTAAAAGATAAAAATAACAATGTGACAATGGTGGTCTCACTCCTCAGAATCATGTACAATAATTAGTTTGTATAGACTAATCTAAATAGAGGTGAAAACTAAAGGGTATGGGGATGTGTATGTTGAAATGAGGATCATATTTTCTTAACCATGGTTCATGAATAATAAAAAAAAAACCTAAAAATATTTCCATGAATTTTAATTACACAAATATTAATATCATCCCTCAAAATTACTTTCTCCATCTCACCTCTTGGTGTCCGTACTAGACTGAAACTAATTGACCATTTTTGCTTGCCTAAGAGAGTGATGGAGAAGATAGGTTAGTTTTGACCAATTTTATGTCTATCAAATATTTAAAATAATGTAATTGAACTGAGGGGAGCTCAAGTGATGCTCTTTAATTTAAATCTCATACCAAATATGTTGCATAGGTCGTATAATCAACTAAAAACTACCATTAACTACATGATCTTCTCGCTTTAAACACTACACCTACAATTTTTAGTCTAAGACTAACATCTCTAATAATAATCTGACATGTAGGATTTTAGATTACATGTGGACACCTTTTTTCCCTATGTCAAATGTAATAGTCCAATAAATGACTCAAAATTACTATATATGACATAAAATGACAGTAAGGCCTCAAAATGAATCTGATCAAGGATAAGGACACATTAACTGACCTCACTAGGACCATGGAACGTAATTTACACCATATTATACCCTTATATCAAGTTTAACCATATATGGGGTTGACCCAATTTGACCTTTGTTCAAATTAGTCAACATGCACCATAGGTGGTGATTAGGGAATGTTCATGTCAAATAAAAGCTAAATTAATCCATTACAATGACAAAGAGAAGTAATCATGAAATCAAGGAATGTAATTTGAGAGGGAAACTTGGAAATTTATTCAATGGGATCCCATACATAAAATTTTATGTGAAATAGGTAGGACTAAGAGAAAAGTGTATAATTATAAAGTAGATAAGTTAAAGAAGGATATGATCTAGACTAAACTTGGTTAGGAATGGAACTATTCAATATTGGTCATGCTAATATAGTATGGGTAGGGTAACTAGGTTACATCATCCTATCTAGTGTAATTTTTTACATATAAGTGATATTATAATATTGTATCAACCATATCAATGAAATTATTAAAAAAATAGAGATAGAAATTGACTGCATTGGAAAGGGTGATGTAGTAGGTATAAAACTAGACATAGAACCTAAATATATCAAGATGGTCGATATAATGGATTTTAGGATGGAATAAATTGATTGTGTAAGACTATTCAATACAATTACAATAGAGAGTTGAGGACTAAATAATTGTAATGGGTTGTCTGAGGTAGTTGGGACAATCATAAATAAATATGAGTATATTGAGTTGGGTAATGTAGTTGGATACCCTAAAATAATGGAATTTATGATTTCCTTTTACTCAACATCTAAAAAATGAGGTAGAGAGGTATCCTACACTATTATTTAAGTGGGATAATAATTATGAGTCAAAAGAGGATAATGATCAGTATAAGAGACTATGTGATTCATATTGTTCATGTTAACTAGGTTTACTTCATCGGTAGAAGAGTGAGGATTAATTGTGGTTTAAAAATCATTGGTATTGGTAGGTTGATTAGGCTTAGGTTTTTAGTTTTTATTATTATTAGGAATGGTGGATATAAAAATATGTTAATATTCACTTTATATTAGTGAAGAGCATCATATTTTATTATGGAGTCATGTGCTTTTACTACCTTATCATAATATTGTTGTCACTCTTGAATTATAACTTCAGGATTGAAGTTAGGATCAACTATGAATTTTAAACAAAGTTTATTAATTTGTATACAATTTTCATAAGATTTTCCCTAGTTTGTGTGGTTCCAAAATTATTTTGATGATCATACCAATCACCAGTAAGGTGATAAGAATATAAATCTCTAGGTGAGGGTCTCAGAATATGCTTCTTAATCTCAACTAGAGAGGGAGGATTATGACTTAAACATTTTTAACTTGTGAGGAATAAGGATGAGGTTGGAATGGATTTCAATTTATAGGTTGGGAAATGACAATAAGGCCTCAAAATGAATCTGATTAAGGATAAGGACACATTAAAAGACCTCACTAGGACCATGGAACATAATTTACACCATAGTATACCCCTATATCAAGTTTAACCATATATGGGGTTGACCCAATTTGAATTTTGTTCAAATTAGTAAACATGCAACATAGGTGGTGATTATGGAATGTTCATGTCAAATAAAAGATAAATTAATCCATTACAATGACAAAGAGAAGTAATCATGAAATTAGGGAATGTAATTTGAGAGGGAAACATGGAAATTTATTCAATGGGATCCCATACATAAAATTTTATGTGAGATAGGTATGACTAAGAGAAAGGTGTATAATTATAAAGTAGATAATTTAAAGAAGGATATGATCTAGACTAAACTTGGTTAGGAATGGAACTATTCAATATTGGTCATGCTAATATAGTATGGGTAGGGTAAGTAGGTTACATCATCCTATCTAGTGTAATTTTTTACATATAAGTGATAATATCATATTGTATCAACCAAATCAATGATATTACAAAAAAATAGAGATAGAAATTGACTGCATTGGAAAGGGTGATGTAGTAGGGATAAAGTTAGACATAAAACCTAAATATATCAAGATGGTCGATATAATAGATTTTAGGATGGAATCATTTGATTGTGTAAGACTAGTCAATACAATTACAATAGAGAGTTGAGTACTAAATAATTATAATGCGTTGGCTGAGGTAGTTGGGATAATCATAAATAAATGAGTATATTGAGTTGGGTAATGTAGTTCGATAACCTAAAATAATGGAATTTATGATTTCCTTATACTCAACTTCTAAAAAATGAGGTAGAGAGGTATCCTAAAATATTATTTAAGTAGGATCATAATTATGAGTCAAAATAGCATAATGATTAGTATAAGAGACTATGTGATTCATATTGTTCATGTTAACTAGGTTTACTTCATCGGTAGAAGAGTGAGGATTAATTGTGGTTTAAAAATCATTGGTATTGGTAGGTTGATTAGGCTTAGGTTTTTAGTTTTTATTATGATTAGGAACGGTGGATATAAATATATGTTAATATTCACTTTATATTAGTGAAGAGCATCATATTTTATTATGGAGTCATGTGCTTTTACTACCTTATCATAATATTGTTGTCACTCTTGAATTATAACTTCAGGATTGAAGTTAGGATCAACTATGAATTTTAAACAAAGTTTATTAATTTGTATACAAGTTTCATAAGATTTTCCCTAGTTTGTGTGGTTCCATAATTATTTTGATGATCATACCAATCACCAGTAAGGTGATAAGAATATAAATCTCTAGGTGAGGGTCTCAGAATATGCTTCTTAATCTCAACTAGAGAGGGAGGATTATGACTTAAACATTTTTAACTTGTGAGGAATGAGGATGAGGTTGGAATGGATTTCAATTTATAGGTTGGGAAATGACAATAAGGCCTCAAAATGAATCTGATTAAGGATAAGGACACATTAAAAGACCTCACTAGGACCATGGAACATAATTTACACCATAGTATACCCCTATATCAAGTTTAACCATAAATGGGGTTGACCCAATTTGAATTTTGTTCAAATTAGTAAACATGCACCATAGGTGGTGATTATGGAATGTTCATGTCAAATAAAATATAAATTAATCCATTACAATGACAAAGAGAAGTAATCATGAAATCAGGGAATGTAATTTGAGAGGGAAACATGGAAATTTATTCAATGGGATCCCATACATAAAATTTTATGTGAGATAGGTATGACTAAGAGAAAGGTGTATAATTATAAAGTAGATAATTTAAATAAGGATATGATCTAGACTAAACTTGGTTAGGAATGGAACTATTCAATATTGGTCATGCTAATATAGTATGGGTAGGGTAAGTAGGTTACATCATCCTATCTAGTGTAATTTTTTACATATAAGTGATAATATCATATTGTATCAACCAAATCAATGAAATTACAAAAAATTAGAGATAGAAATTGATTGCATTGGAAAGGGTGATGTAGTAGGGATAAAGCTAGACATAGAACCTAAATATATCAAGATGGTCGATATAATAGATTTTAGGATGGAATCATTTGATTGTGTAAGACTAGTCAATACAATTACAATAGAGAGTTGAGTACTAAATAATTATAATGGGTTGGCTGAGGTAGTTGGGATAATCATAAATAAATTAGTATATTGAGTTGGGTAATGTAGTTCGATAACCTAAAATAATGGAATTTATGATTTCCTTATACTCAACATCTAAAAAATGAGGTAGAGAGGTATCCTAAACTATTATTTAAGTAGGATCATAATTATGAGTCAAAATAGCATAATGATTAGTATAAGAGACTATGTGATTCATATTGTTCATGTTAACTAGGTTTACTTCATCGGTAGAAGAGTGAGGATTAATTGTGGTTTAAAAACCATTGGTATTGGTAGGTTGGTTAGGCTTACGTTTTTAGTTTTTATTATGATTAGGAATGGTGGATATAAATATGTGTTAATATTCACTTTATATTAGTGAAGAACATCATATTTTATTATGGAGTCATGTGCTTTTACTACTTTATCATAATATTGTTGTCACTCTTGAATTATAACTTCATGATTGAAGTTAGGATCAACTATGAATTTTAAACAAAGTTTATTAATTTGTATACAAGTTAAATGAGAATGTCCCTAGTTTGTGTTGTTCCATAATTATTTTGATGATCATACCAATCACCACTAAGGTGATAAGAATATAAATCTCTAGGTGAGGGTCTTAGAATATGCTTCTTAATCTCAACTAGAGAGGGAGGATTATGAATTAAACATTTTTAACTTGTGAGGAATAAGGATGAGGTTGGAATGGATTTCACTTGATAGGTTTGTAAATGACATTAAGGCCTCAAAATGTATCTGGTCAAGGATAAGGACACATTAAATGGCCTCACTAGGACCATGGAACATAATTTACACCATAGTATACCCCTATATCAAGTTTAACCATATACGGGGTTGACCCAATTTGACTTTTGTTCAAATTAGTCAACATGCACCATAGGTGGTGATTAGAGAATGTTCATGTCAAATAAAAGATAAATTAATCCATTAAAATGACAAAGAGAAGTAATCATGAAATCAAGGAATGTAATTTGAGAGGGAAACGTGGAAATTTATTCAATGGGATCCCATACATAAAATTTTATGTGAGATAGGTAGAACTAAGAGAAAGGTGTATAATTATAAAGTAGATAAGTTAAAGTAGGATATGATCTAGACTAAACTTGGTTAGGAATGGAACTATTCAATATTGGTCATGCTAATATAGTATGGGTAGGGTAAGTAGGTTACATCATCCTATCTAGTGTATTTTTTTACATATAAGTGCTAATATCATATTGTATCAAACAAATAAAAGAAATTATAAAAAAATAGAGATATAAATTGACTACATTGGAAAGGGTGATGTAGTAGGGATAAAACTAGGCATAGAACCTAAATACATCAAGATGGTCGATATAATAGATTTTAGGATGGAATCAATTGATTGTGTAAGACTAGTAAATACAATTACAATAGAGAGTTCAGGACTAAATAATTATAATGGGTTGGCTAAGGTAGTTGGGATAACCATAAATAAATATGAGTATATTGAGTTGACTAATGTAGTTGGATAACCTAAAATAATGGAATTTATGATTTCCTTATACTCAACATCTAAAAAATGAGGTAGAGAGGTATCCTAAACTATTATTTAAGTAGGATAATAATTATGAGTCAAAAGAGGATAATTATCAGTATAAGAGACTATGTGATTCATATTGTTCATGTTAACTAGGTTTACTTCATCAGTAGAAGAGTGAGGATTAATTGTGGTTTAAAAACCATTGGTATTGGTAGGTTTATTAGGCTTAGGTTTTTAGTTTTTATTATGATTAGGAATGGTGGATATAAATATATGTTAATATTCACTTTATATTAGTGAAGAGCATCATATTTTACTATGGAGTCATGTGCTTTTACTACCTTATCATAATATTGTTGTCACTCTTGAATTATAACTTCATGATTGAAGTTAGGATCAACTCTGAATTTTGAACAAAGTTTATTAATTTGTATACAAGTTTCACAAGAATGTCCCTAGTTTGTGTGGTTCCATAATTATTTTGATGATCATACCAATCACCAGTAAGGTGATAAGAATATAAATCTCTAGGTGAGGGTCTCAGAATATGCTTCTTAATCTCGACTAGAGAGGGAGGATTATGACTTAAACATTTTTAACTTGTGAGGAATAAGGATGAGTTTGGAATGGATTTAACTTGATAGGTTGGGAAATTTTCACTTAATCATAGATTCATGGGGAAAAAAACATTGATGGTTCTTATGGATTCATATATATATGAAACACCATCAATGGTAGCATATTTATTTCTAAACATTAAAAGCACATGATTTTTAAGAATGGGTTGGGAAACATCAAATTGTATTATGAGGAAGGCTCGATCCTTAGCTTGATCATGGGATTATTCTAATGATTTTTAATATATATTCCTAACAATATATTAAATCTTGGGTTGAATACTATTGGTAAACAAGTAGAAAGGGTTGTATTCCAACATGTTTTGCTTAGTCTTGTTAACTAAGGTTTTCCATAGATTTATGAAAACTTGGATAGTTTCATATTTCAGCTACTTGAAATTAATATAATGGGATAAGTTATTTCTTTAAATATCATTGATTTTAAATTACTAAACCAATTCATTAACTAAGTCGTATAAACTAGAGACATAACTATAATTGAGTTGGTTGTACCAATCTAAGACATTATCTAAAAATGTTTTGGATATAAGTTTGGTAGCCAAAAAGGTGTTTAGTTTAATCTGATATTTTTAGAGATTTATTAAATATTTAAAATGAAAATTAGAATTGGTGGATCCATTATAGGTGAATATAGGAGTTATTCCACCTTTGTATTTATTTTTGATTTGAGGAACTAATGGTTCATTTTGAAGATGTTTATTTACTTTATTGTCAAGAGGAGGTTTCAAAATGAGATTAAAATGAGCATAACTAAGGTGGGATGGGGGATTTTGGATTTTACTCTCCCCATTAAGTATATTTAGGATTATATTTCAATTACAAGTGTTAATTTTTAATTTTCATCATCTAGTTGGAATTATTGGATTTAAAGGTATCTATTTGGTTCATAGATTGTAACATGATTAGATGAAGATCAAGAGATTGATAGCTAGATAAAAAATATTGAGTAGCTTATTGAGATGAATCATATCTAGATGAATGATACCTAGAGGAATAATATTTGTTAGCTTATCAATATGAACTATGTGTGAACTAGGTGTGGTTTTAATGTGAGTATTAACTTGGGCACTATTAACTCACCAAAATACACCCTTAGGAGAGGATTGTTTAGACCTTTCCAAGTTTGGGGTAACATGAGATTATTTTAAGGCTATGGGTGACATGTGGATGGACTAAACCTCTACTCTATGGGGATAGCTCCCTGAGTGCATCGATTGAGATAAATTCCCAAGACTACTAACTTGGTGATAAAAGGGAATATATGGGAAACATGAAAGGAAACCTATGTTACTAGAGGTGATGCACCAATATGATGTCTCCACTCTATTTGATCTTTCAATTAACACTAATTAACAAGACAAGTGATTGGACCACTCTCTCCAATGGATTCCAAATAATAGTGTTTCACATAGAGGCTATCCTAGGTGTTTATAACTTAAATGTTTTGAAAATAAGGGCTAATTTAAAGACACTAATAAATGCCACTCCAAGATCGCCCAATAAAACCTTCACACACTATATGACTTGTATAGAACAATGTACTAGTATATAGGTGAGGAAAGGACTTAAAAAGGGAGATAAACCTAACACTTATGAAAATTAAACAAGCATAAACACACTAAACCAATATTATAAAAGTTGAAATAGTCCTTGTATTCGTTCAAGAGTTACAAAGTACAATTTTGGGTAGAATCTCTTCATACCTAGTAGAGGGATGCATACAATGGCCTTATTTCCTCAATTTATAGAACATGAACAAGATGGATAAGAGAATGTGGCATGGAGAAATCATGGATAGGTCATTAATGACCATAATCCACTTGACTAATGGCCTAATGGAGGATCCTCAAGTTTTGGTTGACCATATTCAAAGTGTGAGCATACCAACCTAGTTAACCATCTTTCTTTTTGATAGTTATAAATGTGGGATCATGGGCTAGTTGGCCTTCTAGATCATTTAGTAGCCTCCTTCCCCTTGTGCATGTTGGCTAGGATTGAAAAACTACCCCATCTATGTCTATCCTAGACTAAAATTAGTTGACCATTTCTACTTGCCTAGGAGAGTGATGGAGAATATAGGTTAGTTTTGACCAATTTTAGGTCTATTAAAGCTTTTAAAGAATATAATTGAATTGAGGGGAGCTCAAGGGATACTCCTAAAGTCAACTTGCCTGCTAAATATGTTTCATAGGCATTAAAATCAACTAAAAACTACCATTAACTACCTAATCTTCTTGATTTCAACATTGCACCTATATTTTTCAGTCTAAGACCAACATCTCTAATAATAATCAAACATGTAGGATGTTAGATTACATGTGGACACATTTTTTTTATATGGAAATTATATTAGTCCTATAAATTACTCAAAATTACCTTATACAACATAAAATTTCACTAAAGACTAAAAATGAATATGATCAAGGCTAAAGACACATTAAATGACCTCACTAGGACCATGGAACACAATTTACACCCTAGTATAATCCTATATCAAATTTAACCATATAGGGGGTACTAATTTGACTTCCAGTTAAATTAGTCAACATGCCCCATAGGTGGTTATTAGGGAATGTTCATGTCAAATAAATTCTACATTAATCAATTATAATGATAAAGAGAAGTAATCATGAAGTCAAGGAATGTAATTTGAGAGGGAAACTTGGAAATTTATTCAATGGCATCCCATTCATAAAATTATAGGTGAGATTGATAGGACTAAGAGAAATGTATATAATTTTAAAGTAGATAAGTTAAATAAGGATATGATCTATACTATACTTGGTTAGTAATGGAACTATGCAATCTTGGCCCTACTAATATAGTACGGGTAGGGTAAGTAGGTTGCATCATCCTAGCAAATGTAGTTTTTTATGTAGAAGTGATAGTATCATATTGTATCAAACAAGCCAATGATATTAAGAAAAAATTAGTCATATAAACTAACTACATTATGAAGGGTGATTTAGTAGGGATAAAACTAGGAATAGAACCTAATTATATTGAGAAGGTTGATATAATAGATTTTAAGATAGAAGCAAATGACTGTATAAGACTAGTCAATACAATTACAATAGAGAGTTGAGGAATAATTAATTATAATGGGTTGGCTGAAGTAGTTGGGATAATTGTAAAGAAATACGGATATATTGAGTTGGGTGATGTAGTTGGATAACCTAAAATAATGGAATTTATTATTTCCTTATACTCAACATCTAAAAATGAAGTAGAGAGGTATCCTAAACTATTATTTAAGTAGGATAATAAGTATGAGTCAAAAGAGGATAATGATCAATATAAGAGACTATGTGCTTCATATTCTTCATGTTAACTAGGTTTACTTCATTGTTAAAAGAGTGAGGATTAATTATGGTTTCAAAAACATTGGTGTTAGTAGGTTGATTGGGATTAGGTTATTAGTTTTGATTATGCCTAGGAATGGTGGATCTAAATATATGTTAAGATGAACTTTATATTAGTGAAGAGAATCATATTTTATTTTGGAGTCATGTGATTTTCCTACCTTGTCATAATATTTTTGTCACTCTTGGATTATAACTTCATGATTGAAGTTAGGATCGACTAGGAATTTTAAATAAATATTATTAAGTTGTTTGAAAGTTTCATAACAATGTTCATAGTTTTTGTGGTTCCATAATTATTTTGAGGATCATACCAATGACCAGTAAGGTGATAAGAATATAAATATCTAGGTGAGGGTCTCAAAATATGCTTCTTAATCTCAACTAGAGAGGGAGGATTATGACATAAGCATTATTAACTTGTGAAGAATAAGGAGGATGTTGGAATGGATTTCACTTGATAGGTTTGGAAAGTGTCACTTCATCAGATATTCATGGGGAAAAAACATTGATGGATCTTATGGCTTCATATGTATATGAAACATCATCAATGGTAGGATATTTGTTTCTAAACTTTAAAAGTACATGATTTTTAAGATTGGGTTGGGAAGCATCGAATTATCTTATGAGGAAGGCATGATACTTATCTTGATCATGGGATTATTCTAATGATTTTGGATAGATATTGCTAATAATTTATTGAATTTTGGGTTGAAGACTATTGGTAAACAAGTAGAAAAGGTTGTATTCCAATGTGTTTTGCTTAGCCTTGTTTGCTAAGGTTTTCCATATATTGATTAAAACTTGGATAGTTTCATATTTCACCTACTTTAAATTAATATAATGGCTAAGTTATTTTTAAGGAGATCATTGGTTTTAAATTATGGAACCAATTCATTAACTAGTGTTATAAACTAGAGATATAACTATAATTGAGTTCGTTGTACCAATGTAAGACAATATCTAAAAAGGTTTTGGATATAAGTTTGGTAGAAACAAAGGTGTTTATTTTAATACAATATTTTTAGATATTTATAAAATATCTAAAATGAAAAGTAACATTGGTGGATCTATTATAGGTGATTTTAGGATTTATTCCACCTTCGTATTTATTTTTGATTTGAGGAACCAATGGTTCATTTTGAAAATGTTTGTTAACTTTATTGTCAAGAGGAGGTTTCAAAATGAGATTAAAATGAGCATATATAAAGTGGGATGGGAGGAATTTGGATTTTTCTCTGCCCATTAAGTCTATTGAGGATGATTTTTTACTTAAAAGAGTTAATTTTTAATTTTCATTATCTAGTTGGTACTATTGGCTTGAAAGCTATCCATTTGGTTCATGGATTGTAACATGATTCAATGAAGATCAAGATATGGATAGATACAATAAAAATCTTGAGTATCTTATTGGGACGAATGCTATCTAGAGGAATAAGCTTGAGTAGCTTGTCAAGATAAACTAGGTGTGGTTTTAATGTGAGTATTAACTAGGGCACGGTTAACTCATCAAACTACACCCTTAGGTTAGGATTGTTTAGACATTTCCAAGTTTGGGGTAACATGGGATTAGTCCAAGGCTATGGGTGAAATGTGGATGGACTAAACCTCTAGTTTATGGGGATAACTCCCTGTGTGCATTAGTTAAGCTCAATTCCCAAGACTATTGACTTGGTGATGAAAAGGGATAAAAGGGAAACATGAAAGGAAACCTATATTACTCAAGGTGATGCAACAATATGATGTATCCACTCTATTTGATCTTCAATTAAAACTAATTAACAAGACAAGTTATTGGACTACTCTCTACAAAGTCTTATAAATAATAGTGTTTCACATAGAGGCTATGCTAGGTGATTATAACTTAAAGGTTGTGAAAAAAAAGCCTGAATTAAAGACACTAATCAAATGCCACTCCAGGATTGAACACAAATACTCACACACTATATGACTTGTATAGAATAATATACTAGTATATAGGTGAGGAAAATACTTACAAAGGGAGAAAAAACTGCCACTTATGCAAATAGAACAAGCATAAACATATTAAACTAGTACTATAAAAGCTAAAATAGTCCATGTATTAGTTCAAGAGGTTACAAAGTATAAATTTGGGTAGAATATCTTCATACCTAATATGGAGAGGGATGCATACAATGTCCTTATTTCCTCAATTTATAGAACATGAGAAAGATGAAGAAGAGAATGTGGCATGGAGAGGTCATGAATGACCATAATCTACTTGATGAATAGTTATAACCAATACCCATAACTCCCTTCATGTGTTACCTTGGGATAGTAGATGTAATTTAATGAGTATGGCATAGGAAATGGCCAAATGGAGGATCTTCATTTTTTTTTACCATATTCAAAGTGTGAGCATGTCAACCCAATTAACCATCTTTCCTTTTGATAGTTAAAAAGGTGGGAACATGGGCTAGTTAGCCTTCATGGATAATTTCATAGCCTCGTTCCCCTTGTGCATGTTGACTAGGCCTTGAAAAATACCCCATACTCCCTCATATATTAAAAATTAGCCTAATAACCTCCATTATATAGTTATAAATTTGTTATGACCCTGTATTGACTCCCGTAGTAGCCATGTATACCAAAAAGTATCTTCTTTTATTGCCAAAATAGGCCTACTACACAATTAGGCCTAGTCTCTTGATGTTAAATACTTGTATGACTATTAAAATGACATAAAACACTCAAGTATGGATAACTGAGTGTTTCTCAAGTCTAAATATTCATATTAAATCATGACATGTGCCTTCCCAATAGTACACACCTACAACTTTGCCCATCTAGGTAACTAGGTAACATTTTACTAGCCTTTCTAGATTGAATTTTGGATGCAAACCTATAGGATATTTTATAAGATGAACTAGGACAATTTTGTGATTTTATAAGGTGAAACATGCTTCACACTACCATCATGAATTATCATCAATAACCTAATATGCTTAGAACCCTATTTTCTACCCAAAACCTTATAAAAGTATAGTTTATGATGAATCCGTACATGTGTCCATATAACTAATATCATGAATGGGACCTATTAAGAGTGTATTATGAATTTAAACTATATTTAATACCAATTAAATTCATTTTGGTGCAAATTTCCTAATATTTACTCCATCAGGTCATTAAGATTGGATTAGGGAGGTTTTAAGTGTCATGAACTCTTAACAACTATTTATATCCCTAATATATTTAACTACAAAACAAATGAAAATAATTTTGAGTACACAACCCCATTAAACCTTCCATATCTGTTTAAGACCCCATGTATCTTCTATGTATAGTTCCAACATGGAGAAAGTGTCTCTCAAATTCAAAACCTTGCATTTTGGGAGGTTGATGGAGAGATAAGGGTATAGAGGAGAAAAATTTATTTGGGTTTGAATTATAATATCTCCTAGAGATATATGAAAACCAAGAAAACATGTATCCATTTATTTTTCACCATCTCTCCTCTAGGGTCCTTTGCAACCCCATTAGTTATAGCCTAGGGTTTGTAGGCTTCTTAGACAATTTGACCCTAGATACCTATAAATTGAGTTTTATCCTATTGGAATGTGTCCTAAGACTTCATGAGATTGTCTAGGATGTTTTAAATCACATTATTGATCATTTCAATCTTAAAAACACTCTCCAACTATGTTGTTATCTTTCCTTTTCATGTATGCCTAACTAGGCCATTAGGATCTCTTATGCCTAAAAAGACCAAAAAATAAAATAAAGGCATTAAAAAACATCATAAAAAAATTTATGGTCTATATATTAACTCTTGTACCTCTTTTCCATGTATGGTTCCTTATACTTCCACCCCTTACCAATGACCTTGTCTGTGGGTGTTCTCAAACCTGCATGGGTTATACATGTGTACTTCTTGAATTGTTATCACTTTGAGATTATTTTTAATAGAATAAAATGAGACATATGATATAAATATATGAAAAAACCATATTTATCCTTTCCAAACTTATAATATCCCCCTAAAATTTTAAATATCATTAGATTTTATGTCTAGGTATGTACATGCCATTTTAGGCCTAACAAGCATAATTAGGTCATTAAGATATTTATAGTATTAAAGTATTAAGACACTTTAGTGGAATATATTATGAACCATTTGAATTAAAAAGAATAAACCCCTCTCTCATTCATCTACCTCACATCCATGCATATCTCATTGCACTTTCATTTCCCATAACCTTGCCTATAGGTGGTACTTTCTATGTTTCTGACTGTGTGAGAAGTTGAGTCTCCTTTTGTTATCATTTGAGGTTATTATAATTATTAAAACCTATATAATGTTTTATCACATATTTATTGAACATAAAAGGCCATATTTCAATGCAAGGTGCATCTCTTTTCGTCATTCAACTTTAAGACCTATATTTCACCAATTGGGTCCCTTGATTGTGTTGTTTGGTGAGAGTTAAGATCTATTTATTCATGGAAACTCTCCCAAATTATAAAAATTAATAATATTTTCCATGGGTATTATAAATCTAAATTCACTCTTATCACCTTGAAGGCACCCTAAATCTGACTCTTTTACCCAAATTGCCCATTCTTCTACACTCAGGCCTATAGATGACAACCTTGAGTTCCTTGAATATGAGTGCCTACATGGAAATAAAATAACTAAAATAATATATCTAATTTTAGGTATTTATTTCCATGTAAGTCATTATTATATTAAATTTCAATAAAATCACACTTTTATTTAAATTTAATATAATAAGGACTTACATGGAAATAAATACCTAAAATTATATATCTCCATAATATTTGATGACTCGTTAACTCATCACTCCAAATTTTCTTCAATTTGTCAACACAACCCTATTGCATTGAAGTATTGACTTAGCATGTCCTTTTAGGGTGAGTTGATGGCATTAATCCTTATATAAACCTAATATCCCCAAGTTTTAATAATAATTTTGATCCCATACAAAAATATTTGCTAAATTACCTAACATCTTAATTAATTTTATAATAATTATAACATTGGCTGAATGATTTTAAACCCTGCACAATTCAACTTAGTCCACGCAGTCCCTTAGAGTACTAAATAGACTACTCCTTAAGAATCACAAGTTATTAACATAGTTATATGAACTTAATTCCATGAGGATTGTAATATATCTAGGATTTCAATATATCATTTTATTTCTACAAATAGTTTTTGGTATCAATGGTGGCATAAATAACTTTGTAGACATGTATTGTTCACTAACCTTCTTGATGACCTAGAGAAGAGATACTAAGACACCTTTGATTCTTCATTAGTGTCAAGTAGGATGAGAATAATGTGTATGGGTTTAATATTACCTTTATTTTCTACCTATTATGTTACTTTCTACTCTTAAACTCCTCCATGCATCTGGATAATGGAGAACTATGTGTACATTTGTGACTATCACCTTCTCTCTCATAAACATGCTACCATGAGTTGATTTTAAATACCATCATAACTATTAGATGTAAGTTAATATAGTATAAAAGGAGAGTGTGATTTACATGACTAATATTATCCATCAAGAATCATGATAAAAAAGATTTTAGTGGTTTGGACCTCAAATTCATCAAAAAAACCTACTACCACCTTCCTATAGATTAACGAAACCAAATATTTCCTATCTCTTTATGTGTAACACATGTTAAGTGGGTATTTAGTATGCTGTATTAGGTTTTAATAATTTTTATAAGTCACAAATATTTCCATTCCTCTTTCATCATGCTCAAAAAAAGAATAAAATGAAGCAAACCAGAACCCTACCTGGATGGATGAGACACTGTGAGTTTTTCACCTTCTTATTTATTGTTCATAAAGGAGGGAGAGGAAATATGATAAAAAATTAAATAATATTTAAGACAAATAAGGTACACTCATCTTCCCAATATTTTAGGTCCTCATTTTCTCTCTCCTATCCATATTGGATAGAAACTTAATTAGCTTTTATGAGTTATAATGGAGCTCGATGGAGGAAGGAGGTAATTTTTGACTTGTTTAACTTTGAAACTCATATATTTCATTATTTTATTCCTAAAATGAGTTCCCTCCAAACACATATAACCTCCTTTGATCCTGACATGTCTACACAAGTTCGTACAAGCCTGAAACACCTACACAACCACTTCTTTTCTACATTTTTTCATGATTTATATCCTTAAAATAAATTAGGGAGAATAAATATATAAATATGAGGTCAATAAATACTTTAAAACATAATTTAAAACTAGGGGAAGTTTAAAGGTAATATTTATAATGTATGTGACCCCTCTTTGATGGATGGAAATATGTGTTTGACTTTTAAAAAGACCTTTTGATGCATAAAAACACCTTGTCATGACATTATGATGGAAGTGAGACCATTTTGGAGGTAATTATAATACAATGTGATAGCTAAACATATCTTTTCCAAGGGTTTACAATGTGGAGCTTGACTCATATGATGTTTGAAGGGTCATTTGATGACTTGGAGGGTTAGTTAAAGCTTAAAATAGGGTTGAATAAGTTCACCATATAATACAACCTTAGATACATCATTATAATTAATATTATGACCCAAAAATATCTTAGAAACCCTTATATCATGCTAATAAATATATTTTCACAAGAAGTGGATTAAAATAGGCATAATCACTATGAGAACTAGAAACCTTAACTCCAAATACCTTAATTTCTACTAAAGAACCTTAAATTTATCAAATAAGGAATAGATAACCCTATAGGATTCATAAGGTACTTGACATCATTCCACTCACCCAAAGACCACCATGACAACTTAGTAAATCATCCAAAGACTCAAAATAGATTGTCATATGATGATGCCTCAAGAAATATTTGGCACATGAAATGAAACATTAATCAATGCTAAAAAGGCTCAAAATGAGACCAAAGGAGGCCATCACAAGGCATGTATACTACCATGTATAATCTTAGGTGGGGTCTCATGAAAAGTTTTCAATTTTAGGGGTTGAAATTTGGCATCAAAGGCTAAATTATCAACATTCTTGGTGAATCATAGGGATTAACCAACCTACTAGTCAAGAGAACAAGCTATCTATCTTATGATATTCATGAGTAAAACTAAGATAATAAATATATTTGGAATGGAAATCATACCAATAACTTATACAACATGTTAAAGGAGTGAAACAACTTCATCGCATAGAAGGACACCAAAATATAACAACACCTAGACACCTAAGAAAGAAACAAGATAGGAAAATGAAGAAACTAAGGAATATAAAGCACCACAATTGTGTTTAAAACACTTATTGAAAACCAAGAAAACAATAAAAAATCTGACTATGTACAACTGACTTAAATAAGCCTTTCCTCTCCTAGGTCAAATGGAAAATATCTTGCATCCTTCACTCCCTGAGATGAGGAAATTAATGAGGTAAATAGCCTCTTGGAATTTGATCTCAATGTATTCATACCCTCCTTTAATGCCACTCTTCTCATAATTATATCAAATAATATGATATTTACACACCAATATCCTATGAATATTTACTCTTCTTGTACTCCAAGATCCTTCTCATTCTTCCTATCAACTACAATCTCAAAAAATAGTACTTATTATAGGCATACTTCTTTAATGTCCATAAAATCCTAAGTGATTTCATAATTATTATACATTTTTTTAATCTCACTAATTTATTCAAGGATATTTGCATACTCACTCTAGGGTGCATCATTGTTTTCAATGGATGTTTCTTGATTAACCTCTTCATGATCATACTGCTGAATAGGAAGTATACCCTTGAAAAGTGTTTAAACATCTTTAAGTGACTCAATATAATTATTCAATTCATATTTGTGATATTTGTTTTGATCATTGAGAGTATGAAAAATTAGGACATACTCCTCTTCTTCAAGGGCTATGGGCTATCAAGAGCTTCATAACCTACTATGTAGTCATGTTGTGGATACAAGGTATCTCTTTTAGGTTCATCCTCTTGATCTTGAGATTGTAGGTTGACATTCAATTGATCAAGGGGTTATTATTGGATCGTATGCTTCTCTTGGTTTCTTTATTCAATCTTAATCTCATTCTCAATAATCTCAACACTATCATTGTGCTTATCATGTTACATAAGGTATGAAACTACATAGATTTATTCAAGAAAATAGTGTTATATTTGAGTAGCCCCTTCATTTTCAATGTCATAATCATGTGACTAAATTTATTTAATTTTATCATCATATTCAATAGAGTAAGGAGGTTAACCTAGAGTGTTTTCCTTATCTTGACCACTAGAAGTATCTTGAGGACTGCCCAACTGATCAATCACTATAGTTTTCATCTAAACATTTTCATGGGAAACTTATTGTGGTATACTTGTATATTTTATTGAATTTTTATTGATTTGGACTATCATTCGACTAATATTTTCCTCTTTCAAGCATGGTTCTTCCACTTAAATGACACAAAGATCAGGTACCTTTTAACTAAGACACTTGGCCCTAAAATTCTTCCATGTATCCATGCCTTCTTCACCATTTTATGATAAGTATTTCTATTCATTTATCTACTTCTCATATTCTCTCCAAATAATAGGTCCTCCTTCAAAAATGGAGATGAAGGGAGGGAATGAATGTTGAAATAGAGGAGTTAGAATATAAAGTTTTATAGGATATTCTTAGGTGGGTTTAGGGGGTGAGGAGGCAATATAAAAGCTTTGGAATCTTGTAGGCTTGGTACTCAAAACTTCCCTCTTTATTTTCATTATTAAAAATTAATGGAAAAATTAAGATTTACAAATAGATGAGGGGAATTGAAAACTTTGGAACCTCCTTGTCATGAACTTTACAACCTTCCTCTCTTCCTTGTTTAGTTTTGGCATGGGGAATCAGGAGGTGAAAACCCATAGGATTAGTTGTGTTTAGATTTATCTTCCTTCAAGGCCAATATCTCAATAGAAATGATTTTTTTCATTTTTTTAAACTCCTTTAACTCATTAGAGAAACTAGGTGTGGCTTGAAAAGGTATTTGGAGAGGGAAGGAGGGATAATACTCTTGATAGGGAGGCTATAAAGGAGACTAATAGGGGGAACCATAGGGATGGTATGAGCCATTATACTATTGATAGGATTTTTTATAGGTTTGATAGGGCCTATAATGAGGATAGTATGGGTGGAAAAAGGTTTTATGAAGAAATGTACCATAGAGATCTCCTCCATAGCTAGCCATTAAGCATCATAAGTAGACAAAGAAAATGAATAGATTCAACTTATTCTTACCCTTGGATGAAGACCTTATAATGACCCTTGGGATGAAATTTTTAGTGTTTCTCTAATTATTTAATGCTTTTATTTTATTGATATCATTTAATGATGAAGTAATGTGCTCAAATATTCTTGATCTAGTTCCACTAGGCATACTAGAATTGTTAACTCACCAAATTGTGCCCTTAGGAGAGGATTGTTTAGACCTTTCCAAGTTTGGGATAAAATGGAATTAGTCTAAGGATGTAAGTGACCTATGGATGGTATAAACCTCTATTTTATTGGGATACCCCCCCTAGTTAATTAATTGAGCTCAATTCCTAATAGTACTAACTTGGTGATTAAAAGTATAAAAGGGAAACATGAAAATAAACCTATGCTAGTAGAGGTGATGTACCAATATGATTTTTCCACTCTATTTGACCTTTAAATTAAAAATAATGAACAAAACAAGTGAATATAACACTCTCTTGAACGTATTATAAACAATAATGTTCACATAAAATCTAATTTAGGTGATAAAAACATGAGGGTTATGAATATAAGGCCTGATTTAAAGACACTAATTAAATGCCACTCCAATATTGACCATTAACACCTTCACACAATATATGAATTGAATAAAATAATTTACTATTATATTAGTGAGGAAAGGACCTAAAAAGGGAGATAAACATACCACTTATGTAAATTAAATAAGCATAATCACACTAAACCAATATTAAAAAAGACGAAACACTCCTTATATTAGTTCAAGAGGTTACAAAGTATAAATTTGGGAAGAATCTCTTCACACGTAGTAGAGTGATGCATAAAATTTCCATTTTTCCTTCATTTATAAAACATTATTGATATGGATAAGATAATGTGGTGTGGAGAAGGAATGGATAGGTCATGAATGACCATAATCCACTTAATGAACAGTTACAACTAGCCCCTCTAAATCACTTCATGTGTTGTTTTGGGCTAGTAGATATCCTTTAATGAGTATGGAATATGAAATGGTCAATTGGAGGTTAGTTAAATTTTGGTTGACCATATTCAAAGTTTTATCACACTAATTTGGTTAACCAACTTTCCTTTTGATAGTTACAAAGGTGGCATCATGGTATAGTTAGCCTTCATGGATCATTTAGTAGCCTCCTTCCCATTGTGCATGTTGACTAGGATTGGAAAACTGACCCATCCTCTCTCATAGAAGAAAAATGATCCTTATTACCTCCATTAAGAAATTAAAAATGTTTTATGACCATGTATTGACTCCCTTATTATCCCTCTACAATCAAAAGCATATTTTCTTGTTGCTAAAATAGGCCTACTAGGAAATTAGGCCTAGTCTCTTAATGTTAACTACTTTAATGAATATGAAACTCATATATAACCTTCAAGGATGGATAAGTAAGTGTATATCAGGTTTAATATTCATATTATGTCATGACATGTTCCTTCCCAATAGTACACACCTATAACTTTTCCCATCTAGGTGACTAGGTCAACATTTACTAGCCTTTCCTGACTGGTTTTCTAGTACATATATATAGGAACCTTTATAGGATGAACTAAGATAATTTTATGATATAATAAAGTTAAATATTATTCACACTACCCTCATTAATGATCTATAATAACTCAACATTCTTATAACCCTATTTTATACCCAAAACCTTATAAAAGTATATTTTCTAATGAATCTATAAAGGTATCCATACAACTAGTATCATGAATGGGACATCCTTAGAGTTAATTATGAGTTTTATGTGTCTTTAATACCAATTAAATGTATTTGGGTACAAATTTCCTAATATTTCCCCCATCAAGTCATTAAGACTGGTTTAGGTAGGTTCTAAGCATCATGAACTCTTAATTATTGTTCATAGCCTTAAGGAATTGAAATTTAAAACAAATGATAATAATTTTTATTAAAAAATCCCCTTAAAACTTCCCTAGATATTGAGGAACCGATGCATCTTCTTCTTATAGTTCCAATGTGGAGAAAGTACCTATCAGGTTAAAAACCTTGCATTCTAAGAGGTTAATTTAGAGAAAAAGGGTACATATGAGAAAAATTTATTTGTTTTTGACTTATAATACCTCATAAAGGTTTTTTAAAACCCACCAATTTGTATCCATTTCCTATTTTTTCCATATCTCCTTCTAGGTCCTATGTAACCCCATTAGTTATTACTTAGGGTTTGTAGGCTTCTAAGATCATTCAACCCTAGAGATATACAAATTGAGTTTGATCCTACTAGACTAAGTCCAAAAACTTCATGACCATGTATAATAACTTTTAACTCACATTCTTGATCATTATAGTCTTTATAACACTCTCCAACTATGTTATTGTCTTTCATTTCCATGTATAGGCCTATAACTACATATTTAGGCATTATAGGCCTAATTAGGACATTAGGAAATCTTCTACCTCAAAGGGAAAAAACATAAAATGAAGGCATTGAGAACCAATATAAAATAATTTATGGACTCTATATTCACTCTTGTACCTCATTTCCATGTATGGTTCCTTGTACTTCCACTCTTTACCAAGGACCTTACTTATGGGTGTTCTCAAATGTGCTTGGGATGCAAGTGTGAAATTCTTCATTTATTATCACCTTTATATTATTTTTAATAGAATAAAATGATTCATATGACCTCCATATATTCACACACCCTCTTAATCTTTTCCAACCTCATATTATCCCCCTAAACATGCAAATATCCTCAAATTCTAAGTCTAGGTCTGTATATGTCAATCTATGTTATTAGACTCTTTTTAGTCTTAAAGGATTAATAAAATTCAATGGAATATACTATAAGTCATTTTAATTGAAAATAATATAACTCTCTCTCATTCATCCACCTCACATCCATACATACCATTTTACACTTTTGTTTCTAATAACCCTACCTATAGGTGAGTGTCCTTTTGTTAGTATCTGAGGTTATTATCATCATGAAAACATTTGTCAATGTTTATAACATATTTATTGAACATAAAAGTCCTTATTTAAATGCAAAGTTCATCTCTTTTCCTCATTTTACTTTCAAACATGTAGTGACCAATTGGGTCCCTTGATTGTGTTATTAGGAGAGAGGTAAGATATTTTTACTCATGGTAACTCTACACACTTATCAACAATGATAATTATTTACATGGGGTTTATAAATATAAATCTGATCTTCTCACCTTTAAGTCACCTTGAATTAGACTCTTTTACCCAAAATACCCATTCTTCTACAGTTAGGCCTATAGATGACAACCTTGAGTTCCTTGACTGTGAGTGCCTAGGGTTGAGTACCCTTTTTTTGCACTTGGATATAATAAGTAATTACATATACATACCTATAATTATCTTTCCATAATATCTAATGATTCCTCAACTCATCACTCTATTATATTTTTTTTAACTTATCAACATAGCCCTATTTACATTGAAGTCTTGACTGAGCCTATCCTTTTGGGATGAGTTAATGGTGTTGCTACTTATATGACCCTGATCTCCCCATGTTTAATTAATCATTATGATCCCATAAAAAAATATTGGATAAATAACCTAACATATTAATCAATTTTATAACAATTATATATATTGAATGAATGATTTTGAACCCTACACAATTCAACTCAGTCCACACAGTCCCTTAGAGTGAAAAATAGACTACTCCTTGAGACCCGCAAGTGATTAACATGGTTATATGAAATTAATTTCATGATTGTTTTATTATATATATATTATTTTAAAGTATACTATTATTTCTATAACCATATTTTGGTATCAAAGGTGGCATATAGAACATTGCATACCTGTATTATTCACCAACCTTATTGATGACCTAGAGAAGATATACTAAGACTCACTTGAGTGCTAATTCATGTTAATTGGGATGATAATGATGTGTATCTATGTAATAGTCATATTATGGTCTACCTATTCTATTATTTTTGACTCTTTAACCCTCTCATGCATTTGGATAATGCAGAACCTTTTCTACATTTATGAGTGTCATCTTCTCTCTCATGAACATGCTACCATGAGTTCATTTGAAAAACCATTGTAAATGTTGTATGAAATTTAATATTATATAAATTATATTGGTATTTAAATTACTAATATTATCCATCAATAATCATGAGAAAAATTATTCTAGTGATCTAGACCTTAAATTCATAAAAAAAACTTACTACCACCTTCTTGTAGATTAACCAACTCAAAGATTTCCTATTTATTAATGGCTAACATGTGTGAAGTGGTTGTTAAGGATGGTTTAAAATGTTGTGAAAACCATTTATAAGTCACCCAAATTTACATTCATATTTCATCGTGCTCATAAAAGGAGAAAATGAAGCAAACCAAAACCCTACCTAGATGGATGAGACACTGTGAGTCCTTCACCTTCTTAGTAATTGTTGATAAAGGAGGGAGAATAAATATGATAAAAAATTCCACAAGATGGAATCCAAATAATTTTATCTCCTCTACACAAAATATTAGGTCCTCATTTTCTCTCTCTTATCCATACCAAATAGAAACCTGGCTAGATTTTCTAAGTTGTAAACGAGCACGATGGAGGAAAGGGGTCAATTTTTGACTTGTTTGACTTTGAAAATCATATATTTACTTATTTCAAGCCTACAAAAAGTTACCTATAAGTATTTTTTACATCATTTGATCTTGAAATGTCTATAAAAGTTTTTACAATCTTCAAATACCTGGAAAACCCATTCTTTTAAGCATTTTTCATGATTTAGATCCTTAAAAGCCACTGGGGAAAAGAAGGAAGGAAATATGAGGTAAAGAAACATTTAAAAACATAATTTATGGCTAGGATAATTTGATATGTCACATTTCCAATGTGTGGGACCCATTTTTGATAAATATGAAGATGTATTTGAATTCTAAAAGGATGCTTTTATGTATAAAAACACATTGTCATAACATTATTATGATAATGAGACCTATTTAGAGGAAATTATTATACAATGTGACACCTACACATATCTTTTACAAGGGTTTAAAATTTGGAGTTTGACTCATATGATGTTTGGAGGGTCATTTGATGACTTAGAGGGTTAATTAAATATTGAAATAGGTTTAAATAAGTATACCATGGAATTAAACCTTAGATACATCCTTAGACCTCATGTTATGACTAAAAAATATCCTGGACACACATATATCATGCTAACAAAGTTCATGCCTCAAGAAGTGGCTTAAAATAAGCATAATCACTATGAGAACTAGAAACCTCAATTTCTACTAAAGAACCTTAACTTTACCAAATAAGGAATATATCACCCTCTAGGCTTCATAAGGCACTTGACATCCTTCCACTCACCTAATGACCACCATGACAACTTAGTAGATCATCCAAATGCATATAATAGGTTATCATATGATTATCCATCAAGAAATATCTAACACATGTAATGACACCTTAATCAATTAAAAGGCTCAAAATGAGACTAAAAAAGTACATCACAAGGCATGTAGACTACCATGTATAAGATTACGGGTCTCTCATGAAAAGTTTAGGATTTTATTGGTTGAAATTTGTCTTGGGAGGACAAATTATCAATAGTCAATTTGATTAGGCTCATTATAGGAAATATTGACCATGTAATTTGTAATAATAGGCATGGTGGAGGAAGAAGGATAGTTAGAAGTCATGTAGTGACTTACCCCAAGTCTGGTAGAAAATATAGGGGTAAGGGAAAGATAAAATTCCACATATGGTTCCATCATGAGAAATTATATCATTAAATGTTCCTTACCCCTATGCTCAAGAGTCTCATTAAGATAAATAATCATTTTAGGAGTATATTTGAGATCAAGATCATCCTCTACTACGCTAATGTATTAAGATGAGTAATTTTAGTTAATGAATTTGGGATTTTAAAGTGGATTATATTTTATATTTCTAATGTCCATATGAAAATTTATTGGATATTGATCTTATCTATTATTACAAGGAAAACAATACTAGACGTTTTATAGGATTTACTAATTTACATGAGACCATAGTAGTTTTTCACTTTAGATTCAAAAATGATGTATGACATATTGAAAGAAAGAAGATTAATTGATACAAGATAGTTTTTATAGTTAATTTATAGGAAATAGACTATATCAACTTATTTAATGTAGTAAGGAAATGAAAATCAATGAAATCATAGTATCTAGGGTATATTGATTCAATCAAGAAATAAAAATAAGTAAAATAAGACTACATCAAGTTGACAGATGGTAAAAAAATTATATTAGGATGAGATATAAAATTTAATTTAGGAGTATTATCACTCAAAACATGCACCTATATGCGAATTGATCTCACACCCACTGACGCATGAGTCTTCCATACCTAGCACCTTGGACATGTACACTAGAGAGTGATTTGGTGTTTGATCATAATAATGGGATCATCCCCAAAGGTGTGAGACTTTTGAACTCCTTGGGATGGACCTCTATATTAGGTCATCTTATTTATATTCTATAGGAACTTAGCTTAGGACCAACACATAAACCTATAAATAGTAGAATGAAACCTACAAATATCTTTAAGTCTAAAATATACAAGGGGAAAAGGGAGATAAAAGGTAAGATGGTTGATAGAATATAACAGATGAGGCATAAATAATAGATAAAGTATCTCACTCAATTAATGACATAATAAAACTAATATACTAGTTACCAAATATACAAACTGGGCACACTACATAAATTTTTTACATGAAGGTAAAGGAATATAATGTAACATAATGAGGGATGATAAATGGTCCATAGATAGTACCTACACAAACCCATGTATACATAACATGGGACCTATAGATACTTTCAATTCTACGTAGAGGTGAAAATGAAAAATGAAAATAATAGGGACAAAGTCTATAGACAAGGATCCATAATTGTGAATTCACATAGAACACAAATCATGAAGGAAAGTAAATCAATTCTTATTACTTTCAAGGTCTATGGCAATATTACAAAATTGAATAAACATAAATTTTTTACACCAAGATAGGACACTTGGATGGAAATTTTTGAAGCATTATAGTTATAAAAAAATTTCAACCCTTTTACAATAAAAATCAAGGCTTATATATCATAGGGTAAGGCCTTACATTATCAATTACCCATTAAAGGTGGTAGGTATGAAGTTGAATTTAGAATTGGTTTCCAGATCTCAAGTTCAATTAAGATTATCAAGATATTTTTAATATCTACTATAAACCAAACTTATTCAAATTAGATCTAACAATTTCATCATCGAAGTAGCTATATGGCCACTTATGGATACACATGTGTGTCTGAGAATGAAGGATGTCTAGACAACCAAGGGTGGCATGCAATCATATTTTGAAACTCTGATAGCCACCTTATATTTAATTATATTCTAATTTTATTCCCTTAATGTTTAACAAATATCAACTACAATCTCCACTTATGGCATTCACCTGCCAATACACATAGACTATCTTGTTGATGTGGGACTGTGTAGGTGTATCTTTAGGTTCTACCTTATCATATTGCACAAGTAGTGGATCTATTGAATGTGTACCTCTTTGGGTCCATATGCACACTATACCATGTGAAATTCATTCTTTATAGAGTTTTGTGTGTGGATACACATAGATAGAGAATTTCATTCTACATAAAGGGGGGCATTGAAGATTATGAAAGATTTGGCTATGCAGTGTAACTATGAGTCCATGGAGAGTGTGGAGGGAGATATTCTATACAAATTCACAAGGCCCAAAACATTTCTATTTCTAGTCTCTTATTATGGTGTTTAGAGTCTATTTATTCATTAATAACTTGTGTTATTATTTGAAGATAATGTTATGTAGTCTAGATAATAGTTTGTGTTTTATAAGGACAAAAGTGTGAAACTCTTCAACTTGGCATGAAACTTTAACATTTGATCATGAGTATTTTTTTAATAATAGAATGTAATAATATTTGAAGGTCTTGAGTTCACTATTTATGATTTATAATTATTCCTTATGCACTTTTTTCTTTCATTGATTGAAATCGGGGATGCCCATGTGCTCTAAATTGTGTGTCATGTTGGTGTGATGTAGGATCTTGGTGTGCATTTGATAACTAATTATAGGCACATATCCATGTTTTATTGATGTGTGAACCCATTTTAACTATCAAGTATGGGCACAAATGGGAAGTGTCTACCCACAAACTTAATTTTAGGGAAATTGACACTATGTAAATGTGTAACCTTCTATGTTG
The DNA here is from genome assembly GCA_037957365.1 of Torreya grandis. Classification (NCBI taxonomy): domain Eukaryota; kingdom Viridiplantae; phylum Streptophyta; class Pinopsida; order Cupressales; family Taxaceae; genus Torreya; species Torreya grandis. The sequence goes on from JARHVA010004779.1 coordinate 924,885, forward strand.
TCCCTATGATATCAACACCTACTAAAGGGGTAACTTATAAAGTCAACACTTTTGGTAACCTCTTTGGATCACTTGCCTAATAATAAATAATATAGAAACCTTGAAGCAATCCATTATGTATAGAGTCACCTAGAATCCCTTGATGTTCTTTATCATGATTGTAATTAGGTGTGAAAATCCCACTTGACATTATAAGGAACTGAGATAAATTAAAAAAATAAAAACAAAGGAAATAACTACACTAAATGGCACTTAAAAGAATTAAAAATCTAAGATAATAGAGCTACACACAAGCACTTGGGTGAAAATAAACTACTCTCAATAATAACATGTGCACACAACACTTAGGGATATTAAAACATTTAAACTAATATTTACAAGGGTATTTATGATGGTCAAAGATAGTGGTTAAGTTGAATCCCACTGATTGGGATGGGTAGTAATTATCTATTTGTAATTTTGATATGGTATACATTAGATTGGTTACAACTAACTCTAATATATTGGTCCCTAAATATATCATCAAAATTTGTATGCTTTCCAAACTTTCCTCTTTTTACATCCCATTTGAGTATGAAGTCTCTTTCATTGAATCTTCTATCAGTAGTCCTTTTGTCAAAATTTCTCTTGGTATATGCTTGTGAATTATCCATAGTGTGTATATCCTATACCTTGTGTTCTTTAAGCTCCATTAGATTGGCTAACATTACTTTCATGGGGTCACTTTCATGCACTTATAATTAGTCAACTAGCTTTAATGAAGGAAATATTAGAGATATAATAAATCCTGATTTATTTCCATAAACTAACATAAAGGATGAATTCCCCAAAGCCATTTTTAGAATTATTCAATCTACCTAGAGGTTTGTCTTGATATTTGTATGTCAGGATCATTAATTATCTTCCATGGTTCACTTGATGATGCAAACCAATTTATTGTTAGTTGATTAAAAAAAACCATTACAATGGGGGTAATAGTTTGAGGAGATGATCAAATAGATGTTATGTTTGACTGTTCATTTTTTGATCTTGGATCTAAGAAAAACTAGTGCATTATTAAAGATAATAGTGGTCAAAAGATCAAATATGAAGACAATGCTTTCATAGAAGTATAATATGGAGACCTCATTAGCCTCTTTGAGCATCATTAGCTTTATCCTTCTTGTGAAGTAGTTAGTTGCTATGAAGATCCATTGGTTACCAAGACTTGATGGTAGATTTATCATGCTAATGAAGTCTAGGCCCCTTTACATAAAGGGATGATCATATTGTATTAGGTAGAGGGGTAGGGCTACCAAATTTTGATTTTTTATAAAGAAGGCACATTTATTTAAGCCTCACACCCATGTATGCATATCTTTGAATAGAGTTGGCCAATAATAGCTAGCTCACATTATTTTCATTATAGTGGTCTTTATTGAATAATGGATTCTTGATGATCCATCATGGAACTATTATAGGATCTTACTCACCTATTTTTCTCTATGCATCACCAGAGGATTCCATTAAAATCTATTATGAAAAGTGCATTGTTGATAAGAATAAAAGGAATGACTTGTATTTTAAAGTGTCTACACTTGGATTTATTAAAGACATGTAGATATGCATCAATGTAAAGTAATATCCTCATTCTCTCAATCTCACTTACTAGGTCACCTTCTCCTTCTGGTTGGTTCTCATAAAATGATAAAACTATGTAGTCTTCATTCTCTATATCATCTACTAACTTCTCATAGAGTCTTTTTATTTATAGTAGCTTGGTGATTTAGATGTCAATGTCTTATTCCATAATTTTTTAAACCCAACCAACTCTCTTATCACTAATGTCTTTGTTAAGCAATAACTCCATTATACTCAAGTGCGAGACCATAAGCTAGATCTTGTTGTTGGAGAGTATATTCCTGAGCTTATTGAGTGATTTTATTATCATAAGGGTGTGATTTATAAAAATTTGTAGCATACATCATAATCCTTAGGATCTTGGATACATAAAGTGATATACTATTTTAGTTGGTCATTGTTATAATATGAAATAATGACCAAGATGACTTTATCTCTACCAAATGCATAAAATAATGAAATCCCTACCATAATCTAGGTTTATCAACATAGGAACTTCTATGATGGCATGTTTGATGTCCTTAAAACTATTTTGGCCTTCTTGGGTCCAGTTGAATACAACACTCTTATTGAGCATTGTTATGAGGTGATTGACTAGCATTGCAAAACTTGACACATATATTTTGATGAAATTTATTTCCCCTAGGAAGCTTTGGAGACCCATCTTATGACATGAGAGAGGGAGTGATGGAATGGCCTTCAATTATTTAGGATAAATTTAAGTCCCTATTTAGAGACAACATGTCCCAAAATTTTACCTTCACGCACTATGAACAATCATTCGCTTAGGTTTAGAGAGATCCCAAACTATAATTTTTTTTCAAATAATTTCTCTAGGTGACACAAATGATCTACTACATGTATACAATCAAAAATTCATCCCATCTATAAATCAATCCTAACTCAGAGAAGATAGATCTTACTTACACTTCAGATTGGGGATACATTAGATAATTAGGAACATATCCAATATGTGGATCTGCTAGACCTAGTTAGGGGATATCTTATCACAATAATAATATTAGGGAGGGTTCCAAAGCCTATAGTCAAGAAAAATCAAGTAATAACCCTAAAAAATCCCTGTGTTATAATAAAAAGTAAAACAAATAAATATAATCTAGTGTTCACCAAAGCTTGTGGCACAATATGAGGGTTAATAAGCAAATGAGAATAAACATGCATAAGAGAATCCTAATGTATAGGTAAGACCCTTAATTCATGGATTATAAGAGTAATATTATTCAAAATCCAATAGTTACAATACTTATATCTACTAAAGAGAGGAGAAATTTTAGAAAATACTTACCTAAAAGATGAACCTATCAAGACTCAATATCTCCCTTGAACAAAGGGGATTTGAAAGAGGTTGTTGTGTTTTGTAAGGATCACTATTAAATACCAAAGCATCCAATAATTCTCCAAAAAACTATATTATCTAAGTAAAAACCCTAAGCTAAGACTTCTCAAGTAGAATGGTGAAAAATCATATTACAAAGAAGCACAAATGCATAATAACTCTTGATATCTCTTTAATATTGATGAAATGGATGTGTTTAGATAGGCAAATCTAACCCTAAGCCCTTCTAAAATTTTGGGTTGATAGAGTCAACCCAATTAACCTACTAATGTTATTGACAAAAAATCACTAGGTTATGAGCTAGGTCATCCAATAACTGACCTAGACCACAAAAAATTTCACCAATAAGAGTACCTAATTGACCTAGTATTGTAAAATGTTGAAAGGGTTTTAGGTTAGGAAAAATGGTATGGAATGTGATAAATTAGTATCAGAGTGAGTAAAAGAGGATTAATATCTTAGGTTAATGTTTTTAGGATCTGATTAGATTGGTAATAAGTGGCAATAAGGGACAACAGTCTTATGAAGCACCAATGGTCTGCCCACACCTTTATCAATGCATTCCTTAAGGAATGAACTTAGAGAGATTGAGTCTTGATGGGTTTTTTCAAAATAGAAATCATTAGTAATTGATAAAGGTTTAAAATTTTATGTGTATACATATGCCCCACTTTAATCTCAACATGTGTCACTCAAGTGCAATAAGGGATGGTGCTTTAAGAAAGAACATAATAACACACAATACTGAGGCTAAAAAAATATAGTATTTTAAAGCAAAAATAAATTAAATTAAATGACTCAAAAAGGGAAATAATTGAAAAATAAATTGTGATGAGTACCTTGACTTGCTTTTATTTCTAGATGATTATCTATTATGCTTGTAGTTTTGATTGTGGAGGGTACAAAGACTACTTTCGACAAACCCAACAATATAACACTAAAGAGTAAATTCAAATAAATACAAGATAATTGGTGTTATTTGGATGGGAATTAATTGTAAATTTGGTAATTTAGGGTGACAAGTGTTATGTTAGACCAAATGACAAAGTCAAAATTTAGAGTAAATTGAGTAATCAAAAATCCAAGGCTACTAAAGATCAAAAAACTCAAACATGTAAACCTTAAGTAGGAAATGTAAACTCACCAATTCAAACCAAAGATACATGTCAAAAAGGATGGTAATCAAACATCAATTTTAAATCTATAACAATCCCTACTTAAAAAAAGACGGGGAAGTAAAAATGATAAAGCAATATTGATGAGTGAGAAGTAATAATCCTTAATCAATAATCAAAAAAGGTGCATAAAAGGGGAAAGCAACATTTATGAGTGAGAAGTAACAATCCAACCTCACTCAATAATGGAAAAGTTACATGAAATTATAAATGGACTTAGGTGTCTACAAAAACGGGTGGTACAATAATGACAAATGGTAAACAAAAATCAAGGCATGTCTAGAAATATAGAATCATGGTGTAAAGAAAGTAATCCATAGTTACTCAAGAAAATTATTTTGTTCTAAGGATAGATAAAAATGAAATATAGTAGTGCTAACATATTTTTAAGATATGAAGAAGAAGGAAGTGATATAATAATGGAAAATAGATTTAGAATCACACGTGTTAGCAGAGGTTCTTGATGCAACATAACATGTTAAGGACAAGGATCACTATGTTTTGTTATAATGCATAAGATGGTATAGAGAATTCGTAATTAAGAGAGGCATGACAGAGATTCATTATAGTGTGATAGATAGGAACTAAGATTAATTGAAAGTTTTATTAAGGTATGTAGAGCATTCAGTTTACTTTAGATAATATTAAACCAAACATTGAACATGATAATGTAGACAAGAAATAACATAAGAAATATGATAGGTAACCATAACCAAAAAATATATATTAATCTCAACAAAAGGGTCATCATCTTATTCATACAAACATACATATTTATAGTCATTACAGTTCCTATGTATTCATATCCTTCTTGTACATTGACATTAAAGAGAGGATATTATTCATCTTCTATCCTTTTACAACTCATGGAGGATAGTAAAAAATACATATATCCAACAATTTCATACATAATACATGAATATTCAAAGAATATCCTATCAATCTTTACTTATCTATTTTATTTTCCCAACACTTTCTTGGATTTAAAATGTTGTCTTATCTTGAGACAACATCATAGGTTCATCTAACTATGCGCTAAGGGAAAAAATTTGAAATATTGGGTAGACTAAAAAGAGTCACAGTAATTATTTAAGGCACCATTTCTTGTTTTCACCTCTTATGCACTACTTAACCACTGTTTAGGGTTTTAAACTAAGTAGCATACCAACTTACCACCCTTTTAGGTTTTCAATAGGTTGACATAACTAGGTGACCACACTTTATAGGTTTTCCTATCTTGGGGTCGCTTGTCTCACTAATCATCCCAAATACAAAAAAATTCTCAAAACTTTACAAAACTCTTTCAAAAATTATGCATTATGTAGTACTCAACTAGAAAGAGGTGGCATTGTTGAAGAACAAGGCTAACCAACATGATCTTTGGCCCTAGACTAAGTAGTTGTGTAATGTATGACTTCTTGTTGGAGCTATGATGGTGTTTTGTAAAGAGGAACTTTGAGGATTAGGGCCACCTCATTATATAATGGATTTAATTTAGTTTTGAAAGCATCCCAATTGAGCATCACTTCTTATACCATGTGAATTAGGACATGCATTGGTCTATAACACCCAATGAGTTCCTTTAGGTTTAAGTCCTCAGTGGTACTCATTTCTACCTTTGTATTACTGACCTTTAGTTGAATTTTTTTGCTCAACTACTCCAAATTGTTTGCATGTCATTCTTATTCAAGGCTTGTAAATACATTATGCCTTAGGTATTACTACTAGTTAAGTAATCCATCAGACACATTATCCCTAACACTAAAATACTGTTGGAGAGTGAGGTTATTTTCATCAACTAAGGTAGTTTGGTTGTGCATTGTTATGCTAGTTATGGTAGCTATGATGAAGTCTGTGCTACAGCTGGTAAGTGCATTGTCAAGTTTTTGTTTCTAGTTCAATAAGCTTCATGTAAGATGATGGGATTGGAGGTCTATAATGTTAATAATGCTTTGATATTACCCCAATAGAGTCATCAAATTAGTGGCATTAGATTTAAAATTATGACCTAAGATGTTGATTGAGTGAAGTTGTTATGATATACACCAATCCTTTGTAAGCTCCAAGACCAAGGTCTTGAGCCTACTTAGTCTGACATCAGTTGGTTCCTAATTACTCAAACGGACAAGTGTAGGCAAGTATATTTGATCATCTTTGCCACTTCTTGAAGATGACCCCTAAGATCCACATTCTCTACCTTTGTTTAATCCTACTCTTGTTATAGGGAGGTGGCCTTTTATGAGATAGACTCTTGAAAAGCTACAACACCATCCAACTATTTCTTAAAAAGGCAACTAAGAGACATCAAGTGAAGCATCTTTCTTGACTAAGAGCACAACCAATGTTCTTTTTGAGGTTTTAGGGTCAAGATGTGGTATAGTATGTAAATAAAGTGAAAAGGTAGTGCACTGAGTAGTGACTAGTGGAATGTCACAAAACCAAACACCTCTTAGTAGTGGCTATGGAAACTATGATCTTGACTAAGTTGAGCCTAGTGTTTGTTATTATGTTTTAGCCTCTTATATCAGCTTATCTTGCTATGTAGTGCTTAGACCATCTTATATTTGATGTCTTCCTCTTATTTCTTCCTCCTATCTTCTTCCTCGCTTTTTTTTTCCTCCTTCTCTTCTTCTTGATTCTTCTTTTCTTCTTCCTCTTTTTCTTGTACTCTTCCTCTTTCTTCCTCTTCTGTTATTATTCTTTATTATTTTTCCCTTTTGCTTCCTCATTCTCTTTCTTTTTTCTCTCATCTTCTTCTTTTTCTTTCTTCTTTCTCTCATATTCTTCTTCTTTTGGCTTTTTCTCTTGTTCTTCTTTCTTCCTCTTCTCTTATTTCTATGCAGCTTAGGCATGCGCCTGGGCTTATGCTATTTCTTGTACTAGCTATTGACATAGTTATTTATCATGTTCCTCCTCTTTCTTCCTGACAAATTCTTCTACCTACTACTACACCTATTCTATTTCATCTTGTTTTTATTTTTTTGCTTCTTCTTTTTCCTTTTTATTTTTCCACTCCTATGTCTGTTGTGTTGTGGTGGCTACTTCTTGGGCCTACCTATCTATCTCCTAGGACTTTTGTATGTCTACCTATACATATTTATCCTTTTATGAGACTTTATATTCTTTATCTTGTTGCATTACTTGTTATTTATGTGTTTCTTTCTTTTTCTACTTTTCTTACTCCTTGAGCCAACATTTGGCTATACGAGTGGCTTTCTCCATGGATACATATTATTCCTCTACTATTGGATGCTCATATGTACTTTCCTCAACCTATTGTACCTATGGTAATGATGAGGAATCATTTAGTTTCACCTATTAACTTATAACATATTGCTTCTTTTTATTGATTAAGAGCATATGGTTTCAATAAGGGGAGATTTGTATTATATTAGTGAATAAAACATATCCAAACAAAACATACTAATGCTAACACCTTAAGCCTATCTCAATGGGGGAGCTTAGTTAACAAAAATATAATGGAAAGCACAACTAAAATTCAATATAGACCTTCTTTCACCTTACTTGGATGTTCCAAATAGATTTTTGAAGTGGATTGATCAGTTTGTGCTCATGAAGTATATATCAATGAAGTGTGGTTACCTCCATCTCTCCTTAGAACCATGTTTGGATTTAGCTTGGCTTGGATTGGATCAATAATTTGACATTATAACAATAATTTTAATGTATTTTTGAATGCATTTGGGGATTATAATTTTGGCATAAAAGAGTTTAAAATTCAATAGGCAAGGCCTCCTATTTATATATTTTTGGAATGCTTTAGAATAAACATGAATCATCCATCTCAAGATGAAGATGTGTGGCTAAGGATTAATTAAATTATGTATTTAAAATTCATAAATAGGCTCATAAATATTTGGGATAGAGGGGCATTAACTAGGAATGGAGGATCTCAATGAGGTATGGGAGGCATTAATTTAGATATTTATGGCATTTATGGCTTGTGGATGCCACCCATAAGATGATGTCATTTGATGATGTAGTTAATGAAAATCAATTTATAAAAATAAATATTAAAAAATTTAAATGGAAAATTAACTTAATCTCTTGATTTGTTTTAATTATCCTTAAACATGATCAGTCAACTTTGATGCAAAACCTTGGAAATTTGTGCACAAATTAATCAAATTGGTCAAAATGCCATATTATTGGCTCAAAATTTGACTGGATTGGAATAGGAAGTCAATGTTAGATGCATTGGAACTATTATCTCATTTGGGATGTTTCCAATGAAAAATAACAAAGGCACATGTCTTGTATAAGAAATTTGATAAAAAAGAGAAATATAGAGCACTTAGGTGCAAAAATGTCATTTTGACTTGAAATGATCTGATCAAAGTTAGAAACTTCATAAATTTAATTACCCCATTTAGTGACACTATAGTCAATATTGGAACTTAAATATATCAATTTTAACTCATTTAATGTGTTTTAGTGTTTTAGGCCAAATTGTGAATTTTAGTAGAAATTGGTCAAAACCCTGATTGATGGTCATTGGTGACTAAATTTAGGTGTCTATACTTTCCTCAACCTCTTGTGCCTATGGTGATTATGGGGAATCCTCTAGTTGTACCTATGAACTTGGAACCTATTATTTCATTCTATAGATTATGACCAATCTACATCATGGTGGTGGTGCAAAAGATTCAAGAGTAGGTTGTGCTTCTTGCATAGTAGTTTGTCAACCAAATATGCATTCCTCTAAGGTAGGGGAGACTCTTGTCTCCTAAAATGTACTAGATTTATTCAAAATTTATTCTATATGACTCTCTAATAGGGGTAAAAAGATGACATCAAGTATAAATGTTAGAGCAATCAATGGTTAGAAGAAGTCCATTTTGCATTAGAGTTGCTCCACCTCTTCTCATACTATGCAAAAAATTATGGAATGTGGGTAGGCTAGGAGTTATACCCATAGCTCAAGTGAAACCTAATTTTATATTTACACTATGTGAACCACGTTCCAAAATAATAAATTTGTATCCTCTTCTTTCTCATAATAGTCTCTATCCATATCTCCCAACATGACCTAGTAGACTTCCAACACATTGATACCCATCTCCATGAGGTTGTAGGAGCTAGCTATATGTGGCACCTTTGGATCATCCTTATAGGTCATTGTGTTATGTGTTTTTCACTTTGGGGGAGAGGATACTAAATTTTGATCTATTTATGCTTTCCTTTTTGCTACTATGAGCTTGATGCTAACTTTGGTTAATATGCATCAAAAATGTTTGTGCCCATGGTATAGATTGTAAATGGGTTTCTCATCTAGATGTGTTATTTTTTTCCTAGGCCACTTTGGCCTCTATCATATCCATCATGATGAATAATGGAAGTGGTTTTAATGATGAGTGTGGTAGTTCATAAATTGTGATAAAGACTCCCTTGAGAAGTAGATTCATTATGGCATGTTGCCAAGGTATTGTAGGACGTCAGGTGGCACTCTGGGGTATGTGGTAATGAGGTCTAGGCACTCCTCCCACCAAGATTTTAACTTCTCATTTTTTAGGGTTCCACATTCTTTTGTCCATATTATGTTCTAGAACTAGTGTGTTGGATAGTAATTTATATCTTGGTGTACTTATTCCTTTGGTGATTTCCACTATGTGAAGCAAATCAAAAAGATCAAAAAATAATAAAAGAACATCTTCCTTGTAGTGGTGTGACACTTTTCAATTTTTTTGATCAATTATTTGATGAATTTATCAAGCTAATTTAATTCTTTATTCTAGTGGATCATTTTGTGATAAATTTATACAACTCCCTTAGGTATTTGCTTGGTAGACTTGGTTGTCTACCAAAATCTTCTAGTGATTCACTAGATGAGAATGCACAATAGTTCATCAAGGATTTAATCAATATTAATACCTTGGTTTTATCACATATATAGGTCCAAAACTTCTTGCAATATGGGAGGTGCTTTTGTCTTGTAGGGTAGTAGGGAATCTCCACACATAGGCATGCCTAAGGCTCAGGCCATAGATTGTGTGTTGGTTACAAAATTATCATTTGGGCCCAAAAATATTATGATTTCATTATATCACCAAAGTAATACTTGAACTATCTCTCCAAGGTCACCAAATTTTAGCATTTATAGTAGGAACTCAATCTTTATGTTCTAAAATCAATGGGGAATTGCAAGGGTAAGTGGTTGTGTGGCATCAATAGGATCGAGACAATATATATTCTATTTAGATTATTAAAGGTACTAAAATAGATTTTGATCACTGTACTTAGTTTGTTAAAGTGCCATGTTGACACCCATGGATTCCTTTTGTGCTTTAGAGAGGGTTCAGATTAGATGGATGATATCCATGGCTATGTGAGTGGAAATTTGAATACTCTTTATGCTCTATCCAATTAAAATGGTTTGGCTCTTGATATATGTAGCTCATGAAAATATGATAATAATTAAATGCAAACTTGGTGTTTAACCTTAGCCTTTATAGATTTATCACCTCTTGGATTTCCACATCTAATCAATTCTTATCTATCTAGTCATCTTGAATGCAATGGTGGATGTGGAAAATCTACATATGAGCTAGCCATTAAAGTAATTAGTCATTGACAAATGTGTGGAGTTAAAAAATTATGTTCTTTTGTGTCCATACAAGGGGTACAAGTAGATCATGTTGACTAACCACTGATTTGTTAAAGATCTCATCAATTGACCCTTGGCTCTTGCATTTAATTTTTATGGATGACCATTATCCAATGGATATCTTGTTGAGGAGATGTTTTGGTATCTTTCCTAGATTTAATATTTTTTAGTCACTCCTCTTTGAATTTTATATTGGTACATGTGGATCAGTCTGCACACGTCTAGTGCATGTCATGCTTGGTCTTTTTACTTCACAAATGTTATTGTTGAGATCATATAAAAATAAAAAAAATAGAGAATAAACATTATACACAAATTAAAACATAGATAAATCCTATTCTACATGGTGTTACTCGACACCTACTCAACTTGTAGAATGAGATCAATAGACTATTGGTGGTAGGGTTTAAGCCTACATACATTTTCCTACCCTAGTTCCTTGAAGATACCTTAAAATCAAGGTTCCCTATTACATTAATTCATGTATAATGTAAAGCTTTTTCTATCTTATTTTTAGTTTACCTAGGAATTCTCTAAACCAAATTTCATATAATAAAATTGGTTGATCTTTGTGAAATTATTTTTGGTTCAATTTTATATCATGCCATGATATTTGACTTTGCTTATGAAATTCCTACATACATGATACTTTATGTCTAAACTCATCCATATTATTTAGTTCAAGGATCTGATTAGTAAGGGACTCTTGATATCCAAGTTGCATGTCTATGGCAATGCATAGGTTGGGTACTAGATATTCCATTAACATGACTACTTATTAGTCATACACAAACTAGAATGGTGTAAATCATATAGCTATTTTTTAATGTTTATGATATGCCCATAAGATTTTAGGAATGTGATCTTCTTAATCATCTCACTTGACATCATATATTTTTGTAACCATTTTCCCTAGTACCTTATTGGAGGATTTAGCTTCACTATTATCCTATGGATGATAGGCAATACTTTTATGACAAGAGATCATAAAATCTATAGTCAAGGCCTTAATGGTGTTATTTGGAAAGTGTATTCCTCTGTCATTGACTAAATTTATAGGGCATCCAAACCTAGTAATGATATTTTCATATAGGAACTTTGTTTCATCCTTCACACCATAGCTAGCTGTGGAAACAATTTTAACCCACTTAGTAAAATAATTTATCATAGTAATGATGTACCTTGATTTTCTATTATTTCTTGTTGGGTTGATTAATCCAAAAAAATAAATCCCACATTATTCAAAAGGATACTTTGCTAACAGGGGCTATAATGGCATCTCATCTTTCTAGAGTGGTCTACCCATGCATTGGTAGACATCACAATGCTGCGTAACTCTATGTTCATCTTGGAACAAATTTGGCCACCATAGTCCACTCTATAGAGTCTTTCTAGCTATATCCTCTCCTATGTAATGTCCTCCATTACTTCTTGATGAGCTTCTTGCAAGATTTGAGGTTGTTCATGTGTGAGGGCAACCCTACATAGGACTTGATCCTTTCCCAAGTCATATATAATTTTTTTAATGATGGTATATGGTAGTGATCTAGTCATAAACTACTTTTAATCTTTCTCCTAAAAGTGCACAGGGAAGATTCCTTGATCTATAAAGTTAGTAATGGCTTAAAAATTATTAAGAATTATAGAGAAAAAAGGAGGGCATCAAGAGAGTCTTCTTGTAATTATCTTAGCTCTTCCCTATTTTGGATATGGCTGAGGTGGTCTCATCCTATATTCTTCCTTCATAAATTGAAATTTATGTGGAATTGAAACTCTTGGAATAACATCAATTTGTTGACCAGATATCATAGGGATTAATGGTTAGTGAAGACTTTAAATGGTGTTACAAATAGATGATGGTAGAAATTTTGAAGTGTGAAAAGGATGGCCAGTGCTTCTTGGTTAGTGGTTGTATAGTTTTTCTCTACATTACATAGTTTCTATATAGAAAATTTGATAGGATGGTCAAGCAAACTATGTATAGGTTGTTAAAGTACACCAATTATGATTCCTAAAGCATATAAATGTACATGGAAAGGCTTGTTCCAATCTAGGAAAACCAGTATGGGTGTAATAACTAGTCATTATTTTAGCTCAATAAAAACTAATTGACATTCTAAGGTCTAGATAAATTTTGCATTTTCACATAGTAAATTTTCCAATGGAGATGAAATAGCTATGTAGCCTTTGATAAATTTTAGGTAGTAGCTTGTATGTCTAAGAAAATAGCACAATTTAGTGTAACTAATAGGTGGAGGCATACTTAGTATTACTATGATTTTTGCCTGATCTACTAGAATACCTTCCTTATATATTACATGTTTGAGTAGAACTCCAAATGGTGTAAAAAATAAGTATTTTTTATATTTAAGGTGATCTACAGGGCTTGAAACTATTCCAAAAATAAACACATCTTGTATAAATGATCTTTGAATAGGGAGAAGATTTCCCAATCATCAAGGTAAACCTATAGGAAGTCATGAATGAAATCCTTGAATTTTTTAACCAATACATGAGAGAACACCACAAGTGCATTCTTAAGTCTAAATGGCATGACCTTGTATGCAAAAGAACCCCATTCAGTTTAAAACATTATTTTGGATCTATCTTCTTCTATGATCAGAATCAAATGATATTTGTTGAACCCATCTGTGAAAGACTATACTTCATCTCCTATGATAAAATCCAAAACATCATCTATGAATGGTATTGGAAATGGATCATTTATGCAGGCATCATTCAGAATGTGGTAGTCCCCACATAATCAAATTTATCCTATTTTCCTAGGTTGAACTACCATGGGGATTACCTAATCAATTTTTTTACTGGATAGATTATTCCTAAATCTTATATTCTATCCAATTCAACCTTTAATTTCATCTTCATATTTGGATTCAGATTATATGGTTACTTATTGACTGGCCATGTGCACTCTTTTAGTTTAATATGCATCTCACCAAGAGATGGGTTGACTCCTCTAACTTTTGAGAATTTAGTGGGAAAGACATCTTGGTAATCCTTAAGGAGTTGTAGAGATTCTGAAATTTCAATTTCTATCCAATAATCACCTATGCTTTCCAATTTTAGAACTTCCTTGGTTCTAATGTTCGTGACATGCTTCTTCATAGACTATTGATAAATATTGTATTTTTCATAATCCACATATTCTTGTATACTCCTTTGTCCTTCCAATTTAGTATTTTGGATGTTGCACAACTTATCTTCTTGAGTCAATGTTGCATCACTATCTATGAGTGGTTCTATAGGTCACTCAAGCTCAAATAAATCATTCAAGTCCAGGTCACCATCATAATGTAAATCTTCACTATCATATGCCTCATCTTGTATGTGGTGACATGGCTATGTTAGAGCTTGTTCTTAGTAAATTTATACTTTTGTAATGTCTCATTAAGATTCAAGGCTATATTTTTTTATGTAGTATATTATGTATTGGTTCTCAAGTCTTCTATGTACCCATGGCACAAAAAATACTTGATTTTATATAATGCATTATGGGCAAGAGGATTTTCATCTTCAAACACAAAGGTCTATATAAAATCACTCTATACTTGTGCCTAATGCTTGGTCTCCCTTTTGCATTCCTGATGCATGTACCATGCTGGTAGTAGTAGAGCAAGTGTATAGTGGAAGATGTGGATCAAATATTTTGGTGAGACATATTCCTCATTCTATATTTTAACACACTTATGTACATGAATTTTGTGGCACTCGCCTTCTTAAAAGAATGGTCAACTATGTGGGTGAACTATGGTATCTGAAACCTACTAATCATGAGCTCATAAGTGTCATCCCATTCAAGATAGTAATTGTGTTGAGTTTCCCACCATGTTGAAACAACTCCCTTTAGAGAATAATTTAAAGTATTGACTCATCTATTGATGGTAAGAACATGGAATTTAAAATGTATAATGAAATCATTGATTCCCTCCATTACATAGTATACAAGAAATTGTTACTCATGTGTAAAGACCATTCACATCAATCGGAGTTTATGATCACCTCAAGCCTAATTGAGGAGGTGGCTATCTAAGTCACCACTGATATATGAAGTTTCTTCCCATGGTAAAGTGCTTTCCTTTTTTGGTTCTATGTAGTCTTGCATGTGATTGTCAAATTTATATAGGAAATCAATTTTTGACTGAGTTGGATATTTTACAGACATCGAGACACATTATTCAATGATAAATAGATCTACCACTGGTTATGTAATTACTTGTTTGGGCCTCCACTATTATAGTGTCTTTAGTTACTAAGTGAGAATGATTGTACCTATGGTTTGGCATGTTGGTACAATAAGCTACATTTAACTACATGCAGAGCTTTTGGATTCTCCTTAATATTAATCTTCATCTAACTAGTTTCTTGTAGAAAATAGGGGGAGTTTGGTTCAGCTAGAATTATGTAAGGCTTGTGCACTCTATTGAGAGGAATGATTATAAATTTATCACCTTGATGCACCTCAAGTTGGTTTTGTACTATATTGATATTCATTTGTCCATCATATGCCCATTTTTTCTTATAAGTATAGGGTAGTACATTACTACAATCTTCATTTTTATAAACTCAAATTCACCTCACAGAGACAAGTCTATGAATTTTATTTTGACATCTCCAATCTTCCAATAGGATTCAATTTTATATAATCAGTTAAGTTTAGAGTTACTAGGATGTAGATGAGATTTGGTCATCTAATGACTTCTTATGTAGACTTAGGAATCATATTAACTATGTTTCTAAATTCAAAGATAGCATTTAGGATCTCATAAATAATAACCTCTATATCAATCCATGCATCAACATCCTATGTTTTCTTTGTATTGACATACTAGACCAATCTTTCTATCTTTCGTTGACCATACTATGCACATTTCAAAAGATTATGTAGTAGACTCATGATGTTTTATGATATGTCTTCATTGCATAGGGTACTCAAAAGTTATAAGGGATATATGAGCATAGTGACAACTCCATCTTGTCTTATAATGAACACCATTTGGCCATACATTTTTTCATCGATTATTTCAACATTTCCATTAGTATTTTCCTAATGATGAATGTTATTTAACAACTATGTAGCTTCATGCATAAGATTTTTTTTATAGCTGAATCTAGATATTTATCTTGTTTATATTTTTGAATTCCCTATTCTTGAGGCATCTCAAGTGGAGGAAACCCTTTTTATACATGTTGTTATCATGTACAAGTATTTAGAAACACATTTCTTTTATGCCTTGTACTTACCATATTTACATTTTGGATGGCCTTGTCCTTTCTTTACTTCTTTAAAATAAGATAATATTTTGTGTCATGTTGATCAAAGACTCCATATTATATACAATATGAATATCATGGTGGTTTCATTAGACAATTACATTGGACATGATTGTATTCCCCACATAGATAGCATTACAAAGGAGGCCTTTGATAGTTATTACCTCTACTACCTTGGTATCCTCCTCTAGTACTACCTCAACCTCCCTCTCTACTAGACTAATATCCTCCTTGTTGTTATGCATATTTTTAATTTTTTTACTACTAATTATTATCTCCCATGTTGAATTGATTTTGTGTAGCTAGAAGGGTCTAATTTATTTGGTGTTACAGCATTATGGGTGAGATCTAAGGTGTTACATACTGATACTGATGGGATAGAGGTGTTTAACTAGATGAATAAGGAGTCCATGTAGCTAGACCATGAGGCTGATACTATGGTAAAATCATAATCCATTATGGACCTATATGGTTTACACAATTCTTAGCAACTTTTGGGCTTGGGCTTATGTTCTTCACCAATGATATTTGTTACATTGTAATGACAAATACATTTCTGGAGATGCCCTCTTGAAGCTCTTATAAATATCTATAATTCTTCTTGTCATGGTTAGTTTACTTGTATAAATTACAATATATATTCTATGGGTTCTTTATATATTGCTATAAAAGGTGGAATTAGGTTGTGGAATGCCCTACTACCTGATAATGTTTGCAAAATTCTTTCTTAACTTTAGGATAATCATTTCAGTGGTGTCCTTATTTTCTACACTCTATGCACCATAGATTAAATTTATGATTATCCACCTCATGGTAATTCTCCATTATTTTCATGAAATCCTAGTGTGTTTTCAATTTTATAATTACCAATAGGAGCTTCACCATAATCCCTAATCTATTCTATGTGCAGTAAAACAAGTATGGCATCTACTTTTATCTCATATTGAGTTCATGTAATGGTAAACCAAATCCTATTTCATAGTAATTCAATGAAACATGCTTATTTGTATTTATTTGTTAAATATAATTCTGCTTATTCATTACATCATAAAATCTATGATCATAGTCATAAACTAATTCTCCAGACATTTGACTTATCTCCTTCAGATCATGTATTGTTTAGCTAGTGCATTTCTTAATCTTAAATTCTATGATGATCCAATCCTAGACATTTTTTAAACTTACTTTTTGAAGATATTTTTTTTATATGAAATATAGTGCTCTATTAGTTATATCCCTTACTAATTCATTCTTTTGTAAAATTTCATTAGTGATACCCTTAACTCACCATTTCATTTTGCAGCTTAGTAGGGACTATTCAAGGTTTATAGACCAATCGTAGATGGATAATATTAAGAATCCTCTTTATTGATTCAACATATTAACTAGTATGAATGGATTCTTCTACATAGATGATATTGGAGGCATGTGTTTTCTAAATAATCTTGCTTGCATACTACTCTATGCACTAGAAGAATTATTGTGTGCACTTTGTTTGACTATGCTTCCTTCTTATTGTTGTTTAACTTCAACTAATCCTATGGCCTTCAAAGAATTCCTAATTTATTTTATGTGAATTTTCATACCCAAATATCTTAATTTCATTTTAAATGATATTTCTCAATTCTTATCTTCCAGATCACCTAGCTCAAAACTTGTACTAGAATATAAAATATTAGGCTACAAGGATGCGTACACTTCTGGTGAATAATTAATTATAGTGACTTCTTCCTCTACTTTTACTGAACTTATAATTAACCTATGATTAAGTTATATTTCTTTGAATAATTATTCTTCTTATGAAAAAACCTTTTCTTGTAGTTGTAAACTACTTCTATCTTCTATTTGTTCTACTCCTGAACTACTCTCATCTTCCTCTTCACACATCTAATCTTCATCTCATTCTTTGCCCTCTCATTATATCTTTTAGAATCCATCATAATCATATTTATTCATACTTTTCTCATCATCTATCCCATCATATATTTACACTCATTCATCATTTACTCTATTGTTACTCTTACTTCTGCTCATAGATACTTGGATATTCTTCTATTTATTCCATCTATTCTATTGTCATAGTTCTTATTCTGAATCTACATTTTTTCTAACTCTTCTTTCCATGTATCTCAATTCTATATTTAGGTTCAATTTATACTTACTAATCTATCCATAACTCACCATCATATACACACATCCACAAACGCTTGAAGTGACTACTCCATATTAGTTGGGGTATGCACCATGGCCTTATCCACAACCAACATCTTCAATAGGAGAGGTAGTCACTACAAAAAATTTCCTCTGATTCCTTGGAAAAAATGGTCCTACATATATTTTAATGATATATATATATATTTATAATTCAAACCTGGTGATATATATATCTATGGTGGTGGCAACCTAGTAGTCTATTACCCAATCAATTTCTAATTTTAATAACTAGTCTATCTTTTCTTCGGTCCAAGTAATATTTTTTTCATTCTGGGATTGAATTAGTAATATTATAGTTTTATCAAATAATTAGTACACATTTTAGTTAGATCACATCATATATTTTTTTATTTATCCTTAGATATGCTCCTAAATGATTTCATTTGTGGTAAGACTAGTTCTTTTAGATTCTTCTTCTATGAAATGGCATATTTTTTGGTCTAACCATGGTTTCAATGTCTCATTGTCTTGGTAACCGTATTAGCATAATTTACCATAGAAGGAGTGTTTACATGCTCACTTCACCATTTATATCAAAGTTTCCTATTACAACATAACATGTTAAGGATGAGGATAGCTAAGTTTTATTATACTATGCAGGATGGTATAGAGAATTCACAATTAACATAGGCATGAAAAAGATGAGTTATATGTGATAGATAGGAACTGAGATTAATCTAGTGTTTTCTTAATGTATGAAGAGAATTTAGATGCTTTAGATAATATTAAACCAAATATTAAACATGATAATGTAGACAAGAAATAACATAAAACATATGATAGGTAACTATAACCAGAAAGTCCATATTGATCTCAAAAAAGGGTCATTATATTCTTCATACAAATATACATATTTATAGTCATTATAGTTCTTGAATATTCATATTCTCCTCATACATTGGTACTAAAGAGAGGAGACTATTCATATTCTATTCCTTTACAACTCATGGAAGATAGGATAAAATACTTATAGCTGATAATTCCATACATAATGCATAAATATTTGAAGAATATCATGTGCAACTTTCCTTATCTATTTTCTTCTCCCAACATGCCTACCAAGGGGGGAAATAAAATGGGTGGAGGGGAGAATTCCAAAAAAAACTAAGGTAGAGGAAATCTTTATCAAATTCAAAACAAGAAAAATTTTGACCTTAAGGACTCTGAAGAACTTCTCTTATCCAATTCATAAAAGAGAAAACCCATGAGGGTGACAAAGAGTATGTAAAAATAAATGGGATAAGAAAAATATGGTATTTGTGAGGAATTCCAGGTCCTATCCATGGTCTTACACTTCAAATCACAAAAATAAAAACCTAAGTAGGTGTCAAAAATTGTGTAAAAATTATGAAAACAAAGAGGATAAATATATATCATGAGGGAGACTAGGTCCTATCCGTGGTCTTACAATACAACTCACTAGAAAAATCCAAACAAAAAGACCAAAAATAATGACTAAAGTTTGTGAAGATAATTAACTACTTTAGTGGGTGAGACCCATGTAAATATCCTAAAAAAAAATGTTTGATAAATAACATATGTAACACATGCAATGAAAGGAAGAATCCTACACTAACATCTATATCAAGGATGATCATGTGAAAGACATGCTTGTGTCTTAGAAGGTTTATTGATGTTGAATTATTTTGGTATCATGTAATGGATAATAAGAGTGGGCATCGCAATATGCCCCAAAAACTTAAAAGAGGAAAAAAAGATAGGAAAAGATAAGAAGCAAAGAGAAACCCATATAGTGTCCAAATAGATTCAGGTTTTCAAAAAATATTTTGATAGGGGACTTTATTATGATTTGAGAAAAATTAATAGAATTCTAAGAAAAATCATAGAAATGAGATGGATAGATAGGATAGGTAGTAAGATTATAGAGTTTACTAGGTCAACCTAGTAATATGAATGGGGGAAAATAGATTTTGATAAGAGTATAGAGTCAATTGGGTTGATGTAGTACTACATGTAGGGAGAAAAATAACCTACAAGATATTATTTTAGTAAGAATTATAATTTACTAAAAACATGAAAAAATATTTCAATGTACTTGAAAGCAAGAAATGGAAGAAAGCACACAATCAATTAGGTCAATGAAGATAATCCAATTAAGGCACATAGTGCAAAACCCTACACCAATGCTGGACAATGCAAGTTTTTTCAATACAACATATAATGAGCAAAGATCAATTAGTCAATTGAAAATTAAATTATAACTAAGTGGTCATATTTAATGTTTTTATTATTATAAATTGTTATTTTAAGTGTGAAAGAGAAGTTGGTTGAAAGTAGGGAACTAGAAATCAATATATGGATGGTTTTAGGACATTTAGGTTGAAAGGGATCTATGTTGGTAATGGTAATAGCTTGGTATTTGGGAATACCCCCTCACTTAATAATCCTATAGTGATAAGGGTGTTGGGTGATTTATCAATATATACCATTAACCACATGTTTATGCTTGACTAGAAAACTAAGTCAGCTTCTTCCTTAGTAATAAAATCCATGTAGATAGGCCTTCAATAGACAAATGTTTAAATGCATTTCAAAATTATGTTATTTGATAGTATGCTCAAGAAAGAGAAAAATAGTGAAACTAAATGGTATATTTAAAAACCACCTAATTATATTATGTAATTTATTCTAAGTATCTAAATAAATGAAATTGAAAGTGTGAAGTAATTACTGGAATAAAGATGTTAATTCCTAATTTAAAACATAGTATAGTGTCAGTTCAGATGATAGTGGATGCATATATTATATAATAGAGTTGATAGTGTTGTTAACATACTATAGACTCAAGGTTCTTTAATAACTATGTTGATAGTATCAACCTAGTCTTACAGACAAAAGATATAATATAGAACTAGGTCAACCAATTCAACCTAGTTTTCTATATGAGGGTAGTTTTAAAGACTAAAAACTATGTAAAATAGAACTATAAGGAAGAATTGAAATGAAAGAGGAAAAGAGAAAGGAACCTTGGTGGGTTGGAAGATGATGAGGAATGTGAAATTTCTATTGAAGTGCCTTGAATATTACTTACAAATTTTACCAACTATGTTGACTAGGTTGACCTAGTTCTATAATTAATTATTTGTTGAAACCTATTATGACTATACTAGCTTAGTCAACCTAGTATGTTTTTTAGAATCCTATAAGATGACTATACCAGCCTAGTTTACCTAGTATGTTTCTTGGAAGCCTATAAGATTATTGTGTCAACCTATTTGAACCGGTTACTCATATTTTATGAAGACCTACACAAAAAAAATAAAGATGTTTTTGATGTGATTGTGTGTTAAACTTGGGAATAAAAGTTAAAAACTATATCAACCTTATTGACCTAGTATCAAAAATATAGAAAAATAATAAATAAAATGATAGAAAACAAAAAATGTGAAAGAAAAATTATTAGGGTTAGATTCATGTAAGGTTCACCATAATGTATGCAATCATAAATGCATCACATTTATAAATCAATCCTAACTTAGAGAAGATAGATCCTACTTACACTTGTAATTGGGGATACATTAGATAATCAGGAACATGAGTAATTTGTGGATTTGTTAGACCTAATTAGGGGATATATTATCACAATAATAATACTATGGAGGGTTATAAAGCCTCCATTCAAGAAAAATCAAGCAATAACCCTAAGTAATCCCTATGTTTTAATATTCACTATACTAATAAGAAGTAAAGCAAATAACTCTAATCTAGTGCTCACCAAAGCTTGTGGCACAATATGAGGGTTAGTAAACAAATGAGAATAAACATGCATAAGAGAATCCTAATTAAGATATGTATAGGTAAGACCCATAATGCATGGAGAAGAAGAGTAATATTATTCAAAGCCAATACTTATGCTACTTCTATCTACTAAAAAGAAGAGAAAAGTTAGAGAATACTTACCTAAAAGAAGAATCCATTGAAACTCAATCTCTCCCTTTGACAAAGGTTCTTTGGAAGTGGTTATTTTGGTTTGTAATGATAACTAATAAAGTCCAAAACATCTAAGACTTCTCCACAAGACTAGATTTTCCAAGTAGAAATCATAAGCTAAGACTCAAGTATAATGATGGAAGAGAAAATTGTAAAGAAGCACAAATGAATAATAACTCTTGGTGTATCTCTAATAATAATGAAATGGATTTGTTTAAATAGGAAAATTTAAATTTAAACCCTTATAAATGTTTTGATTGATAATGTTCACCCAGTTGACCTAGTATTGTTATTGACATAAATTCACTAGGTCATAGGCTAGGTCAACTGAGAGCTTACCTTGACCCTAACTAAGTTTCACCAATAAGAGTATAAGTTTAACCTAGTTGACCTAGTAATATAAACTATATAATTTTTTTTAGATTAGGAAAAAAGGTGTAGAAGGTGGTAAATGACTAGAAGAGTGTGAAAAAATATAGTAATAGTTTATGGGAATGCTTTTAGGAGCTAGTTGGATTGGTAATAAGTGGTAATAATGGACTAAAATTTTACAAATAACCAATGGTGTTCCCACACTTTTTTTTGGTGCATCCCTTAAGGCATGCACTTAGAGATAATGAATCTTGATGGGTTTGTTCAAGATATAAAGCATGAGTAATTGATAAAGCTTAAAAATATTATGTGTAGACACTACACACTTTGATAAAATATTTATGTCGTCAAGGTAAAACAAGATTATGCTGTTGAAGAGTCCCTTGAATTCCATATATATGGCCCTGTAAAAGGTATATTTTGTATTTTTCAAACCAAAGGGCATCGTTTGGTATGTGAAGGTAACCCACTTAGTGGTAAATGTTGTTTTTAATTGATCACACTCCCATAAAAGCACCTAGTTATAATCTGAATAACCATATAGTAGTTAAAACCTTTTTACACATATGAATTTTTATATAATTTGCTTCATTGGTGGAAGTTGTAGTGGTTTTTGAGGTAATTTTTGTTTAAATCCCTAAAGTCTACACACAAGCATATCTCTCCATTGTTATTTTCCACTAAGAATAGTTTGGCCACGAATGAGAAATGTTTGATTGGAAATATTATGTTGGCCTCAATTACCTTTGAGATCTCCTTCATTATCAAGGGATTAAGCTTTAGATTAACTATCCTCTAGTTTTACTTGACTCACGTGGTATTGGGGTTAAGCTCTATCATATGATGGCCTAAGCCTAGATCAAAGATTCTTCTTAGGTCTTTATATCTCCATGTGAAGATATCATCATACCTTTTGTTTAAGTCAATTAATTCTTTGACTTTATATGGGGTCATACCTTACCAAATTTTAATACCTTATCATCAAATATGGCCATTGTCTTGAATATTTCCTCCTTCAGCATCATATTTATCCTCTCACCTTTTAGCTAGTCATTATAATTGAAGATCATTTATAATTTGACTATCCCCATAGGGAAATTATTTAGAAATTATTATCAGTTAAAACATGCACTTGTGTGTGAAGGGCTCTTATACACACTAATCAATAATTTTTTTATGCCTATCACCTTAGACTTGTACTTCAAAGAGTGATTGGCTATCTTATTATAACAATGGAATTGTCCC
Source organism: Torreya grandis (assembly GCA_037957365.1). Classification (NCBI taxonomy): domain Eukaryota; kingdom Viridiplantae; phylum Streptophyta; class Pinopsida; order Cupressales; family Taxaceae; genus Torreya; species Torreya grandis. Next base: position 948,736 of record JARHVA010004779.1, read on the forward strand.
CAAAGGTTTTGGACTCTTATGCTCCTTAGGATGAACCTTTAGATTAGGTTGATTCCCTTATATTCTAGATGCACCTCATTTAGGACTAGTGTATAGACCTATAAATATCATAATGAAATCTAAAGCTAACACTAAACCTCAACTCAACAAGGGGAAAATGGAGAGAAAAGTAAGAGGGTTGTCAGAATGTAAAAGGTGATGCACCAAGAATAGAGTGAGTGCCTCTCCCACTAATGACATAATAAAATTAATATAATAGTTATAATATATTCAACTTGAGTACATTCCATAAGTTTTTCACATGGAAGCAAGGGAACACAATGAAATATTAGGAGGGATGAAAAATAGTCTAGAGATAATTCCTACATAGACATGTGTATACAAATAATGAGACCTATAGAGACTTTTGGTTCCATTCATAGGTGTAAAAGGAGGATGAAAATGGGATGGACAACATTCGTAAATAAGGATAAACAACCATGAATGCACATAGAACATAGAACATGAAGGAAAATAAATCAATTCTTATTAATTTCAAGGTCTAAGGAAATATTAAAAACTCAAATAAACAAATAATTTTATACCAAGAGAGGACTCTTGGATGGAAATTTTTTTCAACATAATAGTGATAAAATTTTTGACCCTTTTATAATAAAATTTAGGGTTTATATAGTGTAGGGAAAGGCCCTATGCAATTAATTCACCATTGGAGGTGGTAGGTAGGAACTTCAATTTAGAAGTGGCATATAAATATTGAGGTTTATTAAGAAAATCAAGGTCTTTATAATAATTGCTACAAGCCATGCTTATTCAACCTAGATTAGATACATCATGGAAGTAGTTAGAAGGTCACTCCTGGATCCACATGTGCATATGAAAATGAAGGATGTGTAGGCATCCAAGGGTGGTGTTTGATCATGTTATGACACTCTAATATCTACCCTATATTTAATCATGCTTTTATTAAGTTATTTTTATGTCTAATTAAGCTCAATGACCATCCCCATTTATGGTGATCATTGACCAATCCACCTATACTAGTTTATTGATGTGGGACTATGTAAATGTATCTTTAGGTTTTACCTCATCATCTTACACAAGCAATGGAGATGTTGCATGCATCCCCATTTAAGACCATAATTTCACTATCTTATGATTAATCCCTTCTTTTTATAGTCTCATTCATGGTTATACACATATAACTAGGTAGATTTTATGCAAAGGGTATGCACTTAAGATTGTTTAGAGAGTTGGTTATGCATTGTAAAAATTAGTTTGTGGAGAACACTAAAGGAGATATTCTATGAAAATACACAAGGACCAAAATCTTTCTATGCCTATTCTCTTATAATATCCTTCATAGTCTATGTATGCAATTATAAATGCATCATTTCTATAAATCAATCCTAGCTCAGAGAAAATAAAACATACCTACACTTATGATTGGGGATACACTTTTTAAATGGGAGCATCACCAATATGGGGATCCATTAGACCCAATTAGGGGATCAATTTTATCACTTATCATAACACAATTCTATGAAGGGTTATAAATCCTACATTCTAACACAATCAAAAAACAACCCTAATGGAGTCTTAGGGTTTAAAACATTCACTATATTCTAATAGCAACAAATTAAAATCTAATCTAGTGCACACCAAAGCTTGTGGTACAAAGTGGTGGTTAGAAGCAATAAAAAAAATGTATAGGTAATTTTAATTAAATTAATTATCAGTAACACCATAATACATAAAATATGAAATATAGTATTATTCAAGCCAATACTTATGCTACTTCTATCTACTAAAAGAGAGGAGAACAAAGTTAAAATATACTTAACTGAATATGAACCCATCAAGACTTAATATATCCCTTAGCCAAAGGGGCTTTGGAAGAGGTCGTTACGGTTTGTAAGGATCACTAAGAAAGGACAAAACATCCAAGACTTATCCACAAGATTATATTCTCCAAATAAGAAACCTAAGCTAAGTCTCCTCAAGTGGAATGGTGAAAGATAATATTGTGAAGAAGTGTGAGTGAATAATAACTCTTGATTGGACATATGAATAATGAAAAAAATGATCTTGTATTTATAGGTGGATCTTGAATTAAATCATTCTAGGAACATCGATTGTATAGGGTTAACCTAGTGTATTTTTGGGGATAATTTACCAAGTCTAAGCTAAGTCAGCCAAAAGGCTAACAAGATAAGAAAGTAAAGAATACCCCTAAACTGTATTAGGTGAACCTAGTAAAAATAAAAGTCCAAAATGAGTTTAAGACAAGAAAAGGAGGAATGAAAGAGGAAAAGACTAGAGGAATACTCAAGGGAGGATAAATATCTTAGGGAAAGGTTTTAAAATCTGGTTATATTGGTAATAATATGGCAAAAAGGGACAACAATCTTGAGAAGCACCAAAAGTTTACTCACCCTTTTATTAGTGCAACCCTTAAGGAGTACACTTAGAGAGATTTCCTACAAGATGAAAACCATTAATAGTCAATAAAATTTGAAAATATTATGTGTATACATATGCTTCACTTGAATCTCATCATGTGTCACTAAGGTATAACAGGGGATGGTTCTTCAAGAAAGAACATAAGGACACACACAATGCTAATGCTAATAAAAATTTGTAGTATTTTAAAGAAAAAATAACTGAAAGGAAAACTAATCTAAAAATTAAATAAATAAAAATTAAATATCTAAAAATTAAGTTCAATGCATACCTCAACTTACCTTTATCTCAGGATGGTTGTCTACTATGTTGTTAGTTTTGATTATGTAGAGCACAATGACTATTTTTGACAAACCCAAGCATATAAAAACTAAGTAGCAAAAACAAACAAGCACAAGAAAAGCCAAGATAGCTAGTACTATTAAGAGGAGATGTACTTGGGAAATTTGGCAAGTTGGGGTGATAGGTTCAATGCTAGACCAAATTACCAAGTCAGAAAAAAAGAGTAAATCAAGTAATCAAAAATACAATGCTACTAAAGACCAAAAAACTCAAACAAGCTATCCTTAATTAAGAAAGGCAAACTCACCAAATCAAACCAAAGATACATGTCAAATAGGATGGTAAAAAAAAATAATAATAATGGTAAAAAGAGAAACAAAATGGTAAAGTAACATTGATGAGTGAGTAGTAACAATCCACATCTCACTCAATAATGGAAAAAGGATGCATAAAAGGGAAAACAACATTATTGAGTGAGAAGTAACAAGCCAACCTCACTCAATAATGGAAAAAGGAGAAGAACTTAGGTGTCCATAATAGTAAGGTAGAAAAATCATGATATATGGTAAAATAAAATTAAAGTAAGTTTAGTAAATTTAAAATCATGCTATAAAGAAAAATAATACATAGTTTCTCAAACATGTTGTTTTTCTCTAAGGATAGATAAAATTAAAACAAAGTAGTGTTAGCATGCTTTTAAGAGGTGAAGAAAAAGGAATTAAAGAAGAGGGAAAATAAATTTTGAATAATAATTTATCTATCAAGGGGTTAAATGAAATGGTTGGAGGGAATAATGAAGGGAAAATCAAGGTACAATAACTCTTTATCAAAGTCAAGACACTCAAATTAGGTTTGTCAAAACAAGAAGACTTTCAACCTTAAGGACTATGAAAAACTTCTTTGAGCTACATAAGTCTTATGTCAATAAATGGAGTATATATATCATCCCATAAAGGATATATGAATGAAAATTAAAATGGACCTACCTCCCCATGATGTGTTCCCCATTCTTCAAGACCCATTACAAAGTTATCGATCTACTACAAAGATTGGGAATTTGCATGAGAAAGTAGGTAACACTAAAAGATTTTTTTATTCTCCTCTTATAATCTACTAGCCTACCATACCCCAAAGGACCTAAGATCTATCTTGAGGCCAACTATGGATTTTTATCATCTAATATAAGAAGGATATGTGATTTGAATCATGTCTTTTAGTGTGATTTAAATTTTTAAATTTGTATGTTGCCTTTTAGATATCATTTCCTTTTGTTTCAAATTATTTGGATTTTAATGTTTTTGATGCTTTTTTCTAGATTAATCCTCAACAAGGATTTGGAAAACCAAACATGGGTGCTAAATATGACTTTCATTTGAAAACTTTGGAAAAGGTTACTAAGAGAGGAAAATTCAAAGAGCAAGGGGTCTAAGAGTCTCATAAATCTAGGTGAAATAAAAGTGTTATCTTGACTTCAACCTTGTTTTATCTAATGTGAAGATGAAAGGAAGGGGGAAATCAAGAGGAATGACACATGGAATAATTTTAATTTCTTAAAATTTAAAAAAGATGTGAAAAAGGGAAAAGAGGGATATAATTATAGTAAAAGTGTGTTTCCTTATCATAAGAAAGAGGGAAATGGAGGAAAACATGCTAACATAGATTGTTGTGCATATTTCATTTAACAAAAGAAGCAAAAACTAATGTTGAGAACAAGGATGTAGAACATGAAAAGGTGGTAATTTTATGAGGAGGATTGGGTCCTATCCATAGTCTTACAAAGTAACTCATAAAAGAGAAACCCATTAGGGTGCTAATAAGAAAGATAAAAAGTAAAATGAGGTAAGAAAATAAATAGTAATATTTTGTGAGGGATACGAGGTTATATATGTGGTCTTACAAAGCAACTCAAAAAATAAAAACCCAAAGGATGTCAAAAAATCATTGGAAAGTATCAAAAAGATAAATAAAAATAGATAAAATATGGTGTTTCTATGAAGAATGTCATGTCCTATCTGTGGCCTTACAAAGAAACTCACAAAAGAAAAACCCAAGGGGTGGAAAAAATAAGAGAAAATACAAGAATATAAAGAAGACTATGGTACATCAAGAAACCAAAAGACCAAAAGGGAGGACTAAAGGTTTGTGAAAGGAAGGAAATTGTTTCAGAGGGATACATCCATGCTTAAGTAACCTAAAAAAACTATTAGATAAATATAGATTAAAAAAACATGACAAGAAATAAATGTTTAGGAAAAGTACTTTTTAAGGAATTGAGCATTGGTGGGCTCTTTGGAAACATGGACTTTGTTGGTTTGAAGATGATAAGTTCTTGTACCAAGAATGTCTTTAACTAAATATGGGACCCACCATTTTTTGGTGTATTTACCTTATTTATCATGGGTGTAATCTAATTTAAGTAAAATATCACCAACATTAAAAGTGCATATTTTAACATGTTCATTATGTTATCAGGTGATGCAAGCCTTGTATTGGTGATTATGTTATAAGGTATAAATATGATGTTCATTAAGAAGATTAAGGGAATGAAGGTGAGTTTCACATAATGTTTCATCAGGAATAATGCCATGAAGAGATATATGAAGAGAGGGAAGCTCAACTTCTAAAGGAAGAACCGACTCAAAACCATAGAATGGATAAAATTGAGTTTCTCTAATGGTAGTGCATATGTTAGTACAATAGGCCCAAAGTTTAGGTTGAAGATGAGTATTGTAATCTTTGTGGGTTTCAATAATTGTCTTTTAGAGACTTTTGTTGATAATTTTATTAGTGGCCTTAGCTTGAACATTTCATTAAAGATGATAAGGCATGGAAAACTTGTGATTAATCTTAAATTTATTGTAAAGTTGTTTGACATATTTGTTTTTAAAGTTACCACCATTATTGAAAAATGATGGTATGAATAATGCCAAAGTATAAAATGATTGGGTTAAGAATAAATTTGGAAATGGTAAGACTAATGACATTAATGAGGGGCATGAATTCTACCCACTTGGTAAAATATTCAATAGAGATGATGATAAATACATGCCCATCTTGGGAGAGAGGAAGTTTACCAATGATATTGAATCCCCATGTGGAAAATGGCCATAGAAACTTGATACTTTGAATTTTAGTAGAAGATAAATTTATAAGATCATCATGAAGCTAATAATAAGTACACACTTTAACATATTCAATTTCTTCCTTTTCAAGAGTAGGCCAAAAGTAACCCATACATAGGTATTTGTGTGTTGTATCATGTCTACTATAGTGACCAATGTAATTTCCCCCATATACTTGTTCAATAAGAGAAGAGATTTCATCTTGAATAACACAATAGAGCAAGGTACCTTCAACATTGTGATAGTAAAGGGTGTTGTGTTGAAATACATACTTGAAAGCTTGTTTACAAATGCATGTCTTTTTATGAGAGTCTAAATTAATAATATAATTTTATTGTTCTAAAAATTGAATGATGTGTTTATACCAAGGGTTTTATCTAATGGTAACACCCTCAATATGATAGATTAGCAAATATGATGGTTGAGTTGAAGATGGAGATTTTCTTATTTATATAAGAAAAGAAGGATAAGAAATGACTTTGTGTGGATGAAATAGAGAAGCTAAAGAGGAAAGAGAATTAGAAATGTAATTTTAATCTCTAGAAATAGGTTCAATAGTTAAAGATAATAAAATCCTTAGCAAGACTGATTGTAATTTGATGATAGGTAACAAGGTTCTCACTTTTACATTGATAGTCACCATTATCTTGATGGAAAATAAGTTGAGAATCACCTAAAGCATGAATGTATTGAATCTATAAATCAAGACAAACTCTAATGCCTAAGATAATAGCTTCATACTTAGCTGTATTTTTTGTGATATCAAAGTTGAAACAAAAAGCTAAAGGAATGATCTTATCAAGAGGACTAGTGAGAATGCAACCTGCCCTAGCTCGTTAAAGGAATTTAGCACCGTCAGTGTGGAGGTTCCAAGTATTTTTATTTAAGTCAACATTGATTTTAGGATTCTTCTTGATAACTAAATTCATTTTAGTTGTATCGAAGGGAGGAAAATATTCTTTAAGATTATTGGCTTCAAGATCGGTAGTAAAGCTATGAAAATAATCTTTAATAGAGAATAGCCTAATTAAGACCTTTAATGTAAAGGATATTATCATCTAGAAGATAATCTTGAAGGGACAACTTGGTTATAATGGGAGCCATATCAATTTGGTCAGTTATGACTTATCATTTAACATCTTTTTGAGTGATGATGCGAAGATTGAATTCCATGAGGACCATCCATTTTCCAATTCTATCTCCAAGAAGAAAGGCTTTGGAGAATAAATAATGAAGGGGGTCAGAATGAACAATGATGTAATTAGTCTGGTAAATCATGTATTGATGAAGTTTTTCTATTACAAAATAGATAATGAGGCAATCACACTCAATTTTGGTGTAACATGTTTCATAGTCAATAAGGCCTCGATTAATGTAGTAGTTAGCATACACTCTTCTCATATCATCTTGTTGGTAAAGCATAACACCAACTAAAATATGTGTTGAATAAGTATATAGAATCATATTTTTATCATTGGAAGGAGGATGAAGTGTAGGTGGATGAAGAAAAGACTCCTTCATGTTATCAAAGGTTTTTTGACATGGATCCATCCATTCTAAAGCAATATTTTTCTTGAGAATAGAATTGACTAAGTGAATTTGATATGCCATTTTGGGGATGAATTGTATAATTTCCCCAAGATTGCCTAAATAAGTATGAATATTAGGAATAAAGTGAGGAATGGGTATGTTGATGATAACACTAATTTTGGCAGGATCAACATCAATGCCATGAAGAGAGACTAAAAATCCTAATAATTTGGTAGATGTGACTCCAAAATCAAATATTTAAGGATTAAGTCTAAATTTATATTTAAGGAGATGGTCAAAGATGATATAAATATTAGAAATATGATTCTTACAATTCTTGGATTTATCAATGACATCATCCACATAGGTTTCAATAATATTATGAATGAGGTCATGAAAGATGTGAATCATTACTCATTGGAAAGTGGCTCCATATTATTTAGAATGAAGAGAATTTTGACAAAGAAATAGGAACCCCATTCCATGGTGAAATTAGTCTTATGTTGGTCTTCAAGAGTGATATGAATTTGATTATATCCTGAGAAACCATCCATAAGAGATAACATTTCATAACTAGCCATGGAATAGATGATGGCATCTATTAAAGGTAAGGGGAATTTTTCCTTGGGACATGCAAGACTAAGGTTTCAAAAATAAATACAAAATCAAATAACCAAAGTGAATTTATTTTGAATGAGAACAGTGTTGGAAATCCATTAAGAATAATCCACTAGTTTGATAAATTTAGCATTGAGTAAATTGATTATTTCCTTATGACATAAGGTTGAAACTTCAAGAAAAAAATTTCTTTACTTCTAATGCATAGGCTTGGCATAAATATAAGTAATTATATTATGTACCACTATTTTAGGTTCAATGTTACACATGTACTCATATGACCAAACAAAAGCTTCTTGATATTTATCAAAGAATAAGTTAAAATTATCATATTTAGTAGGTGAAATCTTTTGAGAAACTATAATCAGTCAAGTAAAAGATGGGGTACCATATTTGATGTGAGTGGTTTCTTCAATAAGCATGGAATTCCCATATTAAAAGTGGTATGGTGTATAAGGAAAGGATAAAATTGGATTTCTTTTAGGATCAATGCTAGAAATGAAGTTGTTGAAGAGAGGAGTTTTAGTTTTAAAATTTCCAAGTTTATGATGCTACCAAAGAAGTTGAGGTTCCCAGCCATAAATTAACTAAATAATAGATTCATTATTAGGCAAGGTAATAAGAGGACTATAATATTTGATATCTACTTAAAGATCTAAAACTTGATTACCATGGTCATTATATTCAGATTGAATCTCATGGACATCAATTGCCTTGGCATCACGTGTAAATTTAGAAGAAAAACAAATAGATGGAATAGAAGATATGGGTATATCAATGGATTCAATGATGGGAGAAGGATTGGATGAAATGATTGGATCTAAAGGTGAAGGAACTTCTATAAGTTTTAAATGTATAATTTTCTCTACCACCCAAGGAGTATTGATAAGAGGAGGATTGGTAAGAGGCACATGAACCTCAAGAGCTAAGGTATGATCCTCAAAAATGGTATGCACATCCTAATTAAAATAAAGGATTGGGTTATAGTTTTTTGGTAATGCTAGACATCAAAATATCTAGGTTAATCTTGGGCCATGATATAGTTATCATTGTATGTAGGAGAAATTGTATAAGCTTGAGAATGAGGTGGAGTTTCAAAAGGTGAAATCCCAATATTGTTGAATGTATGAAGAGACATGATGAGAGGATCTTGAAATAATTTAGAAACTCCAAAATCATTGTAAGTGAAGGTATATTATGGTAAATAAGGCTCTTAAACATTGCATAGAGGGGGAAAGTTGGTAATCTCATCAGTAAGAGGAAAATATAGTCTCTTGGTAACAGAGAAGGAGGAAGCCATTGTGAAATATATGGAAATAACTTGGTATTATTACACATGTGTTATAATTCATTGGGATCATCATAATCGAAATATACAAGAGTAACTTGTAGATCAGGACTCATATTAATGAACTTAGGTAAAGGAGAATTGTTAATTTTAGGATTTATAAGAATATGATATTGATTTTTAGGATTAGGAAGCTATATGCCCCATGGATTAGGATCAAGTTCATCCTTGTACAATTTTCCATTATGCAATAATTTAATACATTAACTACCAAAATAAGTAATAGATCTCATTCGATGGGTCAATGGATGACCAAGAAGGATATTATAAGATAAAGGGAGATAAAAAACCATAATCTTGGTTTGAATGGTCTTAAGTCATATGGTTAATGAAATCCAAATACAACCAAGTGGATTTCGATTTGTCTTGTCAAAACCATATTAATTAAGATGAGTTTTCTTAAGATGATCCTTGTTATAACTAAATTGTTATATAAGCCACAATAATGTCACATTAATACTAGATCCTTTATCAACTAAGACTTTATAGATAAGAGTGGTATTAATGGATATTTTAATAAAGAGTGGTGGATAATTGACATGAAAAATAATTTCATTGTTGATCATGTCCTCTTCAAGAAACTCAATGGAAGGCTTAGAATAAGGACATGAGGTTTCAATGGTGTTGAAATTAGTAAGTTGAGAATCAATAGAAGGTGGTTCTTCATCAATGGAGGATGGATCTTCAATTTCTTTAAGTTGTTTCATAAGGAATTTAAAATGATAGGATGAAGTACAAACCAACTCCATATGGGGAATCTTACAAAGCATAGAGTTGAGTTCTTCAAGAAAATACTAATGTGATTTAGAATAACCAACATGAGTTTTACAAGGTAAATTAGTTTTATAAGGTATAGATGTGGTTGGAGGATCAAAAAGAGGAAGTTGTTCCTTAGGTTATTCCAAATAAACATTAGAGGTGGTAGTATCTTTAATAATTTGTTCTTCTAAAGATTGATTTTTAGGCTTGGTAATAGGATCTTTGTGAGCCAGTTTATGATGATAATTGACCTTGGTAGTGTTAACATATTGAGAGTTTTTATAATATTGATCGTAATTATCATCAATAAAACAAACATCCTTGACATTTTATTGATTATTAGAAGAATATTTTTGGTTATTTAAGGTAGAAGCTTTGAAATTTTGTCATTTTTTGGAAGCTACAGTGTATTCTTGATGACAAAGATTGATCATAGCTTCATGATTAAATGAATCACCAAGCATATAGGAGATAAAAAAATTATTGAACCCTCTACAAGATTCATGATAAGTCCCAATGTTGGAATGGAACCAACAAAAGAGATTAGGGTCATACCACTTAGGAGGAGCAATGGGATAGATGAAGGTCTTTAAGGGTAGTAAAAATTATTTCATTTGTTGAACTAAAAGAGGCGTATGAGAGGGTGAAGGAATATCAATTTCAGTAACTCCTTATTTAGTTTGTGTAAAATTAATAGTGATAGAATTAGATGTTTAGAAAGATCCTTTAAGGAGTTTAGGATTAGGTTCAAATTTATTCATAAGAAAATATTAGCACTTAGCTTGATCAAGATCTTCATTAAGAGTTTGAGGAGCAAAGGTTCAAAACTTATATTAGAGAGTAGGAATTAAATAATTGATAAAGAGTTTTAATATATTATCATCATTCATTTTATGATCAGATTTATGAGCTAAAGATTTACATCTTTTGATAAAGTCATGAGCTGATTCAGTTGGAGATTACTTAGCATCGATAAAGTGGCTAAGACAATTATTGGGAAGATCATTGTCTTGAAACTCTTTAACCAAAGGATTAACAAAATATTCAAGTATCCAAATAGAATGTTGGGGTAATTCATTATACCATTCTAGTGCATCATCGATAACATTTTTTACTACAAGTTTAGTAGTGATGAATGTATTAGTTTGGATCCACTCTTTGTAAAGGTTGACAAAGGCTTTAACAAATGAGGCAGGGTCCTTAGTCCCATCATATTTGATAGTTAGAGATATGTTAAAAATATCAATGGAAATAATGAAGGGAGATAAAGGATCATTTTAAATGGTTTGAATCATCTTGTTATTCATTATGGGTTGATGAATAACATTACATGAGGCATCCCCAAGAGGTGGAAGAATATAATTAGGATTAGCTTGAGGATGAATAGTTGGAGGTTGATTAACCAAGTTGATTAGATGTTATTTAAGTTACATCATTTTTTTGGTATAAGAATTTTGCATAATGTTCATTTGTTGAATGACTTGAGATAAAATTTAAGTTGTATTAGGAGGTGGGTTGGTGTTTATACGAGCATTCCCCATATTGGTATTAGGGAGAGTATTTATAAAAGAAGGATTACTAGTGGGATTGTTAAGTAAACTTGTATCAATCACTCCTACATTATTTTCAAGGTTTTGATAAGTTTTTTGATAATTATAGATAGGATCAGATCCATTAACTTTATCTTGAGGTGTTATTTTCACCATATTTCAATTCATAAATGAAGGAGGAAAAGAGGTGCCCCAAGAGTGATGGTGCTCTTGGGAGGAAAAGAGAGGAAGAAATGAAAATCCCTTATAGTACCTAAATGAATTCAATATATACAAGAAGATTATAATAGGATATTACATTATTATTGATGAGAGATGAACACAATGCAAAATTAGAAAGATAAAGAGTTAGATTGACAAATAGGGAAAGCATAAAATAGTATAGGGTTGAATAGGTTGATCTAGTAAAAAAATTAAGGCCTGTAAATTATACAAGGTCGATTGGGTCAATCCAGTATAGTGAACAGAGGTAGGAAAAATATGGAAAAGAAGTGACAAATTGTATTAGGGCAACTGGGTCAATCCAATATATTAAATAGGGGATAAAAAAGATACATGGTCAAAAATGTCAATCTAGTATAGTAAACAAGATGAATGAGAAAGATGATAATAAGTTATGAGCTAAAATAAGACAATTTTTACAACTAATCTAGGAAAGTAAGAGATAAAAAGAAACAAATAGTCAATTGTATCAACACTAGCCAATCCAATTGAGACAAACAAAACAAATATTGTACTAATGCTAGCTAATGAAAGTTTTTCACACAAAATTGAGCAAAGAGCAAAAAATTAACTTGAAAAGTAAAGAGCTAACTAATTACTCAACCTAAGATGTTTATTATATTATTAAGATATGATTTTAAATTTGATTGGAAGTTATCTATAAGAAAGGTACTAGAAATTTAAGGATAGTTTTAGGTAGTTTGGGATGAAATGGACTATAGTGGAAATGGTACATGCTTGGTATTGGGGCCTACCCCCTTAATTCAGACATTACAGTAATAAGGGTGTTGAGTGCTTAGGCAAAATATACCAGTAACCATGGTTTATACTTGACTAGAGCATCAAGTCATCTTCCCCCTTGGTGATGAAATCCAAGTAGGTTGGCTTAGGGTAAACAAAATATAAAGTATTTTTTAGATTATGTGATTTGAAAATGTGTGCTTTAAATAGAAATAGTGAAAACTAAGTGACAAATTGAAAATCCCCTAATTAGACTATGTGTACTATTTAATCATGCAATCAACAAGAAAAGAAAGGTGTGAGCTAATTACTAATAGATTAAGGTTGATTTCAATTTGAAACAAGGTATAGTGTTGAAACTATATGCAAAAAATATAGAATAGGGTCTATAGGGTTGAACCTATACTATGGAAGCAAGCTTTAAAAATGAACTGGGTTAGTATGGTTGATCCATTTATTTTAGATAGCACACAAAACACAAAACTGGGTTGGTAGTGTCGATCTAGTTGAATGTGCAAGGGTAGTTTTGAAGATTGAAAACTATGAAAAGAAAGATAGAAAGTAAATAAATAGAGATGTAGAAAGGAACCTTGGTGAATCAGAGATGTAATGAAGGAAGATTGTTGATGAGGAACCTTAAAGTATGCAGGAGAAGCCTAAAAACTAAGTCGATAGGATTGATCAAGCTATACATAAACCTATTAAAAAGTGCTAAAATTATAAGGGGTTTACTAGGTCAACCTAATAGGCTAAACTAAGTGTCTAAAAGGATAAAAACATGTAATAAGTTGATTGGGTTGATCCATTTACCTATTATTGAAAACCTATACAGAGAAAAATAGTTGAGTTGATAGAATCGGTCTAGTATGTCAAGAATATATGATTAAAATGATTATCAAAAGAATGAAATAAATGAATTAAAATTGAAATAAATCTTGTAAGGGTTAGTTCATGTTGGATTCACTAGAATGTATGCAATCAAAAATGTATCATGTCTATAATTCAATCTTATCTCGAATAAGATAGAACTTACCTATAATTTTGATTGGGGATACACTTGTTAAGCATTAAAATGACCAATATGGGGATCTGATAGACCTAACTAGAGGATCAATTATATCACTTATTACAACACATCATGTTAGGAAGGGTTTAAAAGCCTACAATATAACACAATCATACAACAACCCTAATGGATTTATATGGTTTAAAACATTCACTTTAGTCTAATAACAAGAAATTAAAATCTAATCTAGTGTGAACCAAAGCTTGTGTCGCAAAGTGGGGGTTAGAAACAATAAAACAAACATGTATAGGGAAATTCAACTAAATTAAGTATGACTAACACCCTAATACATAAAATATGAAAGATAGTATTATTAAAGTCAACACTTATGCTAATTTTATCTACTAAAAAAGAGGAGAACAAAGTTATAATATACTTACCTTAATGTGAACCCGTCGAGACTTGATATCTCCCTTGGCTAAAGGGGCTTTACAAGAGGTTGTTGTGTTTGTAAGGATCACTAAGAAAGGATAAATCATCTAATACTTATCCACAAGACTATATTATCCAAATAAGAAACCTAATCTAAGTCTCCTCAAGTAGAATGGTGGAAGATTAGATTGTGAAGAAGCATGAGTGAATAATAAATCTTGATTGCACATATGAATAATGATCAAAATGATCTTGTCTTTATAGGTAGATCTTTCCCTAAATCTTTTCAGGAACATCAATTGTACATGGTCAACCTAGTTGACCCAGTGTGTTTTCAAGGATAATTTACTAAGTATAAGCTAGGTTGGATAAAGGGATAACAAGCTAAGAAAGTAAAGAAAACCCCTAAACTATACTAGGTCAACCTAGTTGACCCAGTATAATTAATAATCCAAAAGGAGTTTAAGATAAGAAAAGGAGGAAATAAATAGTAAAATACTAGAGTAATACTCAAGGGAGGAGAAATATCTTAGGGAAAGGTTTTAAAAGCTGGTTGGATTGGTAATAATGTGGCAAAAAGGGACAATATTCCTATAATGCACCAAAGGTCTACCTAACCCTTTTATAGTAGACACCTTAGGGCATACACTCAAATATTGAGATAAATAGATTATTATAAGATGAAAAACACTATTAATCAATAAAATTTAAAAATATTATGTATATATAGTCTATACCTTCATAATCAACTTGTGTTGGTCTATGAAAAGAATGATGCATAGTCTAGATAATAGTCTACATTTTACAAGGGTATTAATATGAAACTATACGACTTGGCATTTGAATTTACAAATTTAGTGTAAGGAAGGGTTTGATTAAGAGTGAAAAATAATATTTAAAGGTATTAATGATTTATAACTATTCCCTATGCACTTATCTCTTTCAATACCTAGATAACTAATTATAGGCGTAGATCCATACTTCATTGATGTGTGAACCCATGTTGACTATTGATTGTGGGAATAGATGGGAAGAGTCTATGTACAAAATTGATTTTAGGGAAATTAATACCATGAAATTTTTAAACCTTTTGTATGATACTTATTATTTAAATGCCTATAGAAGGGATGAATTGGAAAGTTAACACTTTTGGTGACCTCTACAGGCCTCTTACTTACTAAGTGGGAATCGAGTAGCCTTAAAGTAATAGATTGGGTAAAACGTCATGTGGAATCCATTAATCTTATTTATATTGATTTTTATTAGGCTATATAATCATATTTTACCTTAGAAAGAAATGATATACCTTCCACAAGGACAAAAAAATCAAACAACTTCACCAAATAGTGCTTAGAGGAATGATAAAACTAGGCTAATAGAACTATGAACAAGTGATTGGAGGTAGAAAAAATACTCTAAATAATATAATGTGTGCATGATGATTAAGTATATTAAAACATATAAAATAATATTTATATGGGTTTTAATGATCATTAAAGATAGTTCTTGAGATGAATCCCATTGACTGGGATGATGGGTAACACTTTTCTATTTAGCCTTACGAGCTATTATGCATTAGCTTTTTTGCAATTGAATATAATATATGGGTCACTCCATATAGGTCAAAACTTTGTATGATTCTTGGACTTTTATATTTTTACGTATAATTTGAGTACCAATTCTCCTTCATTGAATCTTCTATCAATAGTGCTTATATTGAATGTTCTCTTGGCTTGTGCTTATTGACGATCCATAGTATGCATGGCCTATACCTTGAGTTCTTTGAGATCCATTAGATTTTATATCCTTAATATCATGGGGTAACTTTATTTCACTTCCAAGTGATGAGATATCTCTAGTGAAGGAAATTTTAGAGATACAACAAATCTTTCTCATTTTTCTTAGACTAACATGAAGGGTGAATTCCTTAACACCCTTTTCACAATTATTATATATTCCTAGAGGGTTTCATTGATCTTGGTATGTTAGGATCATTGATTATCTTACATGGTTAATTTTATTATGTGAACTAATTTATTTTTATTTTACTTATCCAAACCATTACCTTGGGGGTAATAGTTTGAGGAGTTACTTAGGTGGATGCTATGTTTGAATGCCCATTCATTGATCTTGGATCCAAGAAAAACTAGTGAATTATTTGATATAATAGTGGCTAAAACACTAGAATCTATGAAAATTATTTCATATACATCTATGATGGAGACCTCATTTTCCTCTTTAATAATTATTTCCTCTATCCACCTTGTGAAGTAGTTAGTTTATATAAGGATCAATTTGTGCGTAACACATCATGATAGATTTATCATGCTAGTAAATTCCATGCCACACTATGCAAAGGGATAATCAAATTGTATTAGGAGTAAGCATATGGATGCCAATTTTTTCTTGAATAAAAATAAGACACACTTATTTCATCCTCTCATCCATGCATACACATATATTAATAGAGTTGGCTAATAATATCTAGCTTACATGATTTACATTGTAGTGGTCTTCAACAAATAATGGCCACTTAACTATCCATCATTGAATTCTTATCAGATATTATTCACTTGATTATACTCTATTCATCACAAGAGGATTCTATTGATATGTATTTTGAAAAGTGCACCATTAAAAAACTCATAAGGAATATGTATTTTAATATAAAGTGTCAACACTCAGAATTATTCAAGATCTGTAAATACACACCAGTTTGAATTAATATCCTCATACTCTTAGTCCAATTTGTTAGGGCACCTTTTTCTTTTAGTTAGTTCTCATGTAGTAAAATAGCTACATAATATTCATCCTTCACATCCTTAACAAGCTACTTATAGAGTCATTTTCATTGCACTAAATTGGTGATTTATATGTCTATGTCTTATTCCATAACCTTTTTAACCCAACCAACTATCTTCTCATCGATGTCCTTGCTGAGTAATAAATCATTTATAATTGAGTGTGAGATCATAGGTTGGATCTTATTTTTGGAAGCATATTCCTAAAATTATTGAGTGATATTATTACTAAAGGTTGTCATTCTCTACAAAGCTATAACATAGCTCATAATCCTTGAGCACTTAGATAAATAATGTGATATGATACTCTATTTGGTCATTGTTCTACTACGTAAGAATGGTCAAGATGCCTTCAACTCTACCAAATGCATAAAGGATGAAATCCTTACCATAATATAGGTTCATCAATTTAGAAGCTTCTATGATGTCACACTTGATGGCCTAAAAACTAATTCAACCTTATTATGTCTAATTGAATTCAATTATCTTCATGATCGTTATCGTGAGGGGCTTGACTAGAGTTTTAAAACTTGGCACAAATCTTATAATGAAATTTATTTTCCCCAATAAGCTTTTGAGACCCTTCTTGTGACATAGGAGAGGGAGTAATAGAATGGCCTTGACTAATTTAGGATCATTTTCAAGTCCCTCTTTAGAGATGATGTGTCCTAAAAGCTTACCTTCATGTAGTATGAATATGCACTTGCTTAGGTTTAGAGAGGTCTCAAACCTTAGAATTTTTAAAATACTTGTTCTAGGTGATCAAAATGATCCATTGTACACTTTGAGAAAATAGTTACTTTATCAAGGTAAACCAATTTGATGTTGTTGAAAAGTTTATTAAACTCTACATACATGGCCCTCTATAAGGTAGTTCTTACATTTCTCAAACTAAAGGGAATACTTTAGTATGAAAAGGTACCCTACTTAGTGGTGAATGTGTATACACATAATATTTTTAAACTTTATTAATTAGTTATGCTTTCTCTCTTATAGGAACCCATCAAGTCTCAATCTCTTTGAGTGCATGTCTTAAAGGGTACACCAAGAAAGGGGTGGATAGAACTTTAGTGCTTTGTAGGATTGTTTTACTATATACCACCAATTAAAACCTTAAAAACCTTATCATATACACTTCCCTAAGATTTTCCACCTATCTTACACACTCCTCCAAGTAATTTAATTCCTTTATTAACTCCTACATAAGCCTAAAATCCCTTTTAACATTTACTAAACAATGTCGACTGTGGAAGATTCTATATTCTTATTGATATTCACACATTATAGGTATATGTTGGCCTTGGATGTCCTAAACTATGACCTAACTTGTTTTTATCAATTAATGATACATATTTAAATTGGGCCAACCTTTTAAAGTAAACTTTTGAAAAGGTTTAGGTTTATATTCAGCTATATATACACATCCATTTCACCATTACTTATAGAGATAATTGATATGATCTTGATATGATTCAAATATTCAATATATGTAGAAATACCCTTAAGGTAGGGAAACACCATATAATACTCCTTTAAGAAGGAATAGCTCCACAATGTCTCTTCGAGGGGACAACCTCCAATATCCTCTTATAATAGAAGACTCAATGCTTACTTGATATCTTTACCATGATAATCATCTCATTTATATAGACATATATCTAGCCAATAATGGGTAACCTCCTAATCCCAATGTAGGCTGACCATTACCCAATGTACTAATTCCACAAGTTACTCCATTATCCTAATATATTGTACCCATATAATTAAAGGGATGTGTGCCACATGTCAGCATCTCCATCAACCCATATACATTAATATATCATATCCCTAGGTACATAGTATTTCTTTCCTCCTTGACATGTTTCATCCCTAAAACATAAGAAAAAACCAAATAATTAGTGTGATTAATCATTGGACACTTGTCCCCAATCTTGATCATCGAGCCATGGATATGTGATCTTGGCAGGGGATAGTTCTCCAAGTTTGTTTCCAAATTCTATTGTGCTCCTCTGATTTCATTCATGATCATAATTATACTACTTTGGTGTCCAAGCATAATTATTCCTCTTTTTATTCCATGTACCATATTCTATTGTGCTACTCTAATTACAACCATGACCATAGTAGGTATTCTTCCATGCATAATCATAGTGATTTCCCCATTCATCTAGGAAGATTTGTTCCATTGCTTCCCATGAAGAATACTTTTATGCAAAGCTCAATTGATTAAACCACCAATGTTGTGTAGGCCTAGAAAAAGAAAGAGATAATTCTATTTTCCATAAAATTGTTTTAGTATTATTCTCCTTAAAAATGATCCACCATTCTCTAGCATCAACATCATCTTCCCCTAAAAATGTTTGCAACTTCATGATCCATAAAAAAATTTAGGGATCATGAAACCCTAAAATGTTAATAACTCATACAAAACTGATCCAAAAAGTCCCAAATTTTTATTGTAGCTTCTTCTTATGATATTGAAACCTCAGTAAAACGTTTTTGAAAAAATGTCACAAATTTTGACCTGTAGATTGAATATATGAAAAAAAAATCACAACAAATCACTCAAAACAACTTCAAAATTTTTGAAATTTCGACTGTGCTTCTCTTATATCATCTTACATCTCTAGTAAAAGTGTAGAATAAAAATTATCTATATTTAAGAATATATATAAATATTAGTATAAACCCTAAAATAGCAATAACTCCCTCAAAATTAATTAAAAAATATCAATTTTTTTACTGTGACTTATTTAAAATATTCTCCATATCTAATAAATAAATTATGGAAAAATCACAACCAATCAAAATATATTGATGCTTCAAAAAAACTAGGGTTTTGCTCCACACAAATTGCCCAAATCGAAGCTCTGATACCACTTGATATGATATTCATATGATTCAAATTTTTAATATATGTAGAAATACCCTTAAGGTAGGGAAACACCATATAATTCTACTTTAGGAAGTAATAAATCCACAATGTCTCTTAGAGGGGACAACCTCCAATATCCTATTACAATAGAAGAATAAATGCTTACTTGATATATTTACCATGATAATCATCTCCTTTATATAGACATATATCTATCCAATGGATGGGTAACATCCTAATCCCAATGTAGGCCAACCATTACCAAATGTACTAATTCCATAAGTTACTCCTTTATCCTAATATATTGTACCCATATAACTAACTAAGGGGATGTGTGCCACATGCCAATATCTCCATCAACCCATATACATTATTATATCATATCTCTAGGTACATAGTAATAATAGATTTAATTATTCATTTGCACTTCTTTACAATCTATTATCTAACCATTCTACTTGAGGAGTTATTACTTATGGTTTATACTTGGATAAGAATCGTGTCTTATGTGAAAGTCTTAGATGCTTAGGCCTATCTTAGTTATCCTTAAAAAGCATAAAAACTTCTTATGAAGCACCTTTGGCCAAGGGAGATACTAAATCTTGAGGGGTTTATCTTCAAGTTAAGTATCTCTAATTTTACTCCTCTATTGTAGTACATAGATGTAGTATAAGTAATGGCTTTTGAATATATTGCTCTCTCCATGGATTAGGGTTATATCTATACATAGATAAATTAGAATTATTATATGCATGTTTAAA
Source organism: Torreya grandis (assembly GCA_037957365.1). Lineage (NCBI taxonomy): Eukaryota > Viridiplantae > Streptophyta > Pinopsida > Cupressales > Taxaceae > Torreya > Torreya grandis. Next base: position 969,243 of record JARHVA010004779.1, read on the forward strand.
TTTTATGTTTATTACCCCCACTTTATGACACAAGATTTGGTGAGAACTAGATTAGATTTTACTCTACTTTTCATATACTTAGTGAATATGAAAACATAGAACCTAGAAAAGGTTATTACATAGTGTTACTTGACTAGAGGATTTAGAACCCTATTTAGTAATGTTATTATGGTAAGATATCCCTTGGTTATGTTTATTATATCCATCTTGTTCATGACATTGAATATATAATGTATCAATAAAAGGAAGTGTAAGTAGGATTTATCTTCTTTGAGCTAGGATTAATTAATAGGTCAGCTACATTTTCCTTTGTATATGAAATTTGGTTTTGAATTGATCACACTCCCACATAAGCACTTAATTGTTACCCATATAACCATCCAATTGTGAAAACCTTTCCACACTTGTGACTATTTTTATTATTTTTTCCATTGGTTGAAGGGGGTAGTGGTCTTTAAGGGTAGATTTGTTTAGGTCCTTGAATTCTATCCACAAGCATATCTCTACATTATTCTAACACACTAGGACTAGATTGCTTACCCATGGGGAATGTTTGACTGGAAATATTATATAGGCCTCAATGATATTTGAGATATCCTTCCTCATTAAGGGATAAATCTCTAGATTAACTAACCTCTAATTTTACCTGACTAGCTTGGTATTGGGATCAAGAATAATTGTATGTTGGAATAAGCCTAGATCATAGTCTCTAAGGTCTTTATAGCTCCATGAGAATATATCATCATAATTTCTACTTATCTCAATGAATTATTTGAATTTATATGGGGAACATACCTTACCATATTTTAATAGCTTGTCATTAGAAATAACCACTAGCTTGAAGATTTCCTCCTTTATCATCATGTTTTCCCTCTTGATTTGTAGTTGGTCATGATAATTGAATATGATTTCTAGTGTGATTAGACCCATAGGTAGCTTATTTAAATTCAATTGGATGATATGATATCCATATTAAGTTTGGAGTTGAGGTTGATTATTGGCACATAACTCAGTTTCATCTTGTATGAAGTTAATAATTTGTTCATCACTCTCGAATATCTACCAATTACTTGTGTTAATCAAGATTGATGGTCTGACTATGAGTTTTATGAGTTACTTACACTTGTTCTTTATACTATATGGAAGGTAATAATTAACACCCATGGTTTTGATACCATCAATGTCATCATTATGTGCCCTTAGTATGGAATGGATATTAAAATCTTCAAACCATTCGATCATGTCCCATGCTTTATGTTTGTAATCTCTTAGCAAATTGTTTTTGGACATGTTCCATAATCTACCCTAGTTTACCACCTGCTCACTATATCTAAAATCTTGAAACACTTTGATTCATTTCTTATGTACTAATTATAGATGTTAAATTAAATCCTAATGTTTGACAACATTTATTGTGCAATCAAATTTCAACTTGAATGCATGAAAATATTTATTCTTTTAAGGGGATACCATCACAACATGGGCTCTTATGCCATTTTTATTCTAAAACCATCAAATCATAACTGCCATATGCCTTCAAGGTCTTCTTTCAGCTTTATAATGTTAGGAAATAAGGTGTCCTCATCAATAAAATAATATGTGCCTATCCATATTTCTTTTGCATTATTGTATGGATCACACTCATAATGCTCACATGCCCATTCATAAAGTAAGTCATCTGAGACCTCTTCAAGGGGTGTGGAGATATCATGAAGAATTGAATTCTTTTCTTGGTTGAACAAAGTATAGTTTGCATCAACTAGGATAGGAGTGCATGGATCTATGTGAATATTTGAAATAGGCTTGGCCTTAATGGTCACCTTAGTCCCATATCTAGTTTTGAGTAGTATATGTGAAACAACCAAGGATATATATCCAACCACCTTTGTAGTTAAATCTTAGTAGATAAATATAAAAAAGTAAGGGGTAAATTAATGATTGTGATGTTTTATGTAATGGAAAGGCTAAGACATGCATGTAGAGTGAGACTCAAACCCTTGAAAATCCTGATAGTTTTAACCATTGTTTCATCCAATTGGACAACCCATTTCAAGATGGGATAATATGATATGCTTATCATGTATATGATTTTATTTGACATGACTAAGCTAATCACATATAAATCTATCATAAAATTATGTATGATATTCATAATGATGATCAAAGAGATATATAATAGGGGTGGCTTAATATTTATATGCACTTCTTCCTTAAGTTAGAATAGACTTGTGTGTGCAATAGGTTTAGTCTACGATGGATCATGAGGTTAGAAGATTCTTAGGACTTCCTATATTAAATTCCTTTGGGAAGTAATATAAAGAGTATCCCACATGGAAACATTCAATTTATTCTTCTTCATTTGATCAACTATGTTAAAATGGATTTAAGTCCCTTTAATATTCACTTTTTGAATTGTTGTCTCTTATCACACCTACACACTAGTTTGGGGTTGGTTCTCTTTATATGCAACCTTTTTTATGTGAAATAGAGGTTTTATATGTGCTTTGACTTGGGTATCTAAACACTTAACTTAGGTTATAGAAGATGAAGGTGATAAATAGGAAGGTTCCTCCACCATTCCTCTCTTTCTGAATCTTGTGTTAAAATCAACTGGGTTACTTCTTTCACTCAACACTTTCTTCTAATTCACATAATTAAATTCACCCTCATACTAATTTAATAGGGTATACCTACCCTTCTCTTGCATTTGTGACTATGATTCATCCATTGGTTGACATAAAATATATGGAGGCTCTTAAGGAGGTGGTGCATTATGTATCATAAGTACCTCATTTTTCATTCCATTTTCACACACAACTTGATCATGTGATTGATCTCTTAGATAACACCGTTCATAATCATGTGCCATTTTTTTTTCATACATAAAATAGCTCTATAAGTTAGCATAGTATTATGATTTGGTGTATAGGGCAATCTATTATATGTTATCTAGTTTTGAGTTTGTGCAACATGTTGGTAGGGAGGCATGTTCAATTGCTATTATGTGTTGAAGGTTTTATAAGTTAGGGAATGATGTGATTATTGAATTTTAAGTTCCACCAACTCATTTACATAGCTATTAAATAAGGACTTGACCTCATGAAACTCACTCAAGGGTGTTTAAGTTGATGGAATTGGTAGACTAATAGCAACATGAATGGGGCCTAGAGTTGGAACATGAGTCAATTCAAATGAACTTATACATGGGAGATTAGGATATCATATCATATGGGATTTAGGTGTAATATTCATTACTTTAATAAAGTATTTTTCTATGTGCATATTGACTTATTATGTATTTAGTAATACTACAACACTCATAGATTGGATCATTATAGACACATCATTGTTTAGTTCTCTCAAAAAGTATAAGAAAAAAATGTTAATATTTTTCCTTACCAGAAGTGGAACTCAGTCCGAATTCCTCTAGAATTTTTAGTTAAATTTGACCATCTACTCATGTGGATCCCTATTGATGGTAGTGAGATGTTCCATCAGTGATAGGTGGTCACTCTATTACTTCAAACAACATGTATAATACCAAACCCACATCATCCCATTTATGAAGAGAAATTTGTGACAAATTATGGTACCATTAGAGTGATCTCCCTTTTAAATAAGAGTCAAATAATCTCACTATGACATTGTTTATACTCACATTATGGATAGAGAAAATATTTTTAGTGTCTTGTATATGCTCTATTAGGGTAGTATAATGTTCTCTAGTAATGTAAGGGATTGTATAAAGATTATTTGTGGTAATATCATCATACTAGGGAAGGATCAATGGGATACCTCCATTAAAGGGAATAAAGGTTTAGTTTTTCGACATAGACATGAATGGAATATGGAATAATATTATTCTGTGTGTAGGAAATCAATGAAATGGGGGTGTAAACTGATCTCTAGGAGAAGGTTATCTTACATCACTATCACTTTTAATAGGAGACAAGGATAATCTAACTCCCATTACTGTATAAACTATAGGTAGCTCATTGAAATGAAAATTAGTGCCCCTTAAAGATGATCTCTTTTGTATTGATATATATTTATGAAACAAGAATGGTTGGAATCGCCAGGTGATCTACAAAGTGTCTTTAACACTTGAATCATTGCGTAATAGTATTTTTTCATTTTTTCATTTAATTTAATTATCTACTAAATACTTAAATAAATTCAAGGTTTATGAAGAATATCTAGAGATAAGAAGATGGTTATGCACCATTTGAATCTAGTGAATGTGGGAACTCCTTTTTGTCTTGGAAGAATAACCAGCACACAATGAACCAACTTGCACATATTAGATTAATAGATAGATGAGTGAGCTACCTAGTTAGGAATCAATCTTGGGAATTTATGAAATTCCTCAAGTGGATGTTAGCTCACTATTTTCACAATTAACTAAATAATAAAAACTAAAATTATAAAATATAAAGATGCAATATGGATGTGATAACAAAATTCTTAGTAACGAATCTTCATCTAAATTATCAACATAAGTAGAGTATTCATCTTAATAAGATCCAATAAAATTCACATCTTCTTATATAGAATTTAATTGGTTAGAAGTGGCTTTAACTAAAGGAGAATATATAATGGCATAAAGTGCTAACTAAATAGCTATGTCACTTTGGTTGATGAAGAAAGGTTAAGAGATGATGGGTAGATTAGTGATATTAATTACTTCATGTGAAACTCCATAAAGAGTCATCTATAGATAAATACCATGTTTAAAAACCTAGACGATCAAATCAAACTATTTCTAAGATAGAGTTTTATGACTAAATTTTTTGTATTTTAAAACATAATGTAGGGATCAATGTTGATTCAAATGAATCAGCCTCTATTCTATAAAAAAACTATACAAGGTTATAAACAAAAAGCTAAAGGATGAATGAGGATATTATAAAAAGAAACTAGGGATATCTAAGATGTTTTGATAGTGGATTGAGTAGGAAAGATAGATTTAAATAAGAAATTAAATATTCAAGACATATAACTTATCTTGAAATGGATGTATGCATAGTATATTCTTTCCATAGGTGCATATAATCTCCTTTGTTTGTGATGACCGTTCAAGACTAGGTATAACCTAACTTCATAAAAATGGCGCTAGATTTTTCCTTTGATTCTTTAAGGAAATATTAATAGTGCTTCAAGATTGAAATTTCATGGGGCTAAACTAAAGGGTCACTTGTGTATATATAGATTGATGTTGATATGGGAAGATTGACATCAGTCATGGGAGAATTGTTACCAATTCACCCTTTTTAACAAAAGTTTGATTTGATCCATTTTATCTTATTCCAACTATAGGGTAATTTGGGATTAAAATTATGGGTTTGTTAGTAATGTATTTACTACAAGGGTAAGTTGTTATAGGGTTAAGATTTATGGGTTGTAAATTAGATTTTGTTGGTTAAATATGTAAAATGGTAATTTGCAAAAAAAAAATATCATGTATTTAATGGTAAATAGTTTAGACTTTAGGATAGGCATATTTATGATGAAATAATATTTTAAATGCCTAAGACACCAAATAATTCATATATGGAATGTGAAATTGTAGTGTCTACAATTTCCCTTTGTAGTGTATTTAGTTGAAATATACAAGAAGAAAGGTTGCCCCTCCTTAAGAGGAATGTGAATGAGTGGTGAGATAACATAGTTTTTTAGGGAATCAAAGGCCTCCTGATAGTTAGAGTCCTAAATGAAGTGGGTATCTTTCCTTTGGAGATGATGAAAGAGTTAACATTGATTGAGTAATTGGGAGATAAAATGATTAATGGACTACAATTTTCCTTGTAAGCTATATCGTTTCTTAAGATTGGATGGGGGTAGAATTTATACAATGGATTTGATATTAATGGGGTTGAACTTTATCCCCTAAATGGAGATGATGAAATCCAAAAGATTACCTATTAAAACCCCAAAAATTCATTTCTTGGAATTGAGATGGACATGAAATTGGATTAGGTGAATGAAGATTATTTTAATCACTAAAAGATGGTCTTTTATAGTTTTGACTTACTAAGGAGATCATCCACATAATATTCAATGATTCTATGAATTATTTCATGAAAAGATAATTTATGGCCCTTTGATAGGTGGCCTTGACATTTTTTAAGTTAAAAGTCTTAACCTAATCATAAAAGGTCCCCTAAGGAGTAATAAATGAAGACTTACATTGGTCTTTTGGTGAAATAAAGATATGATTATACCCATAGAAACCATCCATAAGAGACAACATTTCATGATCGACTATTAAGTATAAGAATTGGTTAAATTAGGTATATGTAAATCATATTTTTTACAAGTGAGGTTAAGGTCATGAAAATCAGTGCAAAGACACAATCCTCTTCTGGGTTTTGTGACAAGGATGATATTAGACACCCATTGAGGGTAGTCAATAGACTAGATAAATTTGACAAATAAGAGATATTAAAATTCTTATTTGACCAAGAGTGCATTGCAAGGATGCATTTTTTGAAGTTTTTGTTTTATAGGTTTGGTATCAATAAATATGAGAATGTTATGGAGGATAATAGCAAGGTTGATACCAAACATGTCATTGTAGGATCAAAAAAAAGCTTCACTACGATCTACTAGAAACATAGTGCTCTCAAGGATCTAAAGATTTGTTGACCTTAACAATTTTTAGAGTCTCATGAGATCCTATGTTAATATCGATGGTAATATAATTTAATAAACTAGAGGTTTCAGAGAAAAGAGAATTACATAGATGGGAGATATTTGTGCCCAAATAAATTAAGATCAACTCATCATCCTAGAATTAAAGAACATATATGGTGGGAAATTTTTTCCTATCATATTTGGATAGGAAAGAGGAATGGTTTCAATTTTCCCATTGATGTGATAGATGAGAGACTCTATAGTGATGGCATTGACTATAAAAAGGTCTATAAAAATGGATACAACCTCATCTATCTCAGAAGGTGTGTTGGATGGTAAGGATGACATGTCTTCTTTGAGAATAGGTCGAAGAGTGGTTTCTAGGATAGTATTGGAATTTTTATTAAAATTAAGGCTATGCTTTTCATGGGGTTTCCTAAAATCCCCTAACATGACATTATGTGGCTATTGTTTGTAGCATCCTATGCCAAAGCCCTTTCAATCACACCATTGTAGGTATGTTTGTGCAAAGTGGGGTTTATCTAGGAATTAGAAGTTTGAGGTGAAATATTTGGCATGGGATCAACTATCAAGACCTCAAGAAGGCTTATCAATCCCCCTATAGATTAAATGAGTATGGAGTAAAGGTGGACCAAATGGAATGAGTTCCTTTGAGATTAGGATAATATGCTTGTTTTTTGTTAAGACACCCATATTCTTGGGGAGTGAGAAGAGTCTTGAGTGTCATTAACTGATATTCTCCCATCGATAGTTGTTATAACATAAAATCAAGTGAATCCTTGCTATCAATTATTGATGTTAGGATTATCATACTAGAGGATGCTTTATTGGAATATTATGGGATCATGATTTGTAGTGTAATTAAGATGTCATTTAGCTAAAAATTAAAGTTACAAGTTTTAAATGGATGTTAATCGGGTAGAACATTATGGTCCTTACCCTCTTGTTGAAATTTAAGAAATTGATGCAAGGTGGAGGTGATGTAACACATAACATGTATCCAATGATGCCCTAATAGTATATTGTATTGAAAATCCCCTTTTATTACATAAAATAACTCGAGGATGGTATGTACACCTACTTGGATTGGAAGGATAACCATTCTTAATGTAAGGGCCATAGTATCATTAAATGCTCATAAAATGGCTAGAGAGTGAGCTACACCAGTTTTAGGTAACTATAGTTGTTTAAAATCATGAGAGAATATAATATTTATACTTGAACCATTATCAATAATTACTTGTTTGATTTGGGTTAGATTAATTTGGGAAATGATAAATAGTAGTAGATCTTGGGCATTAGGCTACAATGGTGATATTTTAGAATCATGGAATAATATGGATGATGAACTTTGAGGCAATGCAATAAAATCAAATAGATTTCAAGGCTTCTATCATAGCTTCATAATTTCAAGGAGAGTTTTTGACAAGTTCATATAAATATATATTGATCAAGAATTGATGAAGATGCTTTAGAATGGATTTCTATATCAATTCTAAATCATTATTATATTGTGTTTTTCCTAGAAAATAAATTTTATGTTTTGGTATGGGTATTATAAGAATAGTTTTGGTAGAAATAGGATATTTTAAAATAGTCACTTT